>CAHIKZ030000676.1:550000-642500 GCA_903632075.3 Acanthosepion pharaonis | reverse complement strand
AAGATTTGACCCTATTCTGAAAAAAAAAAAAAAAAAAAATTTGACCCCATTATGAAAAAAAAAAAAAAAATTTGACCCCATTCTGAAAAAAAAAAAAAAAAATTTGACCCCATTCTGAAAAAAAAAAAAAATTCTGAAAAAAAAAAAAAAAAGTTTCACCTCGATTCTGTTTGTTTTGTTTTACAGAATATCAACCTCAGTGGGTCATTTAATGCCGATGACTTTTTTTTCTTTCCAATAATATTTTGTTTTGTTAGAAATCAATTTCTATCAATATTTCTTTCCTCAAAAATATATAGCTGGTAATAGTATTTTTCCAAAAACGTATAGCTGGTTATAGTATTTTTCAAAAAACTTATACCCATAGACGTGGATGCAGTTTACTGTCATACCATGGACGTACATGCAGTTTACTGTCATACCCATGGACGCAGATGCAGTTTACCGTCATACCCATGGACGTGAGTGCAGTTTACTGTGATACCCATGGATACGGATGCAGTTTACCATCATACCCATGGAAGCGGATGCAGTTTACCATCATACCCATGGAAGCGGATGCAGTTTACCATCATACCCAGGATGTGGGCTAGACTGGGAGTTCACTGTTTGTCCATAGCTGGGATCCTAACAGGTGCTACCACCCCGGGTCAGGGTGGACCTGGGAACACCAGCAATTAAGAGGTGGTTCCATGCTCCCCAAAATCTCCTGATTAGAGGCCTTGCTGTTGGAAGCAGTTTAACATCATACACAGGACGAATCTCGATTCTGGAAAAAAAAAAAGGTTCAACATGATTCTGAAAAAATGTTTCTCAACTGCAGTTCAGCGGCAGTTTGAGAAGATTTATGTCTGCTACGCAGCTCCAATGCGTAGCACAATTTATGCAAGGTTCTCGAAATAGGATCTGTTCTTGACAAACCATGCAGCGAAAGGCATGCTACTACCACTAATGATGAAAACACCAATTTCCTGGAGTAGGTGCTCATGCAAGGCCAGGGAAAGTCCATTTGGAGAGCTGCATGGGAACTCAGCATCAACAAAAGCCTGTTTCAGTGATTGCTTCAGAAAGTGATAAAGCTCTACTTGTATTGATTTCAGGTTGTTCAAATGCTTCAAGTAAAAGATTATGATGATTGTGTGAAAATGTATGAATTACTTTTCTACCATTACTTGAACAACCCTCAGCCCTTGGAAAACTTATAATTCATCGACAAGTCTATCTTTCATCTCTCTGGTCAGATAAACTGACACAACTGTCAAATTTAGGGAAAATCAAACCCAGCAGAAATTCTCAAATATGAATGAGAGTCTCTTAAGCTGGTAGTATGGTGTGCCACTTCTACCACTGGGTTGATTAGAAAATTTTTCTTCCACAAGCATCCAGTAACATGACCGTAGTTACAGGGGAAAATTACCTGAAGATACTGCAGGAGTTTGCTGTGCCACAACTTCAGACGACGAGTGAGGTTTGCTAAGGTCTTTTTTCAACAAGGTAAGTCCCTCTCCACTTTGCCAGGATAGTGAGGGCTTTCCTGAGCATCAAGTTTCCTGACTGATGGATTGGTTGAAGGAGTCGTCTCGAATGAGTTCTGTGCTCTTTTGATCTTTTCTTTGGGGCTATATCAAAAGCAAGGTGAATACAACTAAGCCCCATGACCTGTCACAGCTTGTGGAAATAACCTGCACAGCCTGCAGCAGGGTCAGAGAAGAGATGCCACAAAACACTGGAGAGGCTTGCATCGGAAGGTGGCTGAAGGTTGTCGAAAGTGGAAGTACTCATGTGGATGTATAGAGCTAGTCATCAAGACATTGGAACATGATGGTAAGTATCTGTCTATATTTCTGAGATGATGTATCATGTACACTATTTACATTAATCGGACTATTGTGCTCATCTTTGTCGCCATATTTATTACGTTTCGGCCGTTGTACACTCCGGCCTTTTCAGGTTGTTGGAATGTTGAACTGAACCCTTTATTTCGCTCACTGAGTAGACTGTTCTAGTTCCACATGCCATGTTTAATGGATGTCAGTTATCAGTTATCTCCTGTTAATTCCCCTCTTCAAGTTCTCTACCACCTTAAACAGGTATTGAACTCACACTCTTTGGGTCTTGTCACTGGATCTAATGCCTTTATCCACTGTGCCATGTGTTCTTGAGGAACTAGAACAGTCTACCCCAGTGAACGAAATAAAGGGTTCAGTTCGACATTCCAACAACCTGAAGTAGGCAGGAGCATACAACGGCCAAAACGTTGTAATAAATATGGCGACAAAGATGAGAAAAATAGTCCAAATAATGTAAATAATGATGGTAAGTATAGCAAGTAAATCGGTAATGACTCTTTTAGTGATTCTAAAAATATGAATACACTCAGTATCTTGTGTAATTCTTATGAATTTGTTAAACGTGTATAGCCACTTTTGGGGAAACGTGTATATTCAACAGGTGCTTCTTTGCTGATTTTATTCCTTTTTGATTTAATTTCACCAATTTTATTTTCCAAACCACTAAACATTTACACAATCTCACTCTGCGACAAACTTAAATTACTTTTTATGTCTGAATTTCTGGAATAAAGAGTTACCATTATTTATCTGCGGACCAAGTAATCTTCATGAAACACTTTATTTAATCTCTGGAGGAAGATTCTTCTCATCCCACTGTGCATGTCTTGGGATATGTCATCTTGTACATATTTAGACTGCTCAATTACTGCTTGCTTTGTTTCCACTGAGTAAAAGTTCATACTAGTCAGCCCAGAGACTGAACTCACAATTACGATGCCACCAAATTAATGAACGAACACTTTAATCTGGGACCTTTAACCTAATGTCCTCCTTTATTAACACTGCTGTTATTGTTATGCTTGACAACTTGATTTTGTTACTGCTGCTGCTGCTCAAGCTTTGCTGTAACTTCTCTGACACCTAAAGAAGGCCAGAAGACATATAGATTGAAACGTTTTGATAACAATATCAAAGGTGAGGATTTTAGTTCAATCAATGTAAATAACTAAATTACTTTTTTCTCAAAATTTGATACTTTAAAAAAATCTGTATGTTGAGCAATTTGATTACAAGTGAAGAAAAGATATGAATAAACCAAGATGTGGTTTTACTAATGAATATGAATAACAGAGACAAAACATATGGAAATGAGCAAGTTTTAAGGAGAATAAAAACTACAAAGAAAAAAGTTGGAATTTTAGGAATGCATAACGAGGAAAGAAGGTTCGGAGAATTTAACACCTACAGGGTACATCAAAAGCAAGAGAAGTAGAGGAAAGCAGCAAATAATCTACTTGACTCTTTAAGCAAAATCGACAAAGGAACAAGTATCACAAAGATAGAAACAAGTAATAAAGGAGAAAGTATTGCTGAGAGCAACAAAAGAGAGGACGTCAGGGAGAACCATGATCATTCATATCTGGATACATAGAAAAGGGAAGAGAATCTAGTTGATAAATTTGAACAAATAGACTGAGGAACAAGTAGTACAAAAACAAAAATATATCCTAAAGGAGAAATAATTGATAAGATCAACAAAAAGTAGGAGGCTGCGAAGAATCATGATCAACATGACACATAGAAAGCGAGAGAGAAGAAACAAGTGTCAATAAGAGAAAGAAAGATTGTAAAGGAGAAGGTATTGCTAAAAGCAACAACAGAACAGAAATTCTGAAGAGCCATGATCGCCCAAATCCTGAAAGCACACGCCATCAAATACCTCAGCATATGGATCAACTATAATAAATTAAGTATAAGAGAAAAAGAAATTGAACATAGAAATTTGGCCTTCTCTATATCTTTTGTAGGGGAGGTGTATTGTCCCTGCTCTGGCATCTCATCTACAGACGCGCAGTCGCCCCTCTCTGTCTATTTTACAAATGCTTTCATGGCAATTGCTCCGAGGAGCTGCATTCGCTGGTTCCCAGACTTCATGAGTTCAAGCGCCCTACAAGGCTGTCATCCCGCTCTCACCCCTTCACTGTCGAAACTCCTAAATGTAGCCATCTCTTCTACTCCAATATCTTCATGTCTCGCACCTCTCACCTGTGGAACTCCCTTCCCTATTCCAGTTTCCCTGAGAGCTATAATCTCCAGCTATTCAAGTGTAATCTCAATCGGCATCTCCAGTTGCCTTGATCTATCCACTATCCTTCTCCTCATCTTTTCTTGCTCCAAATTTTCTGTAACCTCTTATGTCCTAGTGGCTTCCTGTCTTGCTTGGGGTGAAACACTTAAAAAAAAGAAAAAAAAAAAAAAAAAAAAAAGAAAAAAAAAAAAGAAAGAAAGAAAAAAAAGAAAAGAAAAAGAAAAAAAAAAAAAAGAAAAAAAAAGAAAAAAAAAAAGAAAAAAAAAGAAAAAAAAAAAAAGAAAAAAAGAAAGAAAAAAAGAAAGAAAAAAGAAAAAAAAAAAAAGAAAAAAAAAAAGAAAGAAAAAAGAAAAAAAAAAGAAAGAAAAAAGAAAGAAAAAAGAGAAAAAAAGAAAGAAAAAAGAGAAAAAAAAAGAGAAAAAAAAAGAAAAAAAAAAGAAAAAAAAAAGAAAAAAAAGAAAGAAAAAAAGAAAGAAAAAAAAGAAAAAAAAAAAAGAAAAAAAAAAGAAAAAAAAAAAAAGAAAAAAGAAAGAAAAAAGAAAGAAAAAAAAAGAAAGAAAAAAAAGAAAGAAAAAAAAGAAAGAGAAAAAAGAAAGAAAAAAAAGAAAGAAAAAAAAGAAAGAAAGAAAGAAAAAAAAAGAGAAAAAAAGAAAGAAAAAAAAAAAAGAATAAGCCATGCCAGAGGTAGTTTCAACCAACACTGCAAATTGCTATGAAACCAAAACATCAACCTGAAAACTAGAGTAATGTTCTTAAATAGCCTTGTCAGATTGAGACTTTAATATGGATGTAATGCATGGTGCCAAACTGGTTCAGAAATATCTAAACTGTCAATAGTATACAACTGTTTCCTAAGAAACATTGTGAAAAAAGGGTTTGAGCGAGTAAAGCCTGCGGGTCTTGGCAAAGATCATCTCTCTTTGAACAATGTGGACTACCAATACAAAATCACAAATAAAGATCTTTACCAAATAGCAATAGCAATAACTGCATCACCTGAGGACTACCAACAACATCAACAACTAAAATGGATAGCATATCTAACTTGAAGAGAAAACAATGAAATAATCAAAATGTAGACATTCCACAGCAGATCAAATAAAAAGTATGGGAAAAAAAACCATTAATACTGCAAAGAGCAATAACAGCTATTGAACTTGAGAAACCTGTTTTGCTAAAAATAGAAAGTTTTTTAAGAAAAAGATTTTATAAATTTCAACTGAAAACAGTACTGGCTGCTCAGTAAATGATGGCCAAATGTTTCCTTATAGGGAATTGGCTAATATTACTATTACCATGTAGAGAGAAAGAAATTTTTAAATAAATATTTTTGCATGATTCAGATCAAGAAAGAAATGAAACTAAGTTATGATTATGAGATCAATATAGATTGTTAAGTTAGACATCATGTGATAAAAATCACATATAAATAAATCCGATACAAAAAAGCAGTTCTGGTTGTGCAAGTGGCACAGAGGTCAGATATTCTTTATTAAATGTAAAAAAAAAAAACTTCCCTAATTTAATTAATCCTCAACACAATTCCTTACTCTACAGCAACTTTTTAATAATATAACAATTTATTAACTGCTTATTTTCATTGATCATCATCAGAATACAAAAAAAAAAAAGAAAATCAGAAGAAAAAAGTACAATTAAAAATCAAAAGAAGAAAAAAAGTATAATTAAAAATCCTTAACAGAATGGTAAAACTAAGACAACAAAATTAAATCTGAGAAAATTTTAATTTCAAAGAATCATTGTTTTTTATTGGGTACAATCCATATCAAGAGCCATTAACTTTTAGCCTTGTGCCAAACATAGGTACACAGTCTAGTTATGATTGGGGCAAAATCATTAAAAAAAAAACATCAAACTTTTTCTGGAGCAAACAGATACTACACTGATCCTTGGTAGTTGTGAACAGATAATCTTGTATACAATAATATATACTTTGAAACAAAATCATAAAAAATATACAGGGTGTCCATAAAGTTCGTGTGCACTTTAAAAAATTTATAACTTTATTTGTATTTACAATAGAAATAATGTATAAAAAGGATTAGACAGAAGTAAATCTATATTTTTAAGGTTTTATTGAAATTTTATTTAAGTTTCCACATGTCCTCTATCATTAGCAATACAAAGGGTAATATGATTTTGCAGTTCACAGAAAACATTTGCCAACTGATTTACAGTAATGCCTGAAATCACATTAGTTAATTTAGCTATACTTAAAACTAGGTACATTAAACTTTATAACATTTTTTACAGATTATTTCTATCGCAAATACAAATAAAGTTATAAATTTTTTAAAGTGCACACGAACTTTATGGACACCCTGTATAAAACACAAGAGGAAAAACAAGTCTTAGTCAATGTGTTTTGTCTTCTGAGGGACTTTATCATCTAGTTTGATAAAGTCCATCACATGATGAAACGCATTGGCTAAGAACAGTTTTTCCTCGTCTTTTTATTTATATATATATATATATATATATTTTAAGACATTTTTATGCTTATACATTCTTTTTTTATAGATACAAATATTTAAATAAATGCTCTGTTTATAATAAACAGTATTAAACAACATTTACCGGCCTGAATGTCTGAGAAATTGTCATAGAAAATATGTGTCCTCCAACAGGAATCGAACCTGTATCCTATATGGAACCGTCATATAGCCTGACGTGCTTTTACCAATTGAGCCACAGAGGATCATTCGGTTAGCAAGGTTGATTTTACTGTTTTTAAACTACAATTTTCCATGATTTTCTCTTGTTCATTCATATCTGCTCAATGCGTATCCAAATGTAAACAAATGACGTCACACATTATGAAATGGACAAAGTCCGACAATTATTTTAAGACATTTTTATGTCTATACATTCTTTTTTATGATGTGTGATGTCATTTGTCTCAAAAGTGACTTAAAAATGAAATCACACATGAAAACTGTGAGGCACCTTGTTACTCCAGGACAAAACGTTAGAAAGTTAGAATTAATAAATTTATTTTTAATTTGAAATTTTTATTAAAAAAAAGTGATCATAGCGGATATTCTTATTTGAAATGGTGCTTATTACACAATCTGAATACCGGATTTAATGAATTTGTAGGGTAAAACACAGGTTTGATACCTACCAGAGGACACATTTTCTTTACAAATATTTCTAGAATGAGCAGGCCAACAGACAGGTATGATGCCCACTTCTAGGTAATACATATATATATATATATATAAAGTGATGATAAAAAAACAAAGAGATAAAAAGATAACTCAACACAAACAATTGTCACCATCCAATCATTGTAAGTTAAAAGAAAAGATCAAAGAAAATAACAAGAGAACCATACATAAATACGTACTCAGCAAGACAAAAAAGAAAATCTATTTTGAAAATCACTTTGAATTCAACCAAAAATGACCTTTTCGACAAGTGCTTTTTCCTGAACAGACAATCTTCACCATTGAGACCAAATGAACTTTGCACTGACATTTCTTGGCTAAATTGACGTTTCTCTTGATATACTTGACATTATATAAGTATATTCAGATGGAGAATGAAAACAAAATCCACTTAACTCACAAACTTTGAGACAAAAATATCAAATGTCAACAAGTCGGGAATTTTATATTAGTAAAAATTTCTCAGAATTAACCTGTAGAAAAAGACAATATGTATAAAGGAAAAAATGACAATAGGAAAACTGTAGTTTTAGCCAACACATTTCATCCAATGTGAAGATTTTCAAGACAAAAAAAAATGAATTTAATTTATTGGAACAAAGTATCTATAAACAACAAACTGTTGTTAGCAACTCAGAGAATTTAGAAATGCTATAGTCTAACAATTATTTTAAAACATTTTTATGTTTATACATTCTTTTTTTATTTTAACCAAAACACTCCCCTGTGGCGAAATTGGTAAAAGCACGTCAGGCTATATCACAGTTCCATATCGGATACAGGTTCAATTCCTGTCGGAGGACGTATATTTTCTATGACAATTTTTCAGACATTCAGGCCAGTAAATGTTGTTAATACTGTTTATTATAAACAGAGCATTTACTTAAATATTTGTATCTATAAAAAAGAATGTATAAACATAAAAATGTCTTAAAATAAATGCTACAGTATATTCATCATATGGTCAACTAAAAAATTACCTCAATTACTTTGTGTTTGAAGAGAATATTTTCACATGTAGAAATATTGTTTGTATCGTATTATCCAAATATTAATCTACACTCTGTTTTTCCCAATACCACCTTTCCTAAGAGAATCACTACTCTCCCAAGCCAACATACAAAACAAATATATCAAAAAAATGGTTGAATCCATCAATACAAACAATATTTCTATATGTGAAAATATAGGTTTCCTCTTTTTCCAGATGTAATGAGTAGAAGAAACTTATCTCCAGATGTGATGGGTAGACAAAGCCAATCTCCAGATGTGATGACCAGAAGAAACCAATCTCTGGATATCATTTTTCATTTATCTCCAGATGTAATTGGTAGAGGAAACCAGATTTGATAACCAGATGAAACCAATCTCCAATCAATCAGACAAAATCAATCTATCTCCACATGCGAAGGGTAAACAAAACATCTCCAGATTTACCAGACAAAACCAATTTCCAGATATAGTTTTCATCTACTTATCTCCAGATGTGATGGGTAGTCAAAACCAATTTTATCTCCAGATTTGATAGCTAGATAGAACTTATCTCTAGATTTGATGGATAGATGAAACAAATATCCAGATTTAAGTTACATCTTTATATCACATCTGAAGATAGGCAGACAAAACTTAAAACCAGATATAAAGGGTACATGAAACCTATCTCCAGATGTGATGGGTCGACAAAACATATCTCCAGATTTGATAGCTAGACAAAATCTATCTTCAGATGTGATGGCCAGATGAAACTCTACCCAGATTTAACTATTGTTTACTCATGACATTTGGAGTGAACCAGACAAGAACAATTTCTGTATATATTTTTTGTCTATCTATCTCCAGATGTGATGGGTAGACAAAACCTATTTTCATGCGACACCTAGATGAAAGCTATCTCCAGATTTGATAGCCAAAGGTAACCAATATCCACATATAGTTTTCACCTACATCCAGAGGTGATGGGACACAAAACTGTATTTCAGATGTGATAACCAGATGAAACCTATCACCAGACGCAAAGAACTGTGGAAAATTACATTAAAAAAGTAAAGTTAATTAAAATATCATTCTAATTATAATAAATTAAACATTTTTCCAGTGGCAACAGTGTTTCATGCTTAAATGCAATTATCAGGCTATATAGTCATCTCTCCTGTCGAATTTGACATATGAAGATCAAGCAGATCAAGAAAACGACAGCCCGACAACGGCACATGAGATTTGATTATAGTGGTTGATGGTTTTGTGCAAGACCAGCCACACTTTTTGAAGGGACAAATACAGAGACCTGGTGCACTACATGCCACAAGGTCCCCAAACGACCCTCCATGAGGTTTTGAATTTAGAGTTGTTCTTCTCCTAGACCAGTTGCCATCCAAGGCTATAGAACCCAGTCTGTCCTGCTATTTACCCATAGCTGGAGGGAGAAGAAGAGAATTCACACCTTTCCCAAGGGTATTAGCACGTAAGTGAATGTAATGGATTCGACTGGAATTTGAACTCGGCTCTCCGATTCAGGCTATATATATATATATATATATATATACATATATACACACATATATATATATATATATATATATATATATATATATATATATATATACCACATGGTCAAGTGGTTAGAATGTTCACATTCTGAACATGAAACCCAGGTTTGAATCTCACTATGGTCAATTTGTCAGGAAGGAGTCTTCCTAATGTTACAGGACTGGAATGTCGATCCCTGCATGTGGTACCTTTGGAAAGTGCCTGAAAACCATACCATGGGTTGACCCCAAGCTTTGTGAGTGAAATTGGGTAGACAGAACCCTTGGTGGGGGCATTGATAGAGCTTTTAACTTTAAAAATCAGGAGGCTAATTGAATACATAACCTTGGTTTTGACCCCATGGTGCGATCAGGCAATATTTCTCAAATGACCACTTTAACACTATTTAAAAAAAAAAAACTCCACTAAGAATGCTACATTATTATTTTTCAAAAATAAATAAACAGATGCATGATGGTCAAAAAGCATATAGCTGATTCCCAGACTTCATGAGTTCAAGCGCCCTATGAGGCTGGCATCCCACTCTCACCCTTTCACTGTCGAAACTCCTAAATGTAGCCGTCTCTTCTACTCCAATAGCTTCATATCTCGCACCTCTCGCCTGTGGAACTCCCTTCCCTATTCCAGTTTCCCTGAGAGCTATAATCCCCAACTATTCAAATGTAATGTCAATCAACATCTCCAGTTGCCTTGATCTATCCTTCTCCTCATCCTTTCCTCTATCACTCCTATCTGATCTTGCTCCAAATCTTCTGTAACCCCTTGCACCCTAGTGGCTTCCCACCTTGCTTGGGGTGAAACACTTAAAAAAAAAAAAGGTTTGACCCTTAACTGATTAATGTTACCTTCAGCATCCTAACTCCAGAATTTTATTAGACAGACCTGCCCATCCATTCATCAGGGGGTATCAGCAATTGACTGCTTATAATTCTCTATTTTTCTTATATATGTGCATGTGTGTGTGTGTGTGTGTGTGTATGTATTAAATGGAGATTTTTTAATCCAAGATTATGTCTTATATTATTAGATTTTTATAAACAAATCCTATTATATCCAATAAAATATATTTTCTATTTCCATTTTTTCTTTGTAAATTTACTGTACAGAAAAAAAGTTTTCTTTCCTCAATCGAGTTCTGATGAATGATGAGCGATTAACAGTTAGCACATACCCTTTTCATTAATTTTTTCTCTTTTCTTTTGTATTAAATTACAATATTTGTTCTTCCTTTTCATTTACCTCTTATATTTATGTCCATCCATTTAACTAAAAATTTAAATTTTTTGACATTCTTTGCAAAAAACATCAGACATTTCACCTTGTTTGTTTTTAAAAAAAAAAAAGAAAAAGAAAGAAAGAAATTATACTTAATACAGAAATTCAAATACGTGTGAATTACCTTTCTTCACAGAAAATCTGAAAAAAAAAAAAATTGGAAAGAAATCTAAAAAGAAGAAGAATGCAAAAGCCAAGACAGAAATGAAATCTTGCAGGCTGCGCAAAAACGGGAAGGAAATTAACAGCCTCTACAACAAGCCATTTCTCTACACAAGGCTATTGAGATTGGAGCCTTTTCTAAACTGGCAATTGGAAAGCTCAAACACTTGCTGCAAGGATAAAACTGTTTTCTGAAAGTCATAAAAAGATTTATGTACATCATGCCAGAGGCTACTGTAGACTATTTATTTCTCTACTACACACGCATATGCATACACAAAATAATAAATAAAGACATTGAAATTTCATATAATTTAGAAGACTAAAGCCGTCCTAGGAATTTGTACATCATGTTGACCAGCTTAATATTTTTAACACCTTAAAAAGAGGGAATTAAAAAAAAAATTAAATATTACAATGTTAAGAATAACAGGATTGTGGCGATCACCCGTTTCATGCTTAAATGTAAACTTCAGGCCATGAAGATTGTATTCAAGCATGACACAGACTTTCATCTCTTGATGTTGATCTCAGTGTCCACTTTTATATTTACATATGCTCTATCTCTGATACTGAGCACTTTTAACTGTAAATATAGCATACTTTAAAACTATATGGAGAAAAACATTAAAATTCCCTTTCTTTCTGCTGTGTGATGATGGCTTAGAGGTAAGATATCTAACTGATGTCAAATCAGCCAGGTTTCGATCCCGGCTTGAAGCAATCAGATGTCTAGCCACACTTAGAAGCTGCGATACAGTGAAAAAAGTCTGTCTGTGGATGACTATATATATATATATATATATATATATATATATATATATATATATATATATATACTTCAAACAATATTTTAGTGGATACCCATATTTGAGTAGATGTTTCATTTATTTTGAAAAAGTATTGATTTAATCTAGCGCCCTACATACACATAAAAAACTAAAATCCATTGGTTTTTCTTTTTCTCTCTCTTATATATATATATATATATATATATATATATATATATATATATATTTATATAAAGAAAATGATGATCGATTCTAAATCATTGTTATAATTTGTGGAGAAAAAATGATGCATTTCAATATTACGCAATGATCTTGCCAATATGACCTCCATCTTCTGGTTTTCTCCTTCAATATTTTGAATAGGAGTCATTCCCTTGTTCAAATTTAAATTTAATTAAAATCAAAGGGAAAAAAAAATTCAGTGAGGGTGGTGTAAAAAAGGCTTCATCTGACCCCTTTGATATGTACTTGATGCAATACTTGATTGAATGAATTGATGAGCAGATTTCAACTTTGATATGACAATTGAATTGTGACAGCAAATATGTATTGTAAGGCACTACCCATAGATTGGTGATTTCTTGCTCAACTTGATGTTCATGTGTCTCATTTTGATCTTGCCAATGTGACCTCCATCTTCTGGCTTTCTCTTTTCATATTTTGGATTGGCATCATTTCTTTATTCAAATTTAAATCTAATTTAAATCAAAGAGGGAAAAAAATTATCAGTACCTGAAATATACTTATCCCAGTACCCTGGGTAATGTAGTTTCAGAATATATGTGGTTATGGGGGTCTATCTCCAAAGCCCTATGGGGGAGTTCAATAACAGACAGACAGAAGCTACAACATATATATATATATATATATATATATATATATATATATATGACAACAGGAAAACTGTAGTTATTGCTGATGCATTTCGTCCAGTGTTAACTTTTTCAAAGCAAATTTGCTTTGAGAAAGTCCACATTGGATGAAATGCATCAGCAAAAACTACAGTTTTCCTATTGTCATTTATATTTAAAATATTGTCTTTTCTACAGGTTAACTGAGAAATTTTCATATATATATATATATATATACTAAATAGCTAGCCACTCATATTCAAGGATACCCGTCAAACTAGGGTAGATAGCCATTCCCTTTTGCACACGCTGGCTCAGGCATATTTGTATTTGTTCAACATCCACAGAGCCAACTTGTGGTTTATACTGCAAATATGCTGAGCAGACCTAGGTTACAGTTTCTGGGAAAGAGCATATTATCTAGCATGATCAACAATCTGAACAACACCAGCACACTCAAACCCTCAGTCACAATGACTTGTGACTTTGTGCTAGCACAGCAAACGACTGCACCCAAGTGTTCCATCTAGCCAATTTCACACACAAGGCTAGAGTCAACCCATGGTATGTTTTTTAGGCACTTTCCAAAGGTGCCACATGCTGGGATCGACTCCTCCAGACTGATAACATCAGGAAGTCTCCTTCATGACAAATCAACCATGCTGAGATTTGAACCTGGATCTCATGGTCAGAAATTAATTTCTTGGGAGTCTTAGAAAACTGATTAAGAAAAATACCAAAGCTTTCTTTAAAAAATATGCTGCCTAATTATATATATACACATATATATATATATATATATATATATATATATATGTATGTGTGTGTGTGTGTATATATATATATATATATATATATATATATATATTGATAAATTAAGGAAAAAACATCTTAAAAATCCATATCGGTTATAATCTATTTCATGAAAACTGTTATATTGATCTCTTCAGAATGAACTTGGTAATTTACATTGAGCTCTCATTGTATTAAAGTCCTCTTTGGAATAATCCCTACTAATTACAAATTGTTATTATATGAGTTGACAGATTAAATAGGTCAATGTCTGATTCTTACCCACTCCTTCCTCAGTATTAAATATTGTAATAAAAATAAATTTTAAAACTCTCCCTTCCCTCTCTAAACTTGACCATGTCTCTCACACTATTCCTCACCACCTTCTATGTCAACTTATATAAGCTTAATACTGTCCATCAAAAGTGTAAATTTTAAATTCATTTTTCGTTTCACCTTTTGAAAGTGAAGTCTGAAGATCCAGAAAAGAATAAAATTCTCTGGTGAAATAAATTATAACAAACGGAGCCTTAAAGAAGTGGTCTGTTTTTCTTTAAATTAATTATATATATATATATATATATATATATATACACACATACACACACACAGTTTTAAAATGTCTGTTTTTAATACACATACATTTGTTCATTTTTATTTCATAATATTCAAGATTTATTGTTTATCCTATATTTGTTTTCCAAAAACAGAACTATTTTCCAAACAGTTTGATGTAACAATTCTAAATGAATCAACATTCCCTGACTAAATGAGGGTTGCCAGTATCTTTTAAAACAACTGATGGAAAGTATAGTAATTACGTGGTTCTGTTTTAGGCATTTAGATGGTCGGGTATTTCAGCTTGTTCTTTTATAACCAAATAACCTAATAAAAGATTTTTTTGTTTTAGACACATGTATTTTACATATATGAAAGTGTGTATAGATATATAAAACACTGAGAATGTTTTCTTAAACTAAATACGCTTTAGATGTACATAACTGATGGAAGGCAAAAAAATGTTCTCTAAGACAATTAAAAGAGAGTAGTCTTATTTTGAAAGCATTAAAATAAACAAGCCATTTCTTGCCCCAGTTAACCACAACCAAACTCCACACACAGTTCAAATATCACTGAAGTAAATATAACTAAAAAATATACATATTTTTTTACAATGATGTTCATTCCGTACAAGACCCAAGAGGCACTCAAGTTAGTGGGTTAGAGAGTAATAAACTTAGTTTATGCAAATATGTGGGGAAGATACCGGTTAACAAGGCTTGAACAGGTTAAGATTGTAGTAATCAAGAAAGCATCCATTTGGGAGCAGGTTGTGGGAAGAATTTGCTTGAGCAGAACTTCCATCTCACCAACAGAATACAAACAGAATGAGGATGGTTTGCTACAATGTCTGTAGCATGGCAGATCTTAGCCATGAATTATACTCCTGTACTCCTAAGGAGTGTAGTCCATCTAAAGACTCTCCTTGGAAATATACCATATATACTCATGTAACACACAATCTCACATATCATGCAACTCCTAAATTTTCACTTATAAAAAATGATTGTATCATGTATCTAATGCATCATGTGAGTTCCTTTTTTGAGAGACCAAATTACAATAGACTAACCTCTTTTCCTCTACCTCTTTATTCCATCTTCTAGTTAAATAATTTAAAAAATTAAAAGAGAGTGATAAAAATATCATTAGTAATGCTATACTTGTTGTGTAAACATGTACAGCCATAAACAACTGGATGAGAAACAGCTGAACATTTTATAAATGTAAACAATGAAAAAAATGCATATTCGCTATCTTTCTATTTTATAATATGATACTAATATGTGAATACTAATATGATACTAATATGTGAATATTACATTATTACTGAATACAGTAAAATAAAACATAAGTTTTATCAAAATCAGATTTTAAACAAAGCTTTAATTTTTGACTACAGTAAATGGGTATATAGTTTGGTCAATAGTGTGGCCAGGGCCACTAGTACATCTGCTAAGTTTATATCTCATGTATAATGCAACCCCCTTAAAATTAACTTCAAAATTAGGTCTTCAAAAGTTACGATACACAAGTATATATGGTATATTATATCATATGCAGTTGTGATAAGTAATGAAAAAAATAACCAGATTAATAATAAAATCTAGATTGATGAATAGAAAAAAGCAAAGACGATAACATGAAGTTAGCATAGATATCATTGTGAAATAAATATGACTTAATTATTGTATTTAAATACAATAATTAAGTAATATTTATAATAATATAATACAATAATTTAAGTCATATTTAAATACAGGGTGCAGTGGATAAATTTTCATCTAAATTACACAAAAATGAAAATCACATTGACATTTTAACAGATATATTTACCAAAATCACACAAAAATGTCTTAAAACACTAAAGAGTAAATTTATTCAATAAAAATCACCATTGGTTTCACCCTCAGTCTCCAGACAACTTCAGAATCTCCTGCAACTCTTCTGAATGGTTTCCTTGTTTAAGTTGGTGAATGCTGCCATAATCCTTGCCTTCAGTTCATCTTTGGTGTTACAAGGAATTTTGTTGGTCTCTCATTCAACTGTGCCCCACACATAATAATCAAGGGGGTTGCTGTTTGGGGAGTTAGGTAACCAGATGTAAGGGATGATGTGGTTGCAGAAATTGTCTGACAGCTATGACTAGGTTCTCTTGCTTGTGTGGCTTGGTGCAGAGTCCTGTTGTCAGACATGGGGTCTTCCAGCAGCCACCCTCTTCACCTAAGACACCACTACCTCCTCAAGGCACTTGATGTAGGACTCTGTGTTGAGTCTGAGGCCCTCATCAACAAATTTGGAAGTTCATTTCTTATTAGAATGATCAAAGTGAGTTTTCTAAGCTGTCATACCTTCATAATCACCATTAGCCTCATCTGAACTCTTTTTGAATCCTCTGTACTGTCCTCACTTTGACACCCAAACATTGTGATATGTTTGTATTGGAGCTTCTGGCATGAATGCCAAGCAATACAGCATACTATTTTCAAATTTATGGCAGAGTGAATGGCATCATGATACTCTTTTTCTCAAAGACGGTGCCCAACTGACCGTACTATACTGTGCAGTTGAAAAAAATTTAAAACAACATACATGTGCAAAATTAAGAATATAAAATGGTGACAATTTACCCATCGCACCCTGTATCATAACAATAACAAAGAATGCATTTCACCCCCAAAAAAATAACAAATTAAAATAAATTCAGTTTTACAATCAAGTCACCTGATGAGTGGATGTAATTTCCCAAAAACTCAGAGTAGGGTCAATTTAAATGAATATTTGATTTAATATCATCTTTTCAGTTGTGGTGATTATTAAAAGAAAGTAGCCAGCTGACCCATCAAGTTTGATAAATACATAAAGGCATAAGCAAAGATCATAATATGACACCAGGCATAACTAAGCATAATAGAAAATGATGATATTAATTTTTATATACCAGAACCGGTTTAGGAAAATTAATGACAAAGTGGAAAAAAATCTTTTGTGTGATGCATTTCATCCTTTATAACTTTATTGGACTAAAGTGTTGTTTACATGATGTTGATCCACAGTAAATTTGCATCCGGGTTTTTACAACATTCCATCATTCTTAGCAGATCTTCTTTTACCACAATGTTGGGTATACTTAATAACAAAAGCGATAAAAAGAAAAAGAAACTAAAATGAAATCAGCAAAATGATCTCACCAAATTCACATTTGTGGTAGAGTAGTTTCACAGTGGAGACTTGTATTTGTACTAAGTCGGTCCTAAAATAGGTTCAACATACAAAACATTAGGAACTTGATATAATAGGTAATGACGCAGTGAAATCTAGTGGTGGTCGCTGATACTTTAGTATCCGACTAACGGTCGTCCGACATTGACTGACTGAGCAACTCACTGAGCGACTGCTACTACTCCTACTTATTATAGGTGGGAGAGTCTATTAACAATAGAATAGGTGTGTTCTACTATAACAAAATTATAAAAAGAAAAAAAAAATTTACATTTAAAATTTTAGTGTCCCTCTCCTTCATGTGCATGTGTAGTTACATCAACATCACTTTAGTCGGATGAAGTCCTAAAGGACGAATAGCCAAGCATTTATAAAAAAAAAAAAAAATTAGAAAAGGTGTACATTTGACCTTTTGGGAACAAAGTTGCTGGAATAGTCAGAGAACTTAATTGAAACGTGCGTTTGATAAAAAAACAATAAGGAAGCTGCATAATAGAAGCCATTAAGGCATTCAACATGATGTTTGATTTAATGCTCAGCAAAGCAAAAAAGAAAAAAAACTATTTCAACAAAAACCTGCAATTGCCAAAAAGAAATAGATAGCAAGTATGTGTTAAGAAACACAAACATACTCAACATTATGTCGATGAAACTTTTGTCTGACAACTGAACTGGAATTGTCTTCAGAAAACTCTGACTAGAGTCTAGAACAGGTCTGCACAAAATACGGCCTGTGAGACTTACCCAGAGTGACTGTATTTATTACAACGTTTCGGCCGTTGTACGCCCCCGCCTTCTTCAGGTGGTTGGAATGTCGAACTTAACCCTTTATTTCGCTCACTGGGGTAGACTGTTCTAGTTCCATGTGCCATGTTTAATGGATGTCAGTTATCAGTTATCTATTGTTAATTTTCCCTCTGAAAGTTCTCCACTGCCTTAACCAGGTATTGAACTCACACTCTTTGGGTCTGTCATTGGATCTAACCAACACCTTTATCCACTGTGCCACGTGTCCTCAAGGACAGTGGATAAAGGCATTGGTTAGCTCCATTGACAAGACCAAAAGAGTGTGAGTTCAATACCGTTAAACAGTTAGAACTTTCAGAGGAAATTAACAGGAGATAACTGATAACTGACATCCATTAAACATGGCACATGGAACTAGAACAGTCTACCCCAGTGAGCGAAATAAAGGGTTAAGTTTGACATTCCAACCACCTGAAGAAGGCCAGAGTGTACAACGACCAAAACAATGTAATAGATATGGTGACATAGATGAGGATAATAGTCCGAATAATGTAAATAATGTACAATTGTATGTCTTCAACTAAATATATTTTGAACGCAATTGTATGCCTTCAACTACAGATAAAATGTATTGTTGATCAGTTTGCTATAAAAATGTATTGTTGGTCATTTTACTATAAATATGTACTGTTGTTAATTTTACTACAAATATGTATTTTTGGTAATTTTTTTATATATGTTACTTTTTTTATATAAAAATGTATTTTTATACATTCAGAGTGTTTTGTTTTTGCTTGGGGTTCACTATTTGCCCATAGTAAGACTAACAAGTGCTACCAGCCCGAGTCAGGGTGGACCTGGGAACAACAGCAATTTAGAGGTGATTCCATGCTCTAATCTCCTGATTAGAGGCATTACTGCCAGATGTAGTTTATCATCTTGCCCAGGACTTAGCAACTTTGCTTTAGAAATATAGGACTTATTTTCATACAGTGTATGTCACCGATATTCAACTTTTGACCATTGCAAAACTTTACCATATTAAGAATCTGGCCAGACAAAGCAGGGTCAGTAGAATTTCTCCAATGCATATCTAGCGTTACCGTTCTATCATCACTGATGTCAAAAGCTTCTTTTTTATTTTTTTTCAAAAAAATATGTCAGCATTTTTATGCTTTATCAGTCTCTTGAAGATACCACTAAAAAAGAATTTATTTTTAGCAAAATTAGGTTGGTTCATTGGTTTGGTTTAGCGGCATATCAACCTTTTTAGGTTATTTAATGCCAAAATCTAAATATTTTGAACACAATTTTATGGCTTCAACTAAATATATTTTGAACGCAATTGTATACTGCCAACAACAGATAAAACGTATTGTTGATCATTTTGCTATAAAATGAATTGTTGGTAATTTTACTATAAAAATGTACTGCTGGTAATGTTTTTATATAAAAATGTATTGCTAGTATTTTTATACTTTTGTAGTGTTTTGTTTGAGGATTTCACTATCTGCCCATTGCTGGGACCCTAAAAGGTGCTACCACCCCAGGTCAGGGTTGACCTGGGAAAACAACAATTAAGAGGTAGTTCCATGCTCCTCAAAACCTCCAGTCTTTTGATCAGAGGCCATGATGCTGGATGTAATTGCAAAATTAGTTAGTACAGTTACCAAACTATAAGACCATTAGTGAGACATGTAGCCATTATAGGTATTTCTGGTACCTGTGGAGGTACTGTCTGGTATTAAACAGGTGCAAGATGATCAGTGCTCTACATGTATAACGTGTCATGCGCACATGTAGGAAATGCATGGGAATATCTGCATTGATGCCAAGTGGATGGTGGGCTAAAATAGTAACTGGTTTCTTCATACAATATGGCAATATGGTAAGGGAAGGAACCATGAACTAAAATAAGGTTAGGGTGTGGTCACAAAAAAAAAAAAAAAATTCAAGGCTGGTGCCACTAGATAACACATTCAGTTAAACAGCAGTGGTAAAAAGCCTGATGGGTGTTTTGCTTTTGGTGCTTGAAAATACTGACCCGTCTGAACGATAGTAACAGCCTCGGACAAGGTGGAGTCGTTATCTAGAAATAAGTCATCGTTTTTTTTTTTTATAAAAAAATGGAATAGAGAAAATCATTCTTTCAAAAGAAAATATGCAAGGAAAAAAAATAACATTAAAGATAACAACACGCCAAGAAAATTCATTTTTTAAAAGATTAAAATATGAAAAAAAAAATAACAACACTATGAATCAAACCACATAAGAAAGATTTGATTTGAAAATGAATTGACATCAAAAAAACAATTTTCCTTTTTTATTATGACTTAAAAATGTCTCCATTAGTGTTATGGAGTGGTTTCACAGTGGAGGCTTGTATTTGTACTAAGTCAGTCCTAAAATAGGTTCAACGTAAAAAACGTTAGGAACTTCATATAATAGGTATGATGCAGTAATCTAGTTGTGGTTGCTGATACTTTTAGTATCCAACTAACAGTCGTCCGACATCGACTGACTGAACAACTCACTGAGCGACTTAGTGACTGACTCGTTACTCTTACTACTCCTACTTATTATAGGTGGGAGAGTCTATTAACTATAGAATAGGTGTGTTCCACTATAACAATTAGAATGGAGATATTTTAAAAGGCAAGGACAGAAACAGTTCTACTGAACTTAATGAGGAAAAAGGGCTTGGGAAATTCAATACTCACAGGGCATATTGAAGGCAAGAGAGATAGAGGAAAGCAACAGATAACCTAAATTATGAGCTTGTGAAAATGATTGGCCAAACAGGGGTTAAGAGAGATAGCAAAAAGAAAAGGATTGCTAAGCACTACAATGGAGAGCAAATTTATTTTTGATTTAAACATTTTTTACGGTTTATCAACATCTCAAAATTGCTCAATGTGTGAAACTTTTAGTCATAGCAGGATATTGTGTTTGCATATTTTTTAATTATATCTACGTTCAACAATAGCTGTGAGATTGATTCAATTTTTACAGCTTATCAATTCTTTGCAGGTTATTTAAAGCCAAAAAATATTTTTAGGTTGTAAGAATTTTTTTTAAAAAATAATAATAGTTTAATGATACAAGGTTTACACATAGATGGGAGAGAAGAAGTGAATTCATACCTTTCCCAAGAATATTTGCACATAAGTGAATATAACGAACCCAGTGGGAATTGGAACATGGCTCTCTGATTAAAAATTTTGAGGCATTATCCATTTCACCAACTGCACATCCAAACCAACATCACTTGGTATTCCCAAGCAGTCACCCTTCTAGGTACTGACCAGGCTCAATGTTGCTTAACTTGAGTGAACATATGGGAACTGGCTTATCAACATCTCAAAATAAAACTTTTAGTCATAGCAGGAAACTGTCTTTGCATATTTTTTAATTATATCTAAATTTGGCAATAACTGTTTGATTGATTTTAGGTTGTAAGAAGTTTTTTTTAAATGATAATAGTTTAGTGATACAAGGTTTACTAATTAATCCATAGATGGGAGAGAAGGAGTGGATTCATACCTTTCCCAAGAGTATTTGCATGTAAGTGGTTTGGTTTGGTTTGTGGCATATCAACCACAATGGGCTATTTAATGCTGACAATTGTTATTGCTGGTAATATTTTTTATCTATCTATCTATCTATCTTGGTCTCTTCATATCTATCTGTCTCTTTTTGTCCTTTAATATCTGTCTATCTCAGTATATATTGGTTTGTTTTGCTTTGTTTTACGGCATATCAACCACAATGGGTTATTTAATGCTGACAATTTTTATTGCTGGTAATATTTTTCTTCATAAATGTATTGCTGGTAATATTTTTTCAAAAAATGTATAGCTGGTAATATTTTTTTTTTCCAAAAATGTATTGCTAGTAATAATTTTTTACAAAGCATTTCTGGTATTAAAACCTATTTTTACACTTTAATAGTGTTTTGACCCCAGTTTGGGGGCTAATTATTTGCCCATAGCTGGTACCCTAACAGGTGCTACCACCCTGGCTCAGGGTAGACTGTGGGAACACCAGCAATTAAGAGGTGGTCCTACACTCCTCACAACTTCCTGATTAGAGGACTTGCTTTTGGATGTAGTTTATCATCTTACCCAGGGCACAGATGTAGTTTATCGTCATACCCAAGATGGGCATGTAAGTGAATATAACGAACCCAGCAGGAATTGGAACATGGCTCTCTGATTAAAAATTACGAGGCATTATCTATTACAACAACTGCCCATCCAAGCTAACATCACTTGGTATTCCAAAGCAGTCACCCATCTAGGTACTGATCAGGCTCAATGTTGCTTAACTTGAGTGATCATATGGGAACTGGCTTATTAACATGTCAAAATTGTTCACTGTGTGAAACTTTTAGTCATAGCAGGCGACTGTCTTTGCATATTTCTTAATTATATCTAAGTTTGGCAATAGCTGTGTGATTGATTCAATTTTTTATGGCTTTTCAACCCTTTGCAGGTCAATTAAAACCAGAAAATATTCTTAGGTTGTAAGAATTTTTTTTTAAATAATAATGGTTTAGCAATACAAGTCTTACTACTTAACCCATAGCTGGGGGAGAAGAGGTGGATTCGTACCTTGCCCAAGAGTATTTGCATGTAAGTGAATATAACAAACCTAATAGGAATTGGAAAATGGCTCTCTGATTAACAATTCTGAGGCATTATCCATTACACCAACTGCACATCCAAGCTAACAGCACCTGGTATTCCCAAGCGGTCACCCATCTAGGTAATGACCAGGCTCAATGTTGCTTAACTTTAGTGATTGTATGGTAATGTGTTTCAATGTGATGTGGCTGAAAGCCATAGCTCTGTGGGAACTAAACTAAAAACTAAGTCCTATAAGTTTTGGAGTTTGTAATTTGTTAAACTTATCAACAATTCTTATGATCCAGATGCTAATGTATCTTAATTGTGGCTCAATAAGTAAACTGCTTAGTTTATATACAATCAACGATGAAATTATTCATACTCCCATCAATTTTGAATATTTTTATCCATTTCTCAGAATCTAATGTCCGTATGATGCCAGGTTTTTTTATGTGATAATAAGCACACACAAAAAAAAAAGAAATATAAAACTAAATTTTCAGAACAAGAGGTTAAATACAACAAATTTGACATGTGAATTATGCAAAATAGGAAAAGACAAAATTATTTTGTACAGTATGAAAAAAAAGAAAAAATTGAACAATTTTCACAATATTAATAGTCAATATTATGACCTCTCATCTTTATAACTTGCTGCAATCATTTTCTAAAGTTTTTGATGAGATTTGAACAAGTCTTTTCTGGGATTTTCTTCCATTCATCAATCTTTACATATTCTAATTCCTGAAGTTTTTTGGTGACCGACAATTTATGCAAACCTTCAATTCTTGCCATAAATTTTCAATAGGATTCAAGTCAAAACTCATTGAAGGTAAGTTTTTACATTTTTTCATCATGGTATGCTCAGTTTTTAGTGAATATGTAGATGTACCTACATAATTATATAATAAAAGTTCTCAAAGTTCAAATCTCCATGTACACACACAGTCACCTCGCAAGATCTCTCTCGGCAAGAAAGCCAGTGGATTTTATAGTAGTACGTTACTATTTCTGGCTATTCATGGAGCATGGAAATGGATAAGCATATTTTTCTCTGCAATCCACTCAGTGACACTTGAACCACTAGCAGTTAACAGAAGCTCATTTACATGAACTCATTGCTCTTAATCAGTGGAGAGGCAATTTTTTTTTCTGAAAAAATGGTAAGTGACACAAAAGTGTTACCATTCTCCTTGCAGTAATATATTATGAATTAAAAAATAAAAATTCATTAAAAATTATTAATCCCTCGTCATTTCACAGGTCGATTTTATGCCTGGTCATCCAGGAATTTTGGGTTCAGTGCATTTATCACTTCCACAACATAGGTTGCAGACTCAACTTTGAAAGCAAAAATTACTATTTCATCTAACAAGTTTTTCTTTTCATCTTACTGTTATGTCTTTTATCACAATACCCAGGTTGTTTTTATATTTTATCATTAAGCCACATAAAAGGGAAGTGAGGAAGCCATCTCAAATGACTACTGTATCTTTGAGAATCTACCTCACATGGTCAGCACTTATTCATGAGTTTACAGATCAAATCTAGTAATGCAGGTCTATTATTGTTTGATTTTTACTCCATACTATATTGTTCATTTACATTGAATTTGGGCATAGTACTAGACTGGCCACAAGGACTCATCATTTTACATTTGAAATGGCAAGACGTAACCATAAGTTCTATACTAACAGTTCTCTTATGCTTCTTGCTTGTTGAACTCTCTTCCAGCTTCTTGATTTCCAGTCAACTTTTATCTTCAAAAGTTTGAATGCAATGTCAGTCGTTATCTTGTGTTTTCTTAATCAGTTCTTTTATTGTTCTCTCCTTAATGTTTTTTTTTCTCATATTCTATCGCACTCTAGTAAACCTTTGCATCTTAGTTGCTTTATCACTTTCCTTGAGGTGAAATGATTAAAAAAAAATATCTACCTGAATTTTATATCTACAAGTACTATGGTGGCGTAGCCGGGGCTGCAGCCTGCTGTCTTTGGTCAGGATCAATCCTGGTATCGGCGAACAAGCCATCAGCCCACACTTGTCGGTCATTGATGACGTTTGACACAGCAGCTGGTTTTTAAGTTGACTTCTTCAACTATGACCTTTCTTACCCATATTGTGATTTTTGATCTTAAGAGGGTCAAGCTGAATTATCGCTGGGGTATGTCAACCACGCTGAACCAAGGAATTGAACACGTGCACACAAAATTGAAAATAAAACAGACGACACCTGAATAAGTCACTAGATGATATTTATATCAAAATAAATATCATCTAGTGACTTATTCAGGCATTGTCTATTTTATTTTCAATTTTATGTGCACGTATTCAACGCCTTGGTTTTTGGGTGGCAGGCTAGTAATTCCCAAAGCAAGTCTCCAGGTATATCTTGTGGTCACTATATATAGCTACTGATATAATCAGTCCACATGGGCAATAAGGAGTGTAGGACATTCCATTACAACACTCGGATGTGCTGGTGGTATAGTGGTTAATGGCTTGGAATTGTTAATCGAAGAAGAGCCAAGTTCCAATTCCAGTTGGGTTTGTTATATTCATTTGCACACAAATACCCTTAGGATAGTTATCAATCCATCTCTTATCTCCCCAGCTATGGGTTAATTAATAACACGTGTATCACTAAAACAATTATTTCAAGTACAAGAAGATCGATGCCCTACATGTCTAAGGAATCCTGCACACATATAGGAAGTCAAACATGTAGAAAATGTGTACATTGATGTCAAAAGAAGGATGGGCTAAAGAGAGCAACTGAGTTGTAAATTCATCAAATTTGGTGGTTCACTAAGTAAGTGTAGCTTAGATGTTTTAGATGTAGCACAAGGCCAAAGGTACAGGCCACCCAGTGAGGAACAAACTCATTATTCAGTCATAATCGATCTAGTGAGACAAGCTTGCTCACTATTACACAATGCCAAAGTGTCAAAAAATGATTTTCTCAACATAGCTTAGATGTGACACAAAGCAATAAGTATGGGGCACCCAGTGAGGATCAAATGCACTATTGAGTCTTAACTGATCTAAGACAAGTTTGCTAACCATTTGATACCACGTCAAAGTGCCAAAAAATGATTTTCTAAGCATAGCTTAGACATGACACAAGGCTAAACTATGGGGCAACCCAGTGAGGATCAAACTCAGTATTGATTCTTAACTGATCTAACAAGACAAGTTTGCTCACCATTTGATACCATGTCAAAGTGCCAAAAAATGATTTTCTAAGAATAGCTTAGACGTGACACAAGGCCAAAACTATGGGGTACCTAGTGAGGATTGAACTCATTATTCAGTTGTAATTTATCTAATGTTGTGGAGTGATTTTCACAGTGGAGGCTTGTAATTGTATTAAGTCAATCCTAAAATAGGTTCGATGTACAAAACGTTAGGAACTTGATGTAATAGGTATAACGCAGAGTAATCTAGTTGTGGTCACTGAAGCTTTAGTATTCGACTGTCGTCCGACATCGACTAACTCACTGACTCCCTCATTACTCTTACTATTCCTACTTATTATAGGTGGGAGAGTCTATTAACTATAGAATAGGTGTGTTCCACTATAACAACTAGTGAGACAAGCTTGCTCACCATGTCAAAATGCTCAAAATGGTTTTCTAAGTGGACCTTAGATGCAGCACAGAAAGTATTGGGCATTCAGTGAGGATCAAACTCACTATTCGGTCATAACTGATCTAGGAAGACAAGCTTGCTATTACACCACATTGAAGTGCCTAAATCCACCACCTTCAGAGTTTGTTCATTAATCTGCACATCATCTGAATTATTATATTCTTCATCTTCAGCCACTGGAGACTAGGTAAGCTTTTTTTTTTTTATATTCTTTTCAGGGGAAAGAACTTTTCAAAGAGATAATCTAATTTGATGCTTTCAAGTTACTAACACATTTGGGCCAATATATTATTTGGCTCTTGCCTTAATTCACACTAGTTTATGAAAAAATAAAAATTTAATAGATAAGCAAACAGGCAGTTCACACTTCTCTCCAGTCTTTTGAACAGGAGTAGAGGTTTATCCCTTGTTTCCTGTTTATGATTGGGTTTCTATTTCCTTCTAAAGTCTTCTTGTTCTCTTTCACTCTCAGTAGCCACTTGCATCTTAGTGGCATTATCACCTTGCTCAGAGTTAATTGATTAAAAAAATAAAAGCAGCAATTAATATCATAGAAACCACTACTCAGGTAAATTAATTCTGGCAAGACATTCCATATCCAAGATGAATTGAAAAGCATCCTCACCACCAAATGTACATTGGTACTGCAAACTGATTAATACTAGTGTGTTCAGAAAGTAATTATGTATTTCTCTGCTATGAATTATGGGGTCAACCAATTAAGATGGAACCAAAATTGAATGGCAGGAAACTGCATCTCAAATTAGTTTCTCATCTCTTCTATGCATTTCAAAATTTAATTGGAGAAAATTGCAAAGAAGGGATTTGGTGTTGTCATGAGCTTTCACTTGAGAACCAAACACAATGTCCGAAAATCAGTCACATTCCTACCGCCATAATATATCTTCCTTTTCTATAAATACTTTCATAGAAATTGTTCTGATGAACTTTCCTCCGTGGTACATAGATTTTAAGTATTAAGTGCAGTACTAAAAATGGTTGAAATGGTAAGATATAATCATAAGTTCTATGCTAGTCAACTTAGCAATCCAAGAGGAAGGCAAGTTTTCGATTTGACATTTAAAGAAATCTGGGTTTTTCGCTGAACAAAAAAGGTTCAAAGACTGTTTCCATATTTTTTGTTTATTTTGTCATCATTTCACCCCAAGCAAAGCAATAAATCCACTAAGAAGCAAAGGCTTTACTGAATATGAGAAGATATGAGAAAAAGAAAATATTATTAAAGAGAGAGAACAATAATAGATTAGACAACGAAAGATGCTGGAAGAAAGTTTTACAAACAAGAAGTGTGAGAGAGGAAACTGTTAGCATAGAACTTAAGGTTACATCTAGCCATTTCAATGGTAAGATGAGACCTTTCCACCATCTTACTGGCAACTTCATAATCATATATACAGTGTCTGGTTAGGTTGTGGACGTCCAATCTGCAACCCACTTAATATTTCATGTGGCCCACTACACTCTAAAATTTTTAGGTATATTTTCATTTACTTTAGTAATCTATGTCGAGAAAATTATTCTCAGATTGTGCTAGTAGGTTCACTTCCCATTGCACTAAAAAGGGAAGTGGGTAAAGGCCTTTGCCGAGACACACTGGCTGGTGTATAGGGCAAGAGCCAGAACTAAATAAAAATTATCTAGAATAGGTGGCAGAACGCTGATAAAGATGGGTGTTAAGGGATAAAATGTTGGTTTGAGCCTTAAGGGAGAGGAAGTTGTGGATAGCCATTATTGCCAATATTCTAGGATGGCATGTAAGAGAAGATTCATCAAACCTGTGTGTAAAATATATTTAGTCATTTGCAAATTGTCCGTTATGGCGTCCACTTCCGGTGTCACTACAAATTCCTTTAGACCGGGGATGTAGCACTTGATATTTTCATGAGGCCCACTACACCCTAAAATCTTTAGATGTATTTTCATTTACTTTAGTGATGTCTGTCGAGAAAATTATTCTCAGATTGTGTTAGATCACTCCCCGACTGCACTAAAAAGAGAAGTGGGTAAAGGCCTTTGTCGAGACACACTGACTTGTGCATGGGGCAAGAGTCAGAACTAAATAAAAATTATTTAGCTTATCTAGAAAACTGTTATGCATGTGCAGGTAATATATATTGCTGTGAAGAATTCTTTTCATGCATGAATAAACATCAAAACTGGTTCAGTGATTCCCAATTATTTAACATTCTTAGAATCAAAACTAGAACCCTAAAAGCAGATATTGACATTATAAAAGGAAACCAATGTCAAAAATCACATTGAATTCATTTTGTGTATGTATAATTTTTTTTACTATCAATAATACAGTATTTTTTGTAATTATATATATTTCGAATTAAAATTAGATATTTACAACATTTTGAATGTTTTAAAAGCATATTTATATAAAGTATTTTTGTGGAATGGTAAATATATCTAAATTTCTGATTTGGCCCATGAGGAAAAAAATGGTTAGACAACCCTGTGCCAGAGGCATCTTTCTTTGTTGAACGATTGATGGCACCTCTTATGGCTCACCATATAGATCAGCATTTGATTTGTAACTTCCTCATTAAGGTACAAGCAGAGAATTTACAGATTTATAATACAAAATTGTACAATGCACACCTTGTTAAACTTATTTTGACAACATCAAATTAAGAAAAGCTGTAAATTTGACACTTCATGTGACCTAACGAAACATAAATGCAGATTGCTATGATTCTTACCAGTGACAGACTTTTTGGATCCAAATGAACGACTGGAGGTCAAGTTCTCCAAATTTGACAGATGATCTGGAACGCTGGGACAAGGCGATGTTCGTGAAATGACAGAGCTGTGGAGAGGGTCACCAGAGTGGGATGAACTGATTGGGGATGTCTTGTCCTCACCAGCAATGACCGACGAGCTGGGTGGAATGATGAGTTTCTTGTTTTCAATTGGCTCAACATCTTCATTTGCACTGGCCATCTTTTCAGCAAGTGCTGCCTGGGTCTCTCGTTCCAGGTGGCGAATATCTTCTAGGGTGAGGCCATAATATTCATCCTGCCAGCACCAAGCCTGACGGTGAGCTCGTAACATAGTTTTACGTAGGCCTGAAAGTTTAAAGGAAGAAGTTAAAGAAAGTAAAATTAGTTATCAGTACATTAATTAGTACAATTGATAAAATATTGAGAAACAGGAAAACTTTGTTAGAAACAAAGAAAAGTGTGATGAAACGCTAGGAAATATTAATCATCCTACATGGCAATGAATGTTGGACAATTTTCTCAAAGATAAAATCAAACTTGTGACAACAGTGATTTTGTTCGACAGAAGGATGCACATGAGCAAAGATGAAGTTTTAAGTAAACTGGAAACAAAAAGGAGACAGATATATATGTGTCTCTCCTTTTTTATATATTATAGAGACACACAAAGACATAGGAAAGGAAAGACACAGATACAGAGGAAAAAGAAGAGAGAAAGACACACACACAGGAACACAGGAATGGAAAGAGAGACACACACACACATAGGAAAGGAAAGACAGAGAGAGAGAGACACACACACACACACACACACACAAAGGAAAGGAAGAAAGAGACACACACATAAGAAAGGAAAGAGAAAGAGACACACACATAAGAAAGGAAAGAGAAAGAGACACACACATAGGAAAGGAAAGGAAAGAGACACACACATAAGAAAGGAAAGAGAAAGAGACACACACATAAGAAAGGAAAGAGAAAGAGACACACACACATGTAGGAAAGGAAAGAGAGAGAGAGAGACACACACGTAGGAAAGGAAAGAGAGAGAGAGACACACACGTAGGAAAGGAAAGAGAGAGAGAGACACACACGTAGGAAAGGAAAGAGAGAGAGAGAGACACATGTAGGGAAAGGAAAGAGACACACACACGTGGGAAAGGAAAGAGAGAGACACACACACACGTGGGAACACACACGAAAGGAGAGGAAACACACACACACGTAGGAAAGGAAAGAGAGAGACACACACACACGTAGGAAAGGAAAGAGAGAGACACACACACACGTGGGAAGGAAAGGAACACACACGTGGAAAGGAAGAGAGACACACACACACGTGGGAAAGGGAAAGAGAGAGACACACACACACACACACGTGGGAAAGGGAAAGAGAGACACACACACATGTAGGAAAGGAAAGAGAGAGACACACACACACGTGGGGAAAGGACACACACACACGTGGGAAAGGGAAAGAGAGAGACACACACACACACACACACGTGGGAAGAGAGAGACACACACACACGTAGGAAAGGAAAGAGTGAGACACACACACACGTAGGAAAGGAAAGAGAGAGACACACACACACGTAGGAAAGGAGAGAGACACACACACGCAGGAAAGAAAGAGAGAGACACACACACACGTAGGAAAAAAAAGAGAGAGAGACACACAAACATAGTAAAAGAAAGAGAGAGAGACACACACACAAATAGGAAAGGAAAGAGGGAAACATAATGAGGAAACAGGGCTTGGAGAATTTGATACTCACAGGACATACGGAAGGCAAGAGAGGCAGAGGGAAACAAGAAGTAACCTCCATGATGAGACTGTGTATATGTATAGCAGAACAGAAAAAAGGGGGGGGGAATAGTAAAAAGGCAAATATTACTAGGAGTTACAAAGGATAGGAACTTGTGGAGAGCCATGATTGGCCACTTCTTGAAGAAACACAGCATATAGGCAAAGATATGTATGATAACAAGGTCTAAGAAGATAACCAAAGAGATGGCAATGTAGAAAGCTTTGGTGTCAAAAGACCATATTAAAATCTGTGAAAATTATCCTCAAAAGCAATTTAGAGTTGTTTTATATTGGCAACGGCAAGGAACCTTGCTAGTTTATAAAGAATAACAACAGTTGAAAACGAAACTGATTCTCAGAGTATGGCCAAGAGGTAAAAAGAAAATAACCAGAGAATCTGCTTAGTGAGTGTTTGGGGTGGGAGTCACATACATAATTTTATCTATTTTGCACACTGCAAGACATCAATTTCTCTAAGTTTATTTTCGTGCAAAACAATTCTTTCATCCGTTTCTCTTCTTGAGGCATTGCTTTGTGCAAGAGAAACATTGAGAGACAAGTTGCTTTAAAAAGAAATTTATTGATTAACAATAAGATATAGACAGATACAAACAGGGAGAGAGAGGAGAAAGAGAGACACAGAGAGAGATGTGCACGTGCACACACAGAGGATAGGAAATAGAGTGATACATGCTCTCACAAAGGGAGAGAGAGAGAGAGATGCTCTCACAGAGGAAGAGAGAGAGACATGCTCACACACAGGGAGAGATAGACACACACACAGAGAAAAGAAGAGAGAGTCAAACAAATACATAGGAAAGAAACACACATACATAGTAAAGGAAAGAGAGAGACACACACACACATAGGAAAGAGACACATAAATACATAAGAAAGGAGAGACACACACATAGCAAAGGAGACACACATGCACACACATAGCAAAGGAGACACACATGCACACACACAGCAAAGGAGACACACATGCACACACACAGCAAAGGAGACACACACACAGCAAACAGATGCACACACATAGCAAAGGAGACACACATGCACACACATAGCAAAGGAGACACACATGCACACACATAGCAAAGGAGACACACATGCACACACATAGCAAAGGAGACACACACATGCATAGCAAAGGGAAACACGCACACATACATTGTAAAGGAGACACGCACACATACATTGTAAAGGAGACACGCACACATACATTGTAAAGGAGACACGCACACATACATTGTAAAGGAGACACGCACACATACATTGTAAAGGAGACACGCACACACATATAGATAGGAAAGGAAACAAACACACACACACAAATATATACAAGACACATGCACACACATATAGGAAAGGAGAGAGACACAGATACATAAAAAAACACATACATAAGAAAGGAAAAAAACAACATACACACAAAGAGGAAGAATGAGAGATATGCAGAAGGAGAGATAGAGAGAGAGAGGATGAATGAACAAGCTGAGAGAGAGAGAGACAGTGGGCAGAGGAGAGAGAGAAAGAGAGAGAGATATGAATGGGCTGCAGTGACAAAGACAATTTGACAGAGATGAACTGAGAGAGAGGAAATTTGAACTGAGGAAAAAAAGAGATTTGATGGGACTGAGCAAAAGAGAAAAAGAATAGAGAATAGCTGACTGAAGTATCTATCTTTCTATCTCTCTTACTTTCCTTCCCCATCTCCTTTTCCCCGTGTGCAGTGTAAGAACTGCTGCTGCTGTGTCACGTGGCGAAATTGTGTCTAACGATTGGTCATACGTGATTTTCCCGTTTGTTTTCGACTAGATTAGAGGAATCTAGTCAGTAGTAGGAGAAAAGGGTGCCGCAGTGTGGAGATGATAAGTTGTCTTGTCTTGCGACAAAAAGGAAACCTGCTTGAAGGTAACCTGTTGTTGCTCTGACAAGGAAAACAGTCATAAAAGACCAGTCAAGAATATTTGTCTAAGAGAATTGAAGATAAAGAACAAGTGTGTTCGCCGTGTGGAAAAAGCTTATTCTCTAGACAAGTGAAGTCAAGTCTGTTCAAGTAATCAAATGGATTATTGTTCAGCAACCAAAGAACAAGTCAGTAAAGACTTATCTAAAAAAATCAGTTAAAGAAATTATTGTAAAGAGAATTCTCAAGGAAGTCTTCTTTCGACAATCGGGTCGAAGAGAGAAAAAAGTCAAAATTAAGCGATTGAAAAGCTACCTTCTTTCGAGGAGTTATTTGGTCCTATTGGTGGACGAAATTCTGATGTGGAAAAAAGTATGAAAAAAAAGATCTTCGAAGTCATCTCTAGAAGTTGAATTTGTGTCGTCGAGAAAGTTTGAAAAAACAAGTCTGCATTTATTTTTAACAGGAAGCTTGCTTATTTTCCAAGGAGAGCAACTCAAAAAATATCTAAAAACCTTTCTGCGCAGATACTTAAAAAAAAATACTAAAGTTATTTTTTTTTTTGAACAGTAAGTCTAATTTTTCCCCTCTTTCTGCTATCTCTCTACCTCTTTCACTCTCTCTGAACTGTTATTGGAGTTCTTTTTAAGGGCTCGCCAAAGGGACGTTTTTGGCAGTTATTTTCAAGTTGTACCAGTGAACTTTAACATCAGACTATTTCCCCCCCTCTCATTTTATTTTTTTTTCTTTTCCCTCAATAAATTTTATAGCTATTTAAAGTGGTTTTTCCTCCTCCTTTATCTCGCTTGTTATGGTTGTATATTCATGGTTTCAGGTCTCTGTTAACTGTGTTATGCGGGATTCCCGTCATTGGACGTAATGACAAAGTTTCCCAACCTTTTTTACACCGAGTTTGGCTGTTACTAAGCTAAATTTCGACAGAAGAGAGCAAAAGAGATAATAATTTCAAATGGTGACAATTTCTGAGAGTTCTAGCAAACCAGAGAAAGAAGTTTCTACAAAACTTATTGAATAATTCTAGAATAATTCCAGAATTGAATCAGCAGAAAATCAGTCTCACATTGATTCTATTGAAGGTTTTCTAGAAATCAATGAGATTTATCCAAGCTGCAAGACAAAAACATATAGACATAAAGTACTTATCTCCACTTTTATATTTATACATGCTCTATCTCTGGTATTGAGGACTTTTACCCATAAATATAGCAGACTTTCAAACTATATTTTACACACATGCCAGGTGTAACAGCAAAATTGTCCAATTGTTCGATTAAGCTTTGAACTGTTGTATTTTAGAAATGAGTAAAGATATCTTACTGGAATTCTTTGAAGTTTTTATAATACTATTGGACTCTATTTTGAATAATAAGAATGTATTTGGTTCTGACACAAGTTCACAAAGTTTGCATTATAGCGTGAACTATAATGCATACACCTGTATATACGTATGTCTGCGTGTGTGTGAGCATCATCCCAAAATGGACACAGAAGAAAATTCCCCCTCCTACCACCAAACATATATAGATTCAATTTAAAAAAAAAAAATCAACCAATTTGTCTGATGATCACAAAAGCATGAAAACCAGGGTCACAAACTCATATCCATACAACTGAATATCTAGGCTTTATCACTCATATTGAGCACTTTCCAATAAGTACCGCGCATATATATATATATATATTTTTTTTTTCAGTCAAATGCATGAAAATCAGGGTCACAAATTCATATCCATACAACTAAACATGTTCGCTCTATCACTGTGATGTAATGGAATAATCTGTCACCCCCACAAGTGACTACACTATAGGTAGTAACAACCTATATGTATCTGTAAATTAACAGAGTTGAACTGGGATCTGTTGTGTATGACTCAGACTTACATGAGAACTACTGATCTTCCAATAGTATCACTCACTACTGGATTGACTTGCAACAACCTTGTGCATAACTGTTACCTTTATTCTTATTGTATTGGTTTTTGCAATAAACCTTTACTTATTTTATCCTCCTTGTTTTTCAAATATATATACCTATTAGCACAGAATATAACACACTGATATTGAGCATGTTCCCATAAGTATTGTGCATATAAAATATATACAGAAAAAAAAAAAATATATATATATAAAATTTAGGCTCTACTTATGTATTGGGCATTGTTTCTTTTTTAAATAAAAAAATTACTAAAGAATTTTGGATTATTAACCTAATGTGTTCTTTCCTATTTTTCTATATGTTTGTTCACACACACACATATTCTATATATATATATATATATATAGAATGATGTATTTGGGCAGTAATCCCTCTTTCTCTTTTATACAAGTTTCATTAAAAATGGCATACAAAGTATTGCAGTTAAATTTTTTATTTAATTTTTCTCATGTTCTTATAATTTTCTTCTTTTCTGGACATAAATTATGTAGAAAATGTCTGAATGCTTTGTATATCCAAGCACTTTCAGTTATAGTCATATCAAGATACACCTGAGAAAGGCCGAAGATCACAACACCTGAAACATTGTGCTGAAAACAACAAAAATGAGACCAACAGTCTGAATATAAATAGTTAAAATCCTAAGTTTTATTTTTTTCTGTTAAGGTGTAGACTCACTAGAAACGAAAAGGCATTTTCAGTGTTAGGATATGTTCAATTAACAGTTGAAAAAGTTTGCACATTGTGCATTTGTGAGAGAATTCACTAAAAATACACAATCTGAAATACAGATTTAATCAGGGCACAAAAAGTTAAAGGGAAAAGCTTGTCTATACAACAATGAAGGATTTGGCTGACCAACAGTAATTCCAAGAGATGGTTGAGTCGGTTGAATTCCTCAGGAAGTCCATAAAAACAGCCAGTCTGTAAAAATTAGTTTCATTTGCCTAAACACTATGGTTACTCAGATATTTACATCTTCAATGACATCAATTTTTTTTTTAAATACCCTGAATTGTGCACTGTGCAAAGGAAATTATTTAGGATTAATTAAATAAAACTGGAAGTTTTGTTCAAATAAAAAAGTAGTAAGGTCCAAATCTGAAAAGATAAAGATACTTTTTCTTTTTCTAAATAATGAAATTAACTTTTCCTCTTCTTTTTGGCAAAGACTGATGATTAGGAATTCTTAGCCATCGTTATCTGCTTATAGAAACAAAAAAACTACTGGAGTGGAAAAGGTTTCATGGAAAAAGAAATAAGCATTAAAATAATGTAGAAATAAAAACCAATCATATGAGGAGTATTTTAATTTAATAGTATTAGCGGTAATGTCATAATCACTGTTAATGAATATTATTGAATTGAAATTAGTAGCATAAAAATTATCACACTCATGACTAATACTTCCTGTCAAATGATATGAAAGACTAACCTGGTACGAGGTACAGGTGTTTTTTGTTTTGTTTTTTTGTTTTAATCATTTCACCTCAAGTAAGGCAATAATGCTGAGAATACCATGGAAGGAACATGTGAAAAAGGAAGTTTTAGAAGAAATGAAAAGTATACTTATACTTAGCATCAGAAAGAGAGATTTGAATTTTCTAGGACATATAATGAGAAAAGAGGGATTGGAAAATTTGATACTCACAGGACAGATTGAAGGCAAGTGGAAAACAATGCATAAACTACCTAGCAAGTTTGTTTAATTGGGTGGCAGAACAGAGTTTAGGAGAGATAACAAAAAGACAAAGTTTATTAAGAGCTACAAAATTTTGGAAATTGTGAAGAGCCATGGTCAGCAATGACCTAAAGGGTCATAGCACACAGAAGAAGAATGTTGTTAGTAAATATTATATGAAAAAAACACAAGAGAAAATTGGTGAAAAATATAACATAAATCATTTCACAAAATTTGCCTTTGGACTTAATGTACTAATTACTTGAAATTGTGAACATTACAATTCTGAGGCAAATGAAGAAAACAGTAACCAGCGAGTAAATTCAAGCTCTCCCAACTGGTATTTCAACCTTGAGTCGTTCCTTCTTGAGTTCTGTCTCAAAATCACACTAATTGTTCTTGCCGACAACCGTGAACGTCACTCTAAGAACTCCCCCACTCGGAAAAAAGTAGTTGCTTTTATAGTTGTCCATATACCCATAATCCCTTGCGTCTTCATGTGATCCCATAATTCGTTGCGTCCATGTCCCATAATGCATTGCATCTTTATTGCATAAAAATGCAATGCAAGTCCCCCCTCATTCTTTTACGTTATCTGGCCGAGGACGGATTACGGCAGAGCGGTAAGTGCTTTTTTCTCCCTCATTTCAACTGCAGTAGCTTTACATGCTAAGCAAATACGGGCTCTTTTTTGGCGGGGACAAGGCGAGTCGCGACCAGTTGTGCTCGTCCCAGGTTCTGTCTCATGTCCGCCACAAATTCATTAAAATGGAGAATAAAAGATTTGTTAAAAACAGGGAAATATTTAATTTCATATTTATAAATGCACAAAACTCATAATTTTTATATCCTTTTTGCAGGATTTTTTTTTCAAACAAAATATTCAACTGAGAGTAAGTGTTGAGGTACAAAAAATGTAACCGCACAGGTTGATCTTTGATGAACATCTATAGACAACTCATTGACATAGGAGATGGGAAGTGGCCAAATTTTTACTTACATGTGGGCTGTTATAAAATTAAAAGGAGAAATTTGGTGCAATGGTTACACTTTAAATATTCACTAGTGTGGACTTCATTTCCCTTAACAACACCAATAAAACAATAGAATTTAATTGTGATATTATAACTAAAATGTCTGGATCAAGGTGCACAACAAGAGCAGGGGAAAAAAAGAGGAAAGAAATACATTAGGAAAATGAAGGAAAGAAATGTTTTGAAGACAACCAATAAAAAAAGAAATGAATAAAAAATTTTTTCATTAAAAACAAACAAATGGATGAAAGATACAAACAAAAAAATGAAAAAAATAGTGAAATGCACAAGCAAGAAATGAAGAAATATATGAAAAAAAGAAATAAAAAAAACAAAAATGAAAAGAGAAGAATGAAGTAAAGAAAAAAAAAAATAAAAATGAGAAAAAAAGAATAAAAATGAATGAAGTAAAGAAAAAAATAACAAAGGCAAACCAATAAAAAAGAAGTGAACAAAAAACCAATAAAGAAAAGAAACAATAAAAAAATGAATGAAGGCAACCAATAAAGAAAGAAATGAACAAAGGCAACCAATAAAGAAAGAAATGAACAAAGGCAACCAATAAAGAAAGAAACGAACAAAGGCAACCAATAAAGAAAGAAACGAACAAAGGCAACCAATAAAGAAAGAAACGAACAAAGGCAACCAATAAAGAAAAGAAACGAACAAAGGCAACCAAACAAAGGCAAAATAAACAAAGAAAAGAAACGAACAAAAAGAAAGGCAAACAATAAAGAAAAAAGAAACGAACAAAGGCAACCAATAAAGAAAGAAACGAACAAAGGCAACCAATAAAGAAAGAAACGAACAAAGGCAACCAATAAAGAAAGAAACGAACAAAGGCAACCAATAAAGAAAGAAACGAACAAAGGCAACCAATAAAGAAAGAAGTGAACAAAGGCAACCAATAAAGAAAGAAGTGAACAAAGGCAACCAATAAAGAAAGAAGTGAATAAAGGCAACCAATAAAGAAAGAAATGAATAAAGTCAAGCAATAAAATGAATTTGAAAAAAATGAGTGAAGGAAAATAACAAAAAAGAAATGAATCATGGTTAAATGATATAAAAAATGAATCAGTGTTTGTTATACATAAAAAAAGGATATTTAATTAAAACAGTGAAAACTGAGACTGTCATGTATTAGGGAGTCAAGTAGAGATTTTCTTTAATCTTAACATTTCTTATTGCTGCACTAAACAAAAATCTTCAAGTAGATATGTTGATTTTCCATTCATGAACAATTGGAACCTGATAACTATAATGAAGCACCTAAAAGCATCTTGGATAAGTGATTAACATGTTTAGAGCTATTGCTTGACAACACTTTAAGTATTTTTGATTTGGAAAGAGTCAATGTAATTTTGCTATCAAAATGAGACAGAATCATATTTGTTTCAAATACTTGCATGAATGATATCAAAGAATAAGAGGATAGTTACTGATAGAATAAATAGTAAATGGTTTTACAATAGTAAAAAACATGATTTAACCATGATTTTTAATTTAAACAAAAAAAAGTACTTATGGAAACAAATGAAAAAAACAAAAGTAATGAAAGTAATGAATAAAAAAAAACAAAATCGATGAAAAAAATTAGCAAAAAAAGAAACGAATAAAAGATTTTTATCAAAAAAATAAACAAATGAATGAAAGACACAAAGAAAAAAATGAAAGAAAGAGTAAAAGGTGCAAACAATATATAAAGTACAGTGTATGTGTGTTTGAACATGTGGATGTCCAAGCAACTCCTTCATTCCCACTGGTCTGATTTCAATGATTTATATAGCTCATTCAAAAGCCCTAGAAAAGTTAGGCGCAGGGAACAATTTTTGTTGAGCTCAGATTTAGGGTTGCCAGATTATGCAAGGTTAAAGATATATATTAATATATTATATTAGCCATTATTGTTGTTTCCATTGTTCAAGGGGAGTAACTCTTATTTTCTTTTTGTATCCAAAATTGCAGCTACCTTAAAATTTTAATCTAGCTTAAAAGCTGCCCTATCAGGCAGCATTTAAGCTAGTTTCTGTGGAGGGCTCTTGATTTGGCCATCATCATAATTGCTAGGGAGGAGTAGATGCGACAGGCATCAATAAACTACTTAAGTACTCAAAATTGACTGCTGCAATTAAGTACTGCATTAATATTTAAGCTTACCTTTTAAAAGTTCAACAATAATTCTTTTGCCACCACTTAATTTAAAGACAATTTGAGGTATGTAGGTCCTTACTTTCAGTAAAAATAATTATTTTTATTTCATGGGTGACTGTCGCTGGATTTTGCAATTAATTTTGATTATTCTCAAATTTATTTCCAAGTTATAAGAATTGCTATTGTATAAAAATTTGCTGTAATGAAAACTTGGGAATCAAAAATTTCAGGATTGCAGTTCGGATTTGGCGGGGAATATTTTTAATTTGATCACAGATTCAGCCTGATACCAAAATGGTATGATATGTTGGGCTACAGCCTCTAGGAGTAAATTAGAAAACAATTTTATTTTGAAACATTAATTTGACAACAGTAATTTTCTAGTTTGAACATGAGCTATTGAAAATTAGAGAGTTGTGTCCCTTTAATTGTTTTTATCAGTAGTATCCAAGATGGCATAATGCAAAAACAACTGCAGTAATGAAAACTTGGGAATCCAAATTTTCAGGATTGCAGGTCCATATCCAGTTCAGAATGTTTTTAATTTGGTCACGGAGTTGGCCTGATTCCAAAATGGGAAAAGTAAAGTTGTAAAAGTGTGCCATAATGACATACTGACATTCACATTTATTAAATATAGTTTTAAGATATGCTATATTTATGGGTTAAAGTACTCAATATCAGGGATAGAGAGTATGTAAATATAAATGGCCTGATGATTGCATTTAGCATGAAACAAACTGTCACCTCTGGATGTTGCCTTCAATGTCAATAAACACTCGAAGGTGGCTGGGAGGCACAGCAGCTGAAACATTGTGATAATAACAACAAAGATGAGGACATTAATCCAAATGTAAATAATGTAAATAATGCTAACTCCTCATCCCAGAAATTCAGACAGAAATTTTTGAATCGGTACAGACCTGATCTGTTACACCAATGCGATAATAACAACAAAGATGTGGACAATAGTCTGCATGTAAATAGTGTAAATAATGATAACTCCTCAACCACAAATTTCAGACAGAAGGCAATCAAGTGATAATAACATGTAAATGAGGACATTATCCAATGAAATAATGACTCCTCAACCACCTAAATTTCAAATGACAGAAGGGAATCAATGTTCTTCTCCAAGAAATTGGACAAACTATTCTAAAAGAAATGTTGAGAAGAGGCCACCATTTTTGATGAAAGCATTTATCCAATTCTCTTGAGTGAGAAAAGAGAGAAGAAATTTTTAGCAGAAACAGAGACAAGTAATCAATTTCTCTCTAGCTTTTCTCTCATGATTTTAGAAGCGTATTTGAGATTGAAATTTCTGCGTGGGACAAGACAAGAATGGTTACTGGCAGTCGCCTGAGGAAGGAAGCCATAGCATTGAGAAATAAAATAATTTTTTTTTTTTTCCTTGGCTGTTTCAAAGAACGCAGGAAGACAAGTGCAACACACCAGGTCATTAAATCAAAGTTTCTTTTACTGGCAGAAGACAATTGGACAGAATCAGGAAGGCAACTATTCTTGAGTTCACAACTCAAAGGAAAGATTAAATCTTGATTGTCTTATTTCTAGACAGAATTTTTCCTAATGTTTTTCAAGTGCACAAGACCCGCAGGGAAACATTTGCTGTTTAGGCAATGGACAAAATTTATAAAACTTTGAAATTAAAAAACTTTTTTCAGAACTTTCAGTCAAGTATGCTAAAGGTTAAATACCATGAGATTTCTTGGGTTTGATAGTCGAGCTGTCTAGGTAGCTGGCCACTGACCAAGAGTTCTTCCATTCTTTGATAAGACTTATTTATCAGTATCTGTCTATATTTCTGAGATGAGGTATTATGTACATCATTTACATTATTCGGACTATTGTCCTCTTCTTTGTCGCCATATTTATTACAATGTTTCGGCCGTTGTACACGTCAGCCTTCTTCAGTATCTGTCTATATTTCTGAGATGAGGTATTATTTACATTATTCAGACTATTGTCCTCATCTTTGTTGCCATGTTTATTACAACGTTTTGGCCTTTAAGTATCTGTCTATATTTCTGAGATGAGGTATTATGTACACTACTGACATTATTCGGACTATTCTCCTCATCTTTGTCACCATTTTTATTACAATGTTTCGACCATTGTACGCGCCGGCCTTCTTCGGTATCTGTCTATATTTTTGAGATGAGGTATTATGTACATTATTTACATTATTCGGACTATTGTCCTCATCTTTGTTGCCATATTTATTACAACATTTCGGCCTTTCAGTATCTGTCTATATTTCTGAGATGAGGTATTATGTACATTATTTACATTATTCCGACTATTGTCCTCATCTTTGTCGCCATATTTATTACAATGTTTCGCCCTTCAGTATCTGTTTATATTTCTGAGATATTTCCTAAATCTTTGTCGCCATATTTATTACAGGTATTGTATCTGTCTATATTTCCCTAAATCAGGTATTTGTACATTATTATTCGGACTATTGTTTTCATCTTTGTAAGCCATATTTATTACAACGTTCGGCCGTTGTACCCTCCGGCCTTCTTCAGGCCGTTGGAATGTCGAACTGAACCCTTTATTCCACTCACATGACACAGTGGATAAAGGTGTTAGTTAGTACCAGTGACAGGACCCAAAGAATGTGAGTTCAATACCCGGTTAAGGCAGTGGAGAACTTTCAGAGGAAAATTAACAGGAGAAAACTGATGTCCATTAAACATTGTAATAAATATGGCAACAAAGATGAGGACAATAATCCGAATAATGTGAATAATGGACTTATTTATCATCTTACTGGACTGCTAACTGCATTCCTGGTAAAAACTTAAAGTGAGGTAGCCAGTTTAGTTGCTATCCAATAGCATACATATCTGTCTATATCTCTGAGATGAGGTATTATGATTATTTACATTATTTGGACTGTTATCCTCATCTTCATTGCCATATTTACAATGTTTCAGCCATTGTACACTCCAGCCTTCTTCAAGTGATTGGAATTTTAAACTGAACTCCTATTTTGTCCACCAGGGTAGATTGTTCTAGTTCCACGTGCCATGCATCTTCCAGATGTCCCAGTTATTTTCTTTTAACTCAACTCTCCAAGTTTTAGTTCACCTCAAGGTTACATGGCCCAATGGATAAAGGCGTTGGTTACGTCCAATTACTTAGACCCAAAGACTTGTGAGTTCTATACCTGGCTACAGCAGTAAACATTGTTCATGAGATAGAGCTCTTTGTCCGTCCCTTTTGAGAATCAAAAACATTTTACTTACCTATATCGTGGATGAACTTTTCAATTTTCGTCTGCATCCCCCAGTATCGGAATTCTACTTTACACAATTTGTAGGCAGTCATGATGGCTCGCCCATTGCAGGGTCCATTTTTACAGGCCTTTGCATATTCTTCCCGCCAGTTTTCAGACAGTGGGCCACGTTCTGTTTTCAGAGAACAATACAATTTGGGATCTTCTTCTTTCTTGTATTCGCTGCTCGGTACACTGTCCTTCACTATGTCTATAAAATCTAGAAAAAATTAAAAAAAAAAAAAAAAAAAAGTATTAGAGACGCTTTATGGCTGAAACTAGCAAGATAACTTGGTACTGGTCAGGATAAAACTGATTTAAATAATTGAAAATGATAAAACATATGATTGAAACAATAGAATTGTAAATAAAAACTATAAAATATTTTATTTAATGTTGGTGCATGTTTCTGGACTACTGCTTCCTTCATTAGCCATTTGCGTTTATTTAATTTTTAATTCCAAATGTCACAGTACAATACAGATATATAATAAACACTAAATCAAAATTCGTAGAAAGAGAAGTGTTATATGGAAATAAAGTGTCACTGCTGACACTTGAATTTGAACATAGATCGCCAGTGAGCAAACACAAGTGATCCCATTATTGAATTAAGCAGATCATGTAAGCATAGACTAGGAGGTAGTGTGATGTCTAAACAATCCTCATTTCTAGTCTATCCTCTATTACTATATGGGCCACTATTCTCTACTCTATTCACTATATTATTTCTCTACTCTATTCACAATATTATTTCTCTATACTATTCACAATATTATTTCTCTATTTGGATCACTATACAGATTACTATTCGAGTGAGTATTATTAAGCAAGTACTATTAGTGCGAGTGATATTTGAAGGTATCTGACACTAGTATTGTGCAACAGTGTACTATAGTTGTATCTGCAATTACAGTCTCTACTACAACGCGCATTATGAAAGTGACAACAAATATTTGTTGACATTATAAAAGTGGCAATGAGTGTTTGTTGACATCACAAAAAGAAGATAATTCAGTAATTAAAAATTCTTAAAGAAAAAGAGAAAGAATACTAATTCTAGCAATGAAGATATTTTTGATAAATACAAGACCAAATATTTAAATGTTTTAGAAAAAAAAGCAAGCATAAAGTTAAACTAGAATACTTAGATAAAAACAAGACAGACAACAACAGGCGTAAACATAGGAAATGCAATATAATTTGGTTTAAACCAAAATGTCAAAACCAACACCGATAAAAATTTTCCTTAATTTAATCCATAAGTATTTCAACCATATTACAATGCTGAAAAAGATTTTCAACAAAAACAATGTTAAAGTTAGCTATAGATGTACAAAAAACCTCAAACAATATATATTGCACCATAATAATTTAATGCTAAACAAATATTTAAGCAACCTCCATGGTAATAATAATACTAAAAAAAATATAATTGCAGAAAAAACAATACCTGCCCACAAAATTCTAAATGTGCATGTCTAAAGGTATTGTTTATAAAGGTAGCATTAAACATAATATCAAATGTAAATTTTATTTTGGTTTCACTGCAAACCACTGGAAAACCTGATATTTATCAATATAAAATGACAGTTACCAATAGTAAATATTTCAATAACACGGCACTCCCTAATTATACCCCATTAGTAAATTGGGATTACATTGCTAAAACCAAACCCTTTAGTGGCAAGGGGGAAAAATGTAACCCATATGCCTCTTGGAAAAATGTCTCATTCTTAAACACAGTGATAACTACAACTAAACAAATTGAACTTATGACCACATGCATCTCATAGAATAAACTTTCTTCTCTAATATTTTGATTCTGGTTAGCATATTAATCTAGCAATTATTAGAGTCCCCCCTCTACTGACGTCTTTTTTTTTTTTAGCCTTCTCCCTTCCCAGTTATATACCACTTCTCTCTATTATCACATCTTCCCCATATTTATATTTTTATAACCTTTCTCCTCTTAATTCTATATGAATTTTATATTTATATTAACTCCATATTAACTTCATATCCATATTAATTTTATTTTACCTTAATTCTATCTTTCTTCTTCTCCTCTCCTTTTTTTTTTTTATAATAAATTACCTCCCTTGGACCATTATCACCTTCAAATTTAAAAGAACTTTCTATAGTTCAGCATTGCCATTTTTATATTTGTATTTTTATCTTATTTTTTTTATGTGCCATGTCCTTTCAGGATGAAAGTGATCATAGCTCTCTCCACCTCCCTCTATCCCTTGCAGCTCTCAACAAGTTCTTTCCCTCAACCACCTCCCCGAGGCCACATAGTCATTAACTTGCTTAATGCCACTAGGTATGTCATGCATTGTTTTCCCTTGTCTCTCTTTCTCTCTATTTGATCGTGAGCATCAGATTCTCCAAGCTCTCCTTCCTCATTATGTGTCCCAGAAACTTCAGCTGCCTCTTCCTGATGTTAAGTATAAGCCTCCTCCTTGTTTGCATCCTCTCTAAGTCCTTACATTAGCTCTCCACCTCCCTCTATCCCTTGAAGCTCTCAACAAGTTCCTTCCCCCTGCTTCCTCCCCCAGACCAATTTCTGTCATTCACTTGCTTAAGGCCAACAGGTAAGTCACGCGTTGTTTTCCATTGTCCATCTTTCCTTCTATTCGACCCGTGAGTATCAGATTCTCCAGGCCCTCCTTCCTCATCATGTGTCCCAGAAACATCAGCTGCCTCTTCCTGATGTTAAGAATAATCCTCCTCCTTGTTTGCATCCTCTCTAAAACCTCATCATAGTTCTCCACCTCCCTCTATCCCTTGAAGATCTCAACAAGTTCCTTCTCCCTGCTTCCTCCCCCAGACCAATTTCTGTCATTCACTTGCTTAAGGCCAACAGGTAAGTCACGCGTTGTTTTCCATTGTCCATCTTTCCTTCTATTCGACCCGTGAGTATCAGATTCTCCAGGCCCTCCTTCCTCATTATGTGTCCCAGAAACTTCAGCTGCCTCTTCCTGATGTTAAGAATAATCCTCCTCCTTGTTTGCATCCTCTCTAAAACCTCATCATAGTTCTCCACCTCCCTCTATCCCTTGAAGATCTCAACAAGTTCCTTCTCCTTCTTCCTCCCCAGACCAATTTCTGTCATTCACTTGCTTAAGGCCAACAGGTAATCCACGCGTTGTTTTCCATTGTCCATCTTTCCTTCTATTCGACCCGTGGTATCAGATTCTCAGGCCCTCCTTCCTCATTATGTGTCCCAGAAACTTCAGCTGCCTCTTCCTGATGTTAAGAATAATCCTCCTCCTTGTTTGCATCCTCTCTAAAACCTCATCATAGTTCTCCACCTCCCTCAACAAGTTCCTTCCCTCTACTTCATCCTCCAGACCACATTCTGTCATTCATATTAATTCCTTAGTATCTCTTTTCTTTTATTAGAACAGATTCTTCACATCCTTCCTCATTATGTGTCCCAGTTCTGCCTCTTCCTTATGTGAAGACTCTTCTTGCATCTCTTTAGACCTTATCGTTACCCACACGCTAGGTCCATGATATCCTTAGTATCCTTCTATAGAACCACATCTCCGTCGTCTCAAGACTCTTCTTCCTCTTTGAAGAGACCGTCCAACATTTGCTGCCGTAAAGAAGGACAGATGTCACGTAACAGCTCAGTATTCTTTTCTTTATTACCAAAGAAATCCTCCTGTCTCGCAATAATCTGCCTATCTCTTGGAATGTGTCCTTGGCTATCCCAATACATCGATGGATCTCAGTGTACTTTATTGATTAATCACACTATAATTTTGCTTTTATCCCGCTATATTAGATTACACTTATAATATTATTATACATTGAATTAATTTACAATATAACGTTGCCTTCATGAGATCCATAGATTTTCAAAACAAACATATCAAATAGCTAAACTCATTCGTCTTGTATCATATATTCCAATATTCATATTTTTATAGTTTTCCTATTCTTATTTTTAGATTTATTTCATACTAACTCAATATTAACTTTATATTTATTCTACTTTGAATTCTATCTTTCCTCTTTTCTCCTCCTTTTTCTCTTCCTCTCCTTTATCCTCATATGTGTCAAGTTGCACACCCCCAACACGACTGCGTGATCACTGACATTCAAATTTAACAGATTTTCTATTTTTATTTTTTTTATCTTCTTTTATTTTACATTATTTCCTTATCCACACACTATTTTTGGCATTTATACCCAAATATTAAATTATAATTATAATTTTGAACGTTGAACCAATATACAATATAACGTTGATTCCATGAGATTCAGAATTTAACTACAAAGTTCATAAATATTAGTACCTGATGATTGTACACACATGAAACTCTGAGTCATACAAGTCACACAGGTAATATATATATATATATATATATATATATATATATATATATATATGTATGTGTGGGGTGTGTATATATATATATATATATATATATATATATATAAATATAAAACTAATAATCTTATAAATATAAGCAGCTATACTCGTCCAGCAAAACCTTAGGTATTTATGCTTGTAAATGAACAAACCAATACCCAAGGGGAAAAAAAAAAAAGGATAAAAACTAAGAACATGTACTTCCGGTGAAAATAATCATCTAGAATCTAAGTTCAGAGACCAAAGAAAAAAAACCTCCGACACAAGTAAAAGAAAAATAACTAAGCAAAGTGCTCAATACGCTAAGCAGAGCAAACTAAGTAAACCTAAAGAGCCAGACAAACCTACCTTGGTTTCACCTATGCGGATCATCAGGGTAAATTAAGTAGGTTTTTCTGGCTCTTTAGGTTTACTTAGTTTGCTCTGCTTAGTGTATTGAGCACTTTGCTTAGTTATTTTTACTATCTTACTACCTAGGTTTCACCTATGTGGATTGTCAGGGTAAACTGCCAGTTTACCCTGACAATCCAATTAGGTAAAACCTAGGTAGGTTTGTCTGGCTGTTTAGGTTTACTATATATATATATATATATATATATATATATATACACACATAAATATATAAATATTTACATAAAACATCTGGCACCCAGTATAAATCTCACCTTCTTCAGTCACAGAAATAGTATGTTAAATGGTTTTTTTTTTTTCTTTTTTAAATAAAAAGATGTGAACACAAAATCCAGCCACACTCAATTCACAAGACTCGGAATAAACACTACTATTATTTATACATAACAAAAACTATATCTTAAACAGATAAATAGGAAAAGAAATTAACATTTAACAACAAATCCAACTTGAAAATGGTTAAAGAAATGACTGAAAGTACTTGTAATAATACAGCTATGGACAATTTTTACATTCCCAAATGGAAAAAATGTAAGAACATTAGAAAAGCCAAGTAAAAAATTCAAATCATATTCAATGAAGCATGTTTGAAAGAACGGTTAATACAAATATATACTGTTTAAATATATACCTATATATAAAAAAAAATGTTCACACAAAGACCATATTTGTCTTTTGTGGAAAATGCAAAAAATTTTAACTCTAAGTTCTTACACCAAGCACAAGGCCTAGTTAGTAGGAATAGAAAGGGGAAAAGAGAACATGTGTTTCTCTTCTTGTTCAAGTCAAAATAGGTGCAATTAACAAAATAAGACTCAACCACTGCATAAAAAGTTAAATCCTTAAGTACAGAGCAACATATGTAATTTAAAGAAACTATCACAGCAGCATTTAATTAATTTTCTCCACAAAGTATCTTTAAGCCATAAATGCTGTTTTTTCACTCATAAAAAAAGATGCTAAAACCATACAGTCAATCCCATAATGTTATGCATTTAACAGACCATAAAACTTGTTGCACGCTGGTGTACGCATTGAGAGATGAATATGTGTGTCTCCTGAAATGCCCACAACAAACATGGTGGACTCATAGTATGAGTCCACTTAAAGAAATGTAAAGAAACAACAAGAAACAATATATATGTACAAACAAATGATAATGTATTAACAACAAAAGGGTTACAAGTGACAAAGACAATAACGTGTGTAATAAATGAATGGGGAAAGTTTTTGTTTCAAAGTATGTGAAGTGAATGAATGTGCATACGTACATGTGTGGATGTATTGTTCAATGTGTTTCTCATGGTGGGGAAAAATGCAATTTTCCGCGAGAGATTTACATGGTTGTCGTATTAGCGGAAAAGTAAGAAGAGTGATAAAAAAATTATCGCAGCGTATTTATAGTGTTGGAGAGTGCCCTCTAGGAACAGTTTCAGAAATTAAGAGGAAATAACCTGATAAACTTTAGGAAAAAATTACCTAAAGTTCTTTGGAGAGTTAATAGGCCTAAAATATGAGGGGGAAAAATATTAATAAACAAACCAAACCCACAAGAGTTCACAATATTAACAGCATTTCAATCCCAATAATAAATGTTATTTATTATTTACTAATTACTTCAAAAATGTTTGACATGTAGCAAAATTATAAAAGCTGAACGTAAGATATAAGCAAACATTAGTTTATGGAGAACCCTTAGAAAATAGCAGTAGACGTTTGTTGTACTAAATCAAGTCTGGCACAAGGCTGATTTAAAAAAAGCACCAATTTTACTTATCAACATTTATTCTCATGTTACAATGCATACTCTAGATTATTCTACACAACACAGAAATGTATTTTCTTTCTTTCTAGATAAATTGGTAATAACAAATATCACAGACCTAGCACTTGATACATTTTTTAATCATACGTCAAGATATTTTCAATGCTTATTTCCTTTGATACTGATATGTATATGTACACAAATTAACAAGACTGTCTTTTTGGAGCTTCTATCTTTTAACTGGTCAGTAGTTGAGTCATGATTGATAGATGTAATATCTTATTGATTTATTTCAAAGACATTATTTGAATAAGAAAAAAAAATTATGTTGAACTTCAGTTTTATCTGGTATTATCACCTACACCAGCTTTTTGTTGAAATCTTTAAGCTAATTTTTTCCAATTAAGCAACTCACAGTTAATTAATTCAAAATCCTGGAAATAACAAAAACAAAATAATCAATAAATAAAGCTAATCAATAAAGATGTTGCTCGTTAGCCATTACGAAATAATTAAATAAAGTGTGCTAATTAAGGAACTGAAAGTTTGTTACTATTGCAATGGTCAATTGGACATGGTTGAATATTGAATCACCAAGATTAAGAAGAGGAGACAAGAGGAATAGACTGATGAAACAAGTTTAGAGACATAAAAAATATCTAACTGCAAGAACAGCACAAAACTTATCATTATTTGCTGTTCAAAAATTTCAATAAATGTGTTCGTACACTATTTACATTATTTGGACTATTGTCCTCATCTTTGTCGCCATATTTATTACAATGTTTCGGCTGTTGTACACTCTGGCCTTCATCAGTACTTGTCTATATTTCTGAGATAAGGTATTATGTATACTATTTACATTATTCAGACTACTGTCATGATTGCTGCCATATTTATTACGTTTCGACTGTTGTACGTTCCGGCCTTCTTCAGTATCTGTCTATATTTCTGAGATGAGGTATTATGTACACTATTTATATTATTTGGACTATTATCCTCATCTTAGTCACCATATTTATTACAACATTTCGGCTGTTGTACGCTTTGGCCTTCTTCAGTATCTGTCTATATTTCTGAGATGAAGTATTATGTACACTATTTACATTATTCGGACTATTGTCCTCATCTCTGTTGCCATATTTATTACAATGTTTTGACCATTGTATGTTCCAGCCTTCTTCAGGTGGTTGGATTGTCAAACTGAACCCTTTATTTCGCTCACATGGCACAGTGGATAAAGGTGTTAGTACCAGTGACAGGACCCAAAGAGTGTGAGTTCAATACCCGTTTAAGGCAGTGGAGAACTTGGAGAGGGGAATTAACAGGAGATAACTGACAACTGACATCCATTAAACATGGCATGTGAACTAGAACAGTCTACCCCAGTGAGCAAAATAAAGGGTTCAGTTCAACATTCCAACCACCTGAAGAAGGTTGGAGCATACAACGGCTGAAACGTAATAATTATGATGACAAATTTGAAGACAATAGTCCAAATAATGTAAATAGTGTACATAATACCACATCTCAGAAATATAGACAAATGTGTTTATTTTATAAGAAGATAATCAACACATGCTAGGAGAGAGAATTAATGAAAACTTTGTTTTGACGAAGCAAAATGTCTAAAGCAAGACAAATTCTTGATATTAAATTCCACAGCTGCATCTATTTCAACAGCAACAACAAAAAAAAAATGGGTAGCACATCTAACTAGAAGGGAAAATAATGATATCAAGATATTGACTTTCCACACTACATTACACAAAAGGTTTGACAGAAAACCCCTGTCAATATTAGAAAGAGCGATTGCATTGAAAAGTCTAATTCCCCAAAAAACCCATCCTGTGTATTATGTTAAAAGTACATCAGTGTCTTGGTTAAGATGATAAGCTACATCCAAGAGCAAGGCATCTGTTCAGGAGGTTTTGAGGAGTATGGAACCATCTCTTAATTGCTGGTGTTCCCATGTCCACCCTGACCCAGCATGGTAGCATCTGTTAGGGTCCCTGCTGTGGGCAAATAGTTAACCCCTAAAATGGAGTCAAAATACTATGAAAGTGTAAAAATAGGTTTTAATACCAGAAATACTTTTATAAAAAAATTTTTGAAGAAAATTACCAACAATAAAAAAAAAAAAAAAATATTTGAAGAAAACATTTTTTGAAAAATATTACCATTGATACAATTCATTTAAAAAAAAAAAAAAAAAAAAATTTACCAGCTATACAAAAAAAAATAAAAAAAAAAATATTACCATTGATACATTTCTTAAGAAAAAATATTTCCAGCAATATATTTAAAAAAAAAAAAAAAATATTACCAGCTATACATTTAAAAAAAAAAAATATTACCAGCCATACATTTTTAAAAAAATATTACCATTGATACATTTCTGAAGAAAAAATATTTCCAGCAATATATTTAAAAAAAGAAAAATATTACCAGCAATATATTTAAAAAAAGAAAAATATTACCAGCAATACATTTTTGAAAAAAATATTACCATTGATACATTTCTGAAGAAAAAATATTACTAGCAATAGATTTTTAGAAAAAAAAAAAATATCACCAGCAATAAAAAAATTAAGTCATAAACCAAACCAAGCCAAAAAGACTGTCTTAAACCAATTTTCTAAATCACACCAAACTAATGTTAACTACTCAGTCAATGAATGTCAAATGGTTCCTGAATTGAAATGACCAATTTCAACATTCAGTCTTGGCTATTTCTCAAATTTGGGGGGCTTTTCTACAGTTCCCCAATATAAAAAAATGAATAAATAAGGTAAAAATAACTACATGCAAACAAAATCTTCTGGACAGCTCCCGCTAAACATTTCTCAGATTCAGTCAATATGCCATATTAAACATCAAAAGGAAAAGAAGTGTATAAATGCACAAAAAATAGAAAGGGGTGTAAGACAAGGATGAGTCTTCTCACCAGACTTATTCAGCTTTTACACTGAAGCAATTCTGAGAGGATTAGAAGATTACCAGGATTCATTATTGACAGCCACAATCTTAATAATATAAGATATGCAGATGACACAGTGTTAATAAAAGACACAAAAATGAAACTACAGAAGGTAGCAAAGGACAAAACATCAAGCGTTAAAAGATGAAAACTACAAGCTCTATTTGAAAATCAGTCTAATGAGCCACATAACAAAATGTCTCATCCAAATTCTGGCAAATAGAGTGTGTAGGAACATTAGACAGGAAATAAAGTAAGAGCAGTACAGTTTTGTTAAAGACACTAGAACAACGAAAGCGATATTTATACTCAGAATATCAGAAAGGGTAATATAAAGGCAAAAGGATGCATGCCTATGTTTTATAGATTTTGCAAAAGTGTTTGATAAAGTTCAACACAAAGAACTATTTGAACTGCTAGGAAAGCTTGATTTATTTTAGAAAGATAGAATAATTCAGATCTTATATTGGGAGAAAACCACCTGCAGATGGGTAGAAAATGAATTGTACACTATTTAGATTATTCGGGCAGATACTGAAAATGAATCAAATAAATATACAAAAATAGAAAGAGGCATAAGACAAGGATATGTCTTCTCACCAGACTTATTCAACTTTTACAGTGAAGCAATCCTGTGAGAATTATAAGTACTTCCAGGATTCAGTATTGGTGGCCACAGTCTTAACAGCATTAGATATGCAGATGACTCAGTATTGATAGCAGACATAGTAATTAAACCGCAGGAACTCCTACAGAAGGTAGTAAAAAAAAAAAAACAAGAAGGAAAGACTAAACATAAATAGTAAGAAAACAGAATGGGAAGTATGTGAAAAACATAACATGAGTTGATCTGTGTGAAATTGAGGACACAAAACTGTTTACAAGCAACTGATGGTTTTGATACCATGAAGTCAGAAGTCATCGTGACTGAGGGTTTAGAGCTCACAGGACTTGTTCAAATACTGATCATGCCAGATTATGTTCTTTCTCCCAGAAACTGTAACAAATGTCTGTAGGTGTTGAAGAAACACAAATGTTCCTGTGCAGGCATCTGCAAGAGGGATTAGCTAGCCATCTTAGCAGATGGATACACTGAGAAACAAGTCCCCAGCCATTAGTAATAATAATAATCATAATATTGATCAAGACTGTTCTGATAAAAAGCAACAATGTGATGGAATAAAATAACAGTAACAGAAATAAAATGATAAAATGAATTCAGTAAATACACAAAAATAGAAAAGGGTGTAAGACAAGGATGTATCTTCTCACCAGATTTATTCAACCTTTATGGTGTGGACATCCTGAATGAATTATAAGTCCTTTTCAAGATTAATTATTGGTAGCCACAATCTTAACATTAGGTATGTAAATAACACAGTGTTGATAGCAAACATAAGAGTTAAACTGCAAGAACACCTATAGGAGGTAGTAAGAGAAAGCAAGAAGAAAGGACTAAACATCAATTGTGACAAGTCAGGATGTATGGTTGTCAGCAAAAGGAACAGCTCAACATGTCAACTGTGATGTGGAGACCACAAAATCAAGCATGTACAAAAATTTAAATATCTTAGAAGTGTTTTAACAGAGGATGGAAAATGCAACATCAGAATCCAAAGGTGCATTGTGGTGGCAAAACATGCCTTCCCAAAAGCTAAGCAAAGTATTAAGAAACGGGAAAACTTTGTTAGAAAAAAAGAGTACTGAACTGCTATGTAATATTGGTCTTCCTATAAGACAGTGAATGCTGAACAATCTCAACACAAATGAAGAAGAGACTTCAGGCAACAGAAATTTGGTCCTACAGAAGGATACTGAGAATACTATGGACTGCACATGTGAGCAATGCCAAAGTTTTAGAGGATATGGAAACAAAAAGGATACTAATACTGACAATCAGAAAGTGGGATCTGAAATTTTTCTGGCTCATAATGAGGAAAGAGGGCTTGGAAAATCTAACACTTACAGGACACATTGAAGGCCAGAGGACCAAAGGAAAGCAGCACATAACCTACCGAACAAGTTTGTGTAAATGGTTAACAGGACAAGTTCTAAGAGAGAGGGCAAAATTATAAACTTACTTACTAACAATTACAAAGGAGAGAAAGTTGTGGATAGCCATCATCGGCACATAGAAAGAAAAGGTTAAGATTGTGTAATAAAACAATAGTCTACATTGTTTTTGCTCTCCTGCCATTTTTCTTTCCAAAATGTTGCTTTGTTAATAAAGCACCAGCTTTGAAGCCTCAAGGTGTCAAAAGTTTGGAAATTATCACGGTAAACTTGGTTTTCATTCATTTTGAGAGTAAAAGCAAATTCTATAGATGCAAAAGATGGTAAAAAGAAAACAAAACTGCTAAGTGCATATAAGATTTTTCTCATCATTGACTGTAAAGAGTTTGGGCAATAGCTGATGATTGGACAGAAAATGACTCCATCATGTCAGTTAATTGATTTCTTGGAGATTAAGAGGCACACAGAGTAGGAGAAGAAGGGAAAGAAAGAATAGTGAACACACAAAGAAGAGAAAATTGGGGGAAAAAAAGAACAAAAGAGAGACAAAGGACAAGAAATAAAGAGAAGGAGAGATAGCGAACAGAAGCAGGAGAAAAGAACCAAGGGATAACATATAAAAGGGTAAAATGTGGAGGGTTAATTGAAAAGAAAAGGAAAAATAAAAAAAAAAGAGAAAAGCTGATATACAAGAAAGGAGAAAGAGAAGAAAAGAATGGAGAGGGAATAGGGAGAAATGAGAAGAAAAGAGTGAGGATGAAAGAGAAAAAAGAGGAGGAGGACGAGAAAAAGAATGAGAATGAAGAAGAAGAAAAGAAAGAGAAAGAAGAAAAGAATGAGGAGGAGGAGAAAAAGAATGCAGATGAAGAAGAAGAAAAGAATGAGAACAATGAAGAAGAAAAGAGTGAGAATGAAGGAGAAGAAAAGAATGAGAATGGAAATGAAAAGAATGAAGATGAAAGAGGAGAAAAGAATGAGAATGATGAAGGAGTAGAAAAGAGAAGGATAATAAAAAAAAGTGAAAGAACGAAAGAGAAGAAAAGAAGATAAACAGAAAAATAAAAAGAAAAAAGAAAAGCAAAAAGAAGAAAGAATAAAAAGGAAGGAAGGCAGTAACATAAGAGAAAGAAAAGAAAATAGGGAAGAAAAGATAAAAGAAAGAGAGACAAAAAAGAGAAAAAGAGAAAGAGACAAAAAAGAGAAAAAGAGAAAGAGAGACAAAAAAAAGAGAAAGAGAGACAAAAAAGAGAGAAAGAGAGACAAAAAAGAGAGAAAGAGAGACAAAAAAGAGAGAAAGAGAGAAAAAAGAGAGAAAGAGAGAGACAAAAAAGAGAAAGAGAGAGACAAAAAAGAGAAAGAGAGAGACAAAAAAGAGAGAGACAAAAAAGAGAAAGAGAGAGACAAAAAAGAGAAAGAGAGAGACAAAAAAGAGAAAAAGAGAGACAAAAAAGAGAAAAAGAGAGACAAAAAAGAGAAAAAGAGAGACAAAAAAGAGAAAAAAGAAAGAGAGACAAAAAGAGAAAAAAGAAAGAAAGAGAAAAAAGAAAGAGAGACAAAAAGAGAAAAAAAGAGAGACAAAAAGAGAAAAAAAGAAAGAGAGACAAAAAGAGAAAAAAGAAAGAGAGACAAAAAGAGAAAAAAAGAAAGACAAAAAAGAGAAAAAAAGAAAGACAAAAAAGAGAAAAAAAGAAAGAGAGACAAAAAGAGAAAAAAGAAAGAGAGACAAAAAAGAGAAAAAAAGAAAGAGAGACAAAAAAGAGAAAAAAAAGAAAGAGAGACAAAAAAGAGAAAAAAAAGAAAGAGAGACAAAAAAAGAGAAAAGAACATTATAATAAATGAACAGGACAAAAAATAAAGAATAGAGGGACAACTCTTTGAAGCCATGGATAAGGAAAGTGAATGTAAAAAATCTTTGTCACAGCAATTAATTAAAAACAACACAAGAAATAAACCATAAAAAGCAACAATGGACAATCAGCTCAACTCATTTCTTGAGTGTTTTCTTGTATCTGCAAGAATTATGGCTCCCCTATTTCCTGGTGCTATCAAACAAACATTTTGTGGGAGCTATTGTCAACTTGAGTGTGCAATGTTTCTCACACACCTGCTACACCTAGCAAATCATAATGGACATTGCAATGACTCAGACAGGAATCTTACCAGTAATGAGTCAACAGGATAATGACGTCTTTCAATACAATACAAATAGCAAATGTGTTTAACATGCAAATGGAAGCCTTATGGAAAAGAAAGCTTTGTGAAGGACAAGTCCAACACAAAAGTTCTGAATCTCCAAGGTTATCTGATATTTGTTTTCGGCATCTGACAACAAAAGGGTAAATTCATTATATATATATATATATATATATATATATATATAAATAAAATGAATTTGCCCTTAACTGTCATTCACAATATTAAAATATTACTATTGGTAACTTTTCATTTTTATATTTGTTTATTAATATGATATTCAGTTTATATGAAATCCCTAATTTATTTGTGTAGAAGTTAAATATTTAAATTACTATCAAGCATTGAATCTAATTTATTTGTGGAGTATTTTAACATTTAAATTATTATCAAAACGTTAAAATCTGTGTTTTTCTAAATTGCCCAAACTTCAAGATATACCACCCCTCTCCTTCCTTGAAAACCCTATGTCCATCTCTTATTTCTTATCTCTTTACTTCCCCCACATTTTTTCCCATATAATTTCCCGTAAGTTGATCGATTAAATAGGTCAATGTCTGATTGTCACCCCCTCCTCCTCAATACTAAGTATCGTAATAAAAATAAATTTTAAAACTCTCCCTTCCCTCTCTAATTTCAACCATGTCTCTCACACTATTCCTCACCACCCGCTATGTCACCTTATATGAGTTTAATACTGCCCTTCAAAAGTGTAAAATTTAAATTCATTTTTTCACTCTTGAAAGTGAAGTCTGAAGATCCAGAGAAAAATAAAATCTCTGCTGAAATAAATTATTACAATGGAACCTTAAGGTGGTCTGTTTTTTCTTTAAATTAAATATAAGTGAACATATTTGTCAACACTTAGAGGCGACATTCTGTTTCATGCTAGATGCAATCATCAGGCCTAATGATTGCATCTAGCATGAAACAGACTGTCACCTCTAAGTGTTGACAAATAATGCACTTTTATATTTACACACACTATCTCTGATATTGAGCACTTTATTCCATAAATATAGCATCTTATCTTAAGATTATATTATATATATATATATATATATATATATATATATTCAAGCTTGTTTAGTTGAATAATCTGGACATATGTCTATTTCATTTTATTTTAACCCTCTCAAATTCCAGGATCAACTCCTTAATGTTGATATTCATTTATAAAAGCACTGGAGTTTTTTTTAATTTCTTTTATCAATCTTATCCAAGGTCATCTTCAGGGGTAAATTGCTAAGACAAAAAATTAATGTAATTGATAGATGGGAACTTTTTTGTAAATGTCTATGAAATGCACTCTGTTATAATTATAAACACATGAACTTATGCCATTATAATTAATTTAAAAATTAACTGTTAAAGCTATTATGTCTTTTTTTTTTTTAAATATTTTATCTAAGGGAGGTAACTTTAATTTATATAATTGTAATTTTTTAAAATTTTATAACATAGCACTTATTCAAGAAATACTTATAAATATCTTAACAGAATATTTTGTATACTAGAATTTTTTTTGCAACACATTGAAAATCCTCACATTATTTAGTATTGTTGATGGTATTGCTAACATTTTTGTCAAGATTTACAACCTTTATGTTTCATTCAATTTTGAAAATCAATCGATGAAATTTGAATAAGCTGATTTGTTTGGAAAAATACTTAGACAAAAACCCTATTTCACTTTTAATAATTTTTTTAATTTAATTTTATGGGTTTTCATGGTAAATAATATTTTTTTAAGAAAATTTATTTTTTTTATTTTTTATCAGTGAAAATCAATTCTAAGGATTTCTTACTCTTGAGCATGCAACATACAATTGGCCATGTTTAAATATTTCTCTCTGGAGCCAAATTCCAACTTTTTGAAGCATTTAGCCTTGTGATTTGTTTATAGTTCTTGCAAACACAGGGCAAACTGAAAACTCGATTTTTGTATTGTTATAGTGGAACACACCTATTCTATAGTTAATAGACTCTCCCACCTATAATAAGTAGGAATAGTAAGAGTAACAAGTCAGTTGGTCAGTGAGTCAGTCAGTCAGTCAGTCGATCTCGGATGACAGTCGAATACTAAAGTATCAGCGACCACAACTAGATTACTCTGCGTTATACCTATCATATCAAGTTCCTAACGTTTTGTACATCGAACCTATTTTAGGACCGACTTAGTACAAATACAAGCCTCCACTATGAAATTACTCCACAACATGTATATAAAAACTTAAAGAAAAGACATGCAAAAAACAATATTGCATTTTTATTAAATAAGTATTTGTTCTTTTAACCATTAAATTGTTTTTAAAATAGTGAGAGTATTTTGTATGTTAAATGATAAAACTTTTAATTTTTCCAAAAGATTTAATGAAAATTGATTGGCCTAAGGTAAGCACCCTAGTAAAAGCAACGGGGCTTTTTATCCCCTTCCCTGTTTGCACTTGTCCCCAAAATCTGGTTTTGATTGGTCAATGTATGGCTATTTTTAGAGGATGTGACAGACAGACAGACTAATGGAAAGCACAGAATTTTATATATAGATAAATGTATAAATAAATGAGTCCAAGATTTTGAGAACAAGACTGATCTACAGACATAAAGAAAAACACAATGTCACTCAACACTTTGGTAGTGAAGCCAAATTAATATTCCTGAATTTAAATATGAATACAAAATCACATCTCATTTCATTCTTCTCAACAAAGAAAATGATGTCTTTGTTGCCTTTAAACGGGAAATTATTTTCAGATGAACTTCTTTGCTTATCCTTCTCACAAGTGAATTTTAAGAGCAAATCAATAGAAGTGCCTTGTTCCAGAAAATATTGGACATTTGATCAAAGGTTGGAATCCTTGATCTGTCAAAGTCCAGTAGAAAGAGTGGCTAATCTCATTATGCTCAATTCCCTTCACACCTGACATAAAAATTAATCTTGCAGAGTAACAAAAACGCAAGAGGAATTAGCCTGTCAGTAGCTGCAGTTAACAATTGCAGCCACCAATGATTGAAAAAGAAAAAGTTGAAATTACTTTTCAAGGCAGACAAAAGAAAGAAAGAAAACAAAAGCAGTTTAATATTGCACCAAATATAAAGAATTTGTATGTCAGTTTTAATACAGTTTTCTCTTTCTCTCACGATATATATATAAAATTATTTTTTATTAAAACTTACATACAAATTCTTTATCTTATATTATAGGTATAAAAATAAAAAATAATTATATATATATAAAAATATTTTTATTTAAACTTACATACAAATTCTCTATATTATATTATAGGTATGAAAATAAAAAAAACAGACCAGAACCTATTATATATATATATATATATATATATATATTTAAAAAATATTTTATACCTATACTATAAATCTATAAAACAGATGATACAATTTGTAAATAAAAAAATATTACACAAACTAATATCTGGGAAAAAAATTCAATAAAAAAAAAAAAAAGAAAAGAGTAAAAACATCGATGACACTTGAAAAGAAAAAACCACAGAGTTAACTAAGCTGCTAGGTAAAAGTGCTCAATACACTAAAGCAAAATTAGAATACCTAAAACAGACAGAACCTCTCATATAATATATATAAAAAATATATATATATATATATATATATATATATATATATATATATAATGGAGGCACGGTGGAGTAATGGATAGCGACTTGGATTGAGGAATCGCAGAGCCGAGTTCAATTCCAGTCGAATCCATTACATTCACTTACATGCTAATACCCTTGGGAAAGGTATGAATCTCTTCCTCTCCCTCCAGCTATGGGTAAAATAGCAGGACAGACTGGGTTCTATAGCCTTGTATGGCAACTGGTCTAGGAGAAGGACAACTCTGAATTCAAAACCTTCGTTTGGGAACCTTTGGCACTCGGTGCACCAGGTCTCTGTATTCGGCCCTTCAAAAGTGTGGATGTTTCCTGTACGTTTCACCACTATAATCAAATCTCATGTGCCAGTGTTGGGCTGATGGTTTCATGGAAACTGATCTGCTCGACCCTCATACGTCGGATCTTGACGGGAGAGTTGTCTATATATATATATATATATATATAATTTTTTTAAATATCTGGTTAATGCAATGCTGGTGCAGTCCATATATGGAGATTACAGGTTTTTATTTAAAAATAAAATAGTGTATTTAAAATAGACAGGATTTACATTTTATATTTAAAATAAACAGGGATTAAGGCTATTTATTAAAAAAAATATATTAAAATAGGTGGACTTGAAACTATATAAAAAATGTGCAATATCTTATTTTCATGTGTACAAATATATATATATATTATATTTATGTGTGTGTGTGTGATTTTCTATGTGCTGTGTCTCTTCTGCAGGTGGGCAATCATTGTTCACCACAACTTCCTCTCCTTTATAGTTCTAAGTAAGATTTCTCTTTTTGCTATTTTTCCCTACCTTTGTTTTGTGAACTATTTACACAAGCTTTTGAAGTAGGTCATTCGTTATTTTCCATTGTCCCTCTTACCTTCAATATGTTTTGTAAGTAACAAAATTTTCAAACCCTCTATCCTGAGTATGTGCTTTCACTTTCTAATTCTAAGTAGAAGCATTCTTCTGTAGAACCATATTTCAGGATTCACTGCTATATAGGAGGACCGATATTAGATAACAGTCTAGTACTCATTTCTTAATACTTTGCTCAGCATTTGGAAGGCATCTTTCACTTTCCTAATGCACCTTTAAATTTCAGTGTTGCATTTTCTGTTTTCTGTTAAAATACTTTCTCACTATTTACATTTTTGTACATGTTTGATTTGGGGTCTTCAGTTCATAGTTCTCATCTTGAACTGCTCTTTCTTAGTGACAAGCTGAATAAGTCTGGTGAGAAAACTCATCCTTGTCTTATGCCCCTTTCTATTTTTGTGTATTTACAGACTTAATTTTCTAACCGTATGCAGGTGGTTCAATCTTAGTATAAGTTCTGAATTATTCTATCTTTCTCAAACAAATCAAGCTTTCCTAGCAGTTCAAATAGTTCTTTGTGTTGAACTTTATCAAACACTTTTGTAAAATCTATGAAACATAAATATGCATCCTTTTGCCTTTATATTACCCTTTCTGGTATTCTGAGTATAAATATCGCTTTCGTTGTTCTAGTGTCTTTAACAAAACTGTACTGCTCTTACTTTATTTCCTGTCTAATGTTCCTACACACTCTATTTGTTATGTGGCTCATTAGACTGATTTTTCAAATAGAGCTTGTAGTTTTCATCTTTTAACGCTTGATGTTTTGTCCTTTGTTACATTCTGTAGTTTCATTTTTGTGTCTTTTATTAACACTGTGTCATCTGCATATCTTATATTAAGATTGTGGCTGTCAATAATGAATCCTGGTAATCTTCTAATCCTCTCAGAACTGCTTCACTGTAAAATCTGAATAAGTTTGTTGAGAAGACTCACTCATCATTGTCTTATACCCATTTCTATTTTTGTGTATTTACAGACTATTTTCTAACCGTATGCAAGTGGTTCACTCTTAGTATAAGTTCTGGGTTATTCTAATATCTTTCTCAAACAAATCAAGCTTCCCTAGCAGTTCAAATAGTTCTTTGGTATGTACTTTAGCAAATGTTTTTGTATAAATCTATAAAACATAGATATGCATCCTTTTGCATTTCTATTACTCTTTCTGATATAATTCTGAGCATAAATATCAATATTGCGGCAAGCTACAACTTTCACATGCTGAAAGGAAATGGCACATGAAAGAAGATGCCTTTAAAGAAATCTATCAGTGGCAGCGTGAATGTCAATTTTAGTCGATAAGTCAGATGTTTGCACATATGAAGTGGGCCTGATCCACTTCCCATAATCTAATCAAATGACCAAACATCAAATATTGCTAGTCCCTTTTTAGTAAGGCTGAGAAATTTTCAGCACATCCTTGCAGATATTTTAAAATGCACATCAGTATATATTTCATGACAAATTAGAAAGTTCACTCAAGAGCATTTGACAGCTAAAGAAAGAAAAAGAATCTACAATATCAATGGTGCTACTCTCTGACCATTCTTGGCTAAGTTTTTAATGGCACCACTGTCTAACCATTCTTGGTTCTGTATTCAATGATGCCACTGACAACTAATGGGTCATGTACAAGAAGAATGGATTCTATCTCAGAGGACAGAACAGAACTGAGACGAATAAAGAAAACAGTAACCAGCGAGTAAATTCAAGCTCTCCCAGCTGGTATTTCAACCTTGAGTCGTTCCTTCTTGAGTTCTGTCTCAAAATCACACTAACTGCCCATTCTTGCCATCAACCGAACGTCCCTCAAGAACTCCCGACTGGAAAAAGTAGTTGCTTTTATAGTTGTTCAACCCATAATCCCTTGTGTCTTCACATGATCCCATAATTCATTTAAATGCATTGCATCTTATTGCAACCCCTCATTCTTTTTTACGTTATCTGGCCGAGGATGGATTACGGCAGAGCGGTAAGTGCTTTTTTTTTCTCTCCTCATTTCAACTGCAGTAGCTTTACATGCTAAGTTTGGCTCAAACAAGCAAGTCAGACCAGTTGTGCTCGTCCCAGGTTCTGTCTCATGTCCGCCACAAGAACAGAATAGAAGAAATCATTAAAACCTTCTCAGATTATTCACTTTTCAAACCCTTTATATGCACACCCATCATAGAAGTTTGTCAAAATGCAAAGGTTATGAGTTTCATTCAACAAAGATTTCAGTTCCCCTTCATTTTAGAACAGATTTGTTTTAACTTTTTATCAAATCCTTATGGGTTATTTAATGGGACTGAAATTTAATTTTCATGGAAGCTTTAAAGTAATAAAATATGTTATTCTGCTTTCACAATTGAATACATGGTAGATGATGCACAGCTTTTGTGTTATACAATTACTCAAGGCAGTGATATATGTATTTTATGTTGTAGTTTTGTTGAAGTTATATTTTGGAATACAGTTTGATTTCTTTAAGAAATTGTAGGATATGGATTAATGTCATGGAAGACATCTTTCATGCTGATTGGTTGATTTTGTTTAGCAGTATATCAACATCTCTGTGGGTTATTTAATGCTGAAATCTAAATATTTTGAACACAACTGTATGCCTTCAAATTGAAATAAAATATATTATTGGTCATTTTACTTTTGAAATTGTATTGTTGATGATTTTAACAAAATCCAGAGATGGCTATGCAATGTGATTGGCCCTGATCCAGCATCTCATTTACAGTTGCTCTCTCAGACATGCCATTGCTTCCCTCTGTCTTTTCTTCAAGTAATTTCATGGTAACTGCTTCAATGAGCTACTTTCACTGGTTCCCAAACTGCATGAATTTAAATGTGCTATTAGGTTAGCATCTCAGTCCCACCCTTTCATTGTCAAAACACTTAAATGTAGCCGTCTGTTCTACTCCAATAGATTCATGTCTTGCACTTCCCGTCTGTGGAACTCCCTTCCTTTTACTTGCTTTTACTTTTACACTTTGCGCAGTCTCTTTCAAACAATTTTCAGACAGAACATGTAGTCTGATTTTTTGGCACCAGTTTCAGAAAAAAAACTTGTACAGTCCTTCTTTGACACTTTTTTCAAGCAGACATCTATTCTTCCAATTTTTCTTTGGTACCATTTTCAAACAGACCTTGTAAACTGATTCTATGCCACCATTTTGTAAACTGATGTTTGGTACCATTGTCAGGAAGACCTTGTACACAGATTGTTTCTTGACACCATTTTTGTGATACCTTGTACACAGTTTCTTCAGAACATTTTTCAAACATACCATATACACTGATCTTTTGTCAACATTTTCAGAAAAAAACATGTACAGTGATTCTTTGACAACATTTTCAAATCTCTAACAATTTTTCTTTGGCACCATTTTCACACAGACCAGTTACACTGATTCTTTTGATACTATTTTCCCAGAAGATATATTTAAATATTTCTTTAGTACAATTTTCAGAAATTGTACATCGATTTATGGCACAGTTTTCAGACAAGCATTGTACACTGATTCCTTGGCACTATTGTCAGGCAGAAATTGTACAACGATTCTTTGAGATCTTTTTAAGGAAAACCTTTACATTGATACTTTGGCATAAATTTCAGGAAGAACTTATAAACTGATTCTCTGGCACCATTTTAAGAAAGATTTTGTACACAGACTATTTGGCACCATTTTCAGACAGACCTTGTAATCTGATTTTTTGGTACCGTTTTCAGACAGACCTTGTAATCTGATTTTTTGGTACCGTTTTCAGACAGACCTTGTAATCTGATTTTTTGGTACCGTTTTCAGACAGACCTTGTAATCTGATTTTTTGGTACCGTTTTCAGACAGACCTTGTAATCTGATTTTTTGGTACCGTTTTCAGACAGACCTTGTAATCTGATTTTTTGGTACCGTTTTCAGACAGACCTTGTAATCTGATTTTTGGTACCGCTTTTCAGACAGACCTTGTAATCTGATTTTTGGTACCGTTTTCAGACAATCTGATTTTTGGTACCTTGTAATCTGATTTTTGGTACCGTTTTCAGACAGACCTTGTAATCTGATTTTTTACCGTTTTCAGACAGACCTTGTAATCTGATTTTTTTGTACCGTTTTCAGACAGACCTTGTAATCTGATTTTTTTACCGCAGACCTTGTAATTGATTTTTGGTACTGTTAATCTGATTTTTGGTACCGTTTTCAGACAGACCTTGTAATCTGATTTTTTGGTACCGTTTTCAGACAGACCTTGTAATCTGATTTTTGTACCGTTTTCAGACAGACCTTGTAATCTGATTTTTTGGTACCGTTTTCAGACAGACCTTGTAATCTGATTTTTTTTTTTACCTTTCAGACAGACCTTTGTAATCTGATTTTTTGTACCGTTTTCAGACAGACCTTGTAATCTGATTTTTTGTACCGTTTTCAGACAGACCTTGTAATCTGATTTTTTGGTACCGTTTTCAGACAGACCTTGTAATCTGATTTTTGGTACCGTTTTCAGACAGACCTTGTAATCTGATTTTTTGGTACTTTCAGACAGACCTTTAATCTGATTTTTTGTACCGTTTTCAGACAGACCTTGTAATCTGATTTTTTTGGTACCGTTTTCAGACAGACCTTGTAATCTGATTTTTGGTACCGTTTTCAGACAGACCTTGTAATCTGATTTTTTGGTACCAGACCTTTCTGATTTTTTGGTACCGTTTTCAGACAGACCTTGTAATCTGATTTTTTGGTACCGTTTTCAGACAGACCTTTTAATCTGATTTTTTTTGGTACCATTTTCAGACAGACCTTGTAATCTGATTTTTTTTACCGCCGTTTTCAGACAGACCTTGTAATCTGATTTTTTGGTACCGTTTTCAGACAGACCTTGTAATCTGATTTTTTGGTACCGTTTTCAGACAGACCTTGTAATCTGATTCTTTGGTACCATTTTCAGACAGACCTTGTAATCTGATTCTTTAGTACCATTTTCAGACAGACCTTGTAATCTGATTCTTTGGTACCATTTTCAGATAGACCTTGTAATCTGATTCTTTGGTACCATTTTCAGACAGACCTTGTAATCTGATTCTTTGGTACCATTTTCAGACAGACCTTGTAATCTGATTCTTTGGTACCATTTTCAGACAGACCTTGTAAACTGATTATTTGGCATCATTTTCAGGAAGATATTTTACACTGACACTTAGGCATCCTTTGGGATCAGTTTACCTGTTTTTTTCATATTTGGCATGTTGACCAGAATCTTTCATTTGATCCACAATTTGATTGATTCTCTATCCTCTATAGAAAAATATCTGACAATTATTAAATTCCTAACAAGTATTATGACAGGTACTTTTTATATAATGCAAAAAACTCTGGTTTCCATAACATGAGAAAACTGATTTAATATGTCACAACCATAAAGATTTCTCTGCAGTTTTTTTTTCTATTTCTTTTATTCAATGCTTTCATTAGATGACTTCTATTTCCTTATTTTACATCTATTTCCAATGCATTGTATATGCAAACACATAGATTCATTCTTTGTGTTGAACCTTAATAGCTAAAAGATAATTGTCAATGCAAGATCTCCGGTTTGACATCAACAACACTTATTGACCAATCTTTACAAAGTGCTTCCTCAAGTGAGTTCCTGAAAAACTTTTGTGCAATAGCATCACCAACTGTGTCTTCACCAAATACAATATATATTATTCTGTTGGTTGGTTTATCTATATTTGTTCTGAGAGTGGTTCCAAATCTAAGAAGAAAATGAAGCCATTTTGGAAAATTGGCAAACATTTTGTCAACATATCAAAGAGGACACCAGTTTGAATAAACCAGTTTATAATAACAATAAATTTGAATTCATTTGGTTAGATGTTTGTGGCAATGTATTCATGATGAGCAGGGAAAACAGAATCAACATAGTGAGTTTAAAGTTTGGCCTGTATTCAATTTCCAAAGGCATGAATCCATCTAATCCTGCCTTCTGTATATTTCATATTCTAAATGAAAATGCAAAAATCACGGAACAGAGAATCAACAAAGTGGGCCTAAATATTAGCTGCAGTTGCTTGTCTTCAATTGAGAAGGCACGAACCCATCTGCCCCTGCCATCTACACATTCTACATTCTAAATGAAAGAGCAAAAATCAGGGAACACTGAATCAACCAAGTGAGGTTAAATTTTAGCTGCAGATGCTTGTTTTCAAATGAGAAGGAATAAACCCTTCTAACCCTGCCATCTATGTTTCCATATTTTAAATTAGATTGCAAAGTCAAGAAATCACAGAATCCATCTTAAGAAACTTAAAACGAAGTTTAAATTTTGTATGAGGTGGCTTGTATCTACAAAGAATTACTGTCAGTGAAAAAGATATGAACCTACGCCACCTTCTGTTGTATAACACTTGAAATTTATTAGTTTTATCAGTATTATAATATAGACAAATAAAAATACAGTGTTTTCTCGATATCAAAGAAATTAATGAAAGAAGAATTAATCAACACTTAAGAAATCTTTTCTATTTTTGGTAATGTACCAATTAAAGGTGGATCAGTAAGTCTGTAGAAAATACATAATTATCAGCTGTATTTTGATCAGAAACTTTTACTGTATACAATTTTGTGTATATGGTATATTCACTACTGAAATAAGAGCATTGACAAAAAAGGAGATTATGTTGAAAAATATTTCTTGTATTAGATAAATTTCTTTTTCATATGGAGGCTGCAGGCATATTGATGTATGCATAGAGATTTATCTAATGTCAGAAACTGAACTATTTTTGATTACAGTCTGGATAAAATATAATTGTTCTGTTCATTAGAATCTTTGAAGGGTGAACAAATTGTCAAAGGTGGTAGTGGGGTGAAGGCTTAATTAAAGTTAATTTGCCTGTCAAGAGGAAATCTGTTTGAGAAATTAAAATTGCAAATCAAAGGAAAGCCAAATTAAGAAAGACTTGGTTTCTTCTTTGCCAACTGAATGTATCCATATTTCATGGCACTAAAACAAATAATAATTAGTCAAAAAAGAAAGCAAATAACCTATCATTTATTTTGTGCCCAATATTAAAAAAGAAATACAGAAAAAACTTCTAAAATTATTTATTGGTGGGTTGAAACTATAAGATTAGTATATTAGTTGGAGTTCAATCTCTAGGTTGGGTGGTACAGACTTAGAACCAGTGGAAACAGCGGCAACGAGCAGTACTAAATAAGATGTGATATCCCTAGACTTTTTAATCTACTAGTCTATTGTACTGACCAGACTAAAATTGAGCAGATCTGGGTGGAAATAATTGAGCAGTATTAAATAAGAACAAGAAGAGATATCCCTAAATATGGACAGTGGAATGAGAACAATCCAACACTTTAATCTACTAGTCTATCATCCCAGAAAGACTAAGACTCATTGGAAATTGTGTGAGAAATGACTGAGCAGTATTAAATAAGAACAAGAGTTGTGTCCCTTGTTCCATGTTTAGGATTGGGTTTTTGGTTCCTACTAGTCTTTTTCTTCTCTTTCACACCCAGTGGCATTATCACACTGCTTGGGGTGAATTGATTAATAAAAAATATATATGTGGCTAATCTGGCTGTTCAGTTTTAAGAACTGATTTGCTGTACTTTATATACCACAAACTATGGAGGAGTCCAGTATATTACAGTATTTCCAGCATATACATATATTTGCTTTTTTCTCTGTCATTCTCTGTTTTCTAGTTATTTCATATACACAAAGCTAAAGAAATCAATGTTATTAAATTGAAACAAAACATAATTTTACATGATAAATTTAGACTCCCATCAAAGTAGATTTATGTGAGAAAACATCTTTTGCTGGGATGGAAAGAAATTCTTGTATGCATTTTTTTTGATCACACACACCTCAAACTTTTTGGTATTTCAACAAAGTCACTAATAGATTCACGAGTTGCAGGATGAATTTCATTTATAGAATCAATGCAAATCGGGTTTCCAGTTTTAAACACCTGTTCAGGTTTTCTTTGAAAGTGATCTTTAATTATTGTACAAACTGGAACCTTTATGAAAGAAATGAACAGACTATTTAAAATTTAAATAAAGATTGAACCTGTTTCATCAACTGGATTTCCTGCCCAACCTCTGAGTCCAAAAACCAGCTTAGAATTGGTCAAGAGCAGAGCTGAAGCAATTATCTGGGAATATTCACACATTGGGTTCAATATTGTCAGGTTATTTTTGTCTCTTCACCCCACTTCCTGCTTACATAAGTAAACACAAGACAAGAAAGAAAAAGACATTGGAAAATTAAAAGGATGATGTATATAGGAAAAATTTCCTTTATTTTTTTATTGCTATTAAAATGGTCAAAATACGTAAGAGAAAAATGAAAAAAATATATGGAAAAGTATAATTACTATAAATGATAATTTGAAAAAGAAAGAAGAAAAAAACCAGCTAGCCAGGTTTTTGTTAATCTCTCTTCAAAACTTTGCAGATTGAGCAAATAAAACAAATGTGTACATTGACAGAAAGACTTTAGAAATCATATTCATTAAAATGTTACATACTGCTCTTTATAAAGAGAAGGAATGGCTGTTAGGTCTTAATACGAGTCTATTTTATGTGTGAATGTCACCTGAAGATGGCATGCAAACATGAAACAGATTAATGCCACTCGATGTTCACTCTTATATTTACATAGCTAATGGCCATATCACAATTGAACACCAGTTCTCGTACAATCACTGAAGTTAAGCAATGTTGAACCTGATCAGTATCTAGATTTGCAACCAATTGGGAATACCAGGTGCTGTAAGTTTGGCTGTGCAGGTGATGTAATGGATAATGTCTTGTAATTACAAATTCCATTTGTGTTCATTATATTCACTTACACGCAAATAACTTTGGGAAAGGTATGAATCCACCTCTTTTCCCTCCAACTATGGGTTAATTAGTGGGACATGTACTAATAAATCATTGTTATCGCAAAAAACATTCTTACAACTTAAAAATATTCTTTGTCTTCAAATAACCTGTAAGAGGTTGATAAGCCATAATAAACAAATCTAAACACACTCTGATATTGCTCACTTTTACCCATAAATATAGCATATTCTAAAAATATATTTTTATCATATATATATATATATATATATATATATATATATATATATATATATATTTAGGGTAAAAGTTCTAAATTCAGAGATAGAGCATTTGTAAATATAAAAGTGGGCACTGAGGTCAACACCAATTGACAACAGTCTGTTTTATGGTCTGAAGATTGTGCTTAACCATGAAACAAATTGTCATCACTTGGTGTTGACCTCAGTGTCCACTTATATATATATATATATATATATCTCAGTAAAGGTAACAAATCTGCTGGTATATAATACAAGTGGATCCTAGTAATATAAAATATTAAAACTCATCCACAGAAAGAGTTCAATGTATTTATTATTACAGAGCAAATAATTAATAAACAATAAAATCCAGAATCACCTCATATGGGGAATAGCCTATTTCGGCAGATGAAGATATCAGTCATTTGTCTTATCAAACCTGGTGTGGACAGACGACCGATATCTTTGTCCAATGATATAGGCTATTCCCCAGATGAGGTGATTTTGGATTTTATTGTTTATTAAACACATAACCATAAATTGCAGCCTACAAGTTAGATTTCAAGCTTAAAAAAGATTTCCAAAACTTGGGCTCAACTAGATATGTCAGGTATAAAATGTTAACCTTTAGCACCCATTTGTAAACAAGTGGGACATCACTCCTAACAATTACTGTACTCCACCTACCATAGCTCCAGCAGGCTTCTGCAAATATATGCCACTAAAACTTGTATTTGCTGGATATATTTGGCCTATTAACACAGAAATTAAAATAAAATAGTAACACAAATCAGTATAAATTTTCACTAAATTATGTTTATATAATATATGATACCCACCGGTATGTGTTGCAGGTTGTTTACTATTCAATGCATATAGAAAGATATTATGGTTTTACAGGTAAGTGGTGTGTCCATATATAGTTTTGGTAAAGGTATACTGTAGCCTAACTTCATTTACTTGGTAGGCCTAAGTTTTAGGCCACTGGTAGCTTACCCAGTCCATTATGCTATTTACCCATAGCTGGGGGCAAAAGAGAGGGATTCCAAGGGTATTGGTATGAAAGTGAATACAATGAACTTAACTAGAATTTAAACTCTGCTATCCTAGCCACAATCCATTAATCTACTGTTTGCATAGTTTTTATTGTGTTTTTCATCTGTACATACAAGTGTTTTCACTTCTGGACTTAATGAATGTAAAAAGTGACCAAATATTTGCTTGTTCTGAGTACCTGAGCCATTTTCAAGGGTTGTTTTTGTTATACTATAATAAATAGTAAATATAAATAAATAGTACATAAGTGCTGTTGGAGACGCTATAAAAATTGTGTTGGCAATGAAAAAAAATTTATGTTGAACATGTCTCCACTTACCAGTCAAAATGACTGATGATACAGCTCTCTGAGAAGATCTCAATACTAACAAATTGTGCCAAAATCAATGGGCAACATAATTATTGAGACTGAGAATTTGTTATGTATCGCCAATTGTAAAAAGGTCTAAAATTGATAGAAACTAAACCATAATAACATTAATTATGAACATGTTCAGAATGTACTGGCCGTATTTATAAATTAAGAATATGATGTAATGGAATAACCACTCACCCCTATGAATGATTACACTATAAGTAGTAAGTGCCTAAAAAGTCAACCGTTTATGAGAGGACAGGACGGGGATGAGAGAGCAAAAGAACGGAAGCACATCCGACCTTCCAATTAGTGGCACTCACTACTAGATTGAGCTGTGTGTATAACTGTACCGTATTTCATATTGTACTTGTTGTGTACAATAAACCTTTCTTCTAATATCCAACTGGTGTTATGTGTTTATTCCCTAAGCATGGAATATAACAGAATATATCTACTTTCAGCAACTTTTATAACAGCACATACACATCATTTATTATAGTAAATATAATGAAAAACAATCCTTGAAACAGTTTACTGTTTAGCTAAAAGCTCTTGAAACAGAAAAACATTCAAATAATTTTTACATTCAAAGAACTGTTGGACTACTAGGTAATTATGACAGGAAGGATATTAGAATAATTAGGGAAGGATATTAGAATAATCCAGAGCCTATACTGGCAGCAAACTATCTGCATACAGATAGAAAATAAGCTCAGTAAATATACAAAAATAGAAAGAGTTTACGACAAGGATGTGTTTTCTCACTGGACTTATTAAACCTATACAGTGAGGCAATTCTGAAAGAATTAAAAGTCCTATCTATTACTGTTGGCCACTAACTTAATAACATAAGATATGCAGATGACACAGTGTTGATAGCAGACAGAGGAAGGAAATTATAAGTATTGAACTGTTATGTAATATCAGTCCTCCTGTATGGCAGTGAATGCTGGACAATCTCCTTCCAGATGAAGAAGAGACTTGAAGCAACAGAAATGTGGTTCTACAGAAGGATGCTGAGAATACAAGTCCTACAAATTAACCCATAAATGAGAAGAGGAGAGGTGGATTAATACCCTTCCCAAGAGTATTTATGTGTAAGTGAATATAACAAACCCGACTGGTGATTGGAGCTCAGCCGTCTGATTTCCCATTTTGAACCATTATCCATTACACAACCTGCATATTCAAGCTTACAACACCTGGTATTCCGAAGTAGTCACCTATCTATGGACCAGACTCAATGTTGCTCAACTTCAGTGATCATATGAGAATAAGTAAGCCATAAGCCTATATATAAAATGGTGTATTTGGGTAGCAATCCTTCTTTTATACAAGTTTCATTAAAGAGGATTGACAAGGTACTGCAATTTCTTGTGTTCGTATTGTGTTTTCTTTTCTGGATATAAAGTGTGTAAAAATTGTCCATGTCTTCTGTGTCTTTATATGCATCTTTAATGAAACATGTATAAAAGAGGTACAACTACCCAAATACACAATTATTAAATTACATGACCCTGCATCCAGCAAGGAATGTAATACTACAACATTCAGAAAAAAAACCTTGTTTAACAGCAAATAAAAACAGTTAAAAATGACATCCAACATTTAAATAATGAAATCCCAAAACATAATGAGAATCTAAAAACCACCTGAACTGAACCTTAATGTAAGGATACAGAACATTTGAACAATTCTTACACACTATGTTCAGAAACGAAAACACTTATATGCACACAAGAAAAATTAAGTATTTTATTTATTTTTGTTTACATTCGTAAAAACAATACGTTAGAATTAGCTGTTTCTCTCTGCCAAGTGATGATAGCTTAGTGGTAGAAAGTCTGACTGACACCAAATCAGTTAGGTTTCGGTCCTGGCTTGAAGCATTCAGAGGTCTAGTAGTACTAAGGAGCTGTGATACAACAAAACAGTACTGTATGCAAATGATATTTATTTAATTTAGCTCTTGAAAATATATTTCAGTTGAGCACTGTTGAATGACAAGCTGATTCTACAAACAACAGCCACCTGAGTTAATATGAAGCTCTTCAGTAAAAATGAATGGAGCACTCCAGCTGATTGACATTTGGTTACATTTGTAAAAACAATATGCTAGATTTAGCTGCCTCATTCTATTGAATGAAGATAGCTCAGTGGTAGAAACTCTGACTGACACCAAATTGGTAGGCTTTCAATCCTGGCTTGAGGCATTAGAATGTCTAGTCGCACTGAAGAGCTGTGATACAGCTAAACAGTACTGTCTGCAAATTATATATATATATATATATATATATATATATATATATATATATATATTATTGTTATACCTTATTTATATAGACACACATATTTAAGTGAAAGCTCTGTTTATAATAAAATATATTAAAATAATTGTCGGACTTAGTCCATTTCATAATATATGCTGTCATTTGTTTACGTTAAAATATGCTTTGAGCAGATATGAGCATTCGAGAGAAATCATGGGAGATTTGTATTTTATACATATAAATGTATTTTAAAGTATATAACATATGTATAAATTATGAAACAATCAGTCTGTACTCAGCACCTGAAGATTGCATTTCACATGAAACCGAGTTGTGCTATCGGTGAAGGATAATATGCATAATTATTAATATATATATATATATATATATATATATATATATATATAAAGAAAACAGACCATTGAAGGTTCAATAATAATTTATTTCACCAGAGCCCTTTTTAAGGGACGCTGGATCATCAGATAACACTTCAAAAAATGAGAGACATGGTTGAGTTTAAAGAGGGTTTATTTTAATATTTCTTTCAATTGAAAGAAATATAAAAATTAACCCTCTCTAAACTCAACCATGTCTCTTCCACCACTCCTCCCTACCCTCTCTGGTAAATTAAATAAACTTGATACTACCTGTCAAAAGTATGAATTTTCATTTCATCTTTCATTTCATTTTTGGAAGTGTTATCTGATGATCCATCCTTAAAAGGGCTCTGGTGAAATAAATTATTATAATGGAACCTTAAAGTGGTTTGTTTTTCTTTAAATTATTAGCTCTGGATTTACATTGAGCTCTCAGGATTTCATCCCCCTTATATAACTTATATAATTATTATTTTGAAAAAAAAATAAATAAATAAATAAAAAAAAAAAAATAAAAAAAATTTTATAACAAATATATATACATATATATTATTGTTTTACGTTATTTATATAGACACAAATATTTAAGTAAAGGCTCTGTTTATAATAAAATATAACTGTTGGACTTAGTCCATTTCATAATATATGACATCATTTGTTTACATTAAGATACACTTTTAGCAGATATGAACGTTCATGGGAAATTTATAGTTTAAAAGCAGTAAAATTAACCTTGCCATCCAGATGCTTCCTTTGTCGCTAAACTGGTACAGCACGTCAGGCTATATAACAGTTCCGTGTAGGATACAAGTTCTATTTCTGTTGGAGGACACATATTTTCTATAAAATTTCTTGGACATTCAGGCCGGCAAATGTTGTTAACACTGTTTATTATAAACAGATCATTTACTTAAATATTTGTGTCTATATAAATAACATATAACAATAAAATATATTAAAATAATTGTTGGACTTAGTCCATTTCATAATATATATACTTGACTCTCCCGTCAAATTCAACATATGAGGGTCAAGCAAGATCAGCTCCTAGGAAACTGACAGCCAGACACCTGCACAAATGCTTTGGTTATAGTGGTGAAGGTTTCATGGAGAACAATCCACACTTTTTGAAGGAGTCAAATACAGAGACCTGGTGCACTATGTGCCAGAAAGCCCCCAAACGACCCTCTGAAGGTTTGGAATTCAGAGTTGTCCTTCTCCTAGACCAATTGCCATCCAAAGCTATAGAACCCAGTTTGTCCTGCTATTTACCCATAGCTGGAGGGAGAAGAAGAAGAAGAGGATTCACACCTTTCCCAAGGGTATTAGCATGTAAGTGAATGTAATGGATCCAACTGGAATTTGAACTCGACTCTCCGATTTCTCAACCCAAGCAGCTATCCATTACACCACTCTGCTTCATATATATATTTACATTATTCGGACTATTGTCCTCATCTTTGTCGCCATATTTATCATAACATTTCGGCCGTTGTACACTCTGGCCTTCTTCAGGTGGTTGGAATTTCGAACTGAACCCTTTATTTTGCTCACTGGGGTACACTGTTCTAGTTCCAAGGACACATGGCACAGTGGATAAAGGCGTTGGTTAGATCCAGTGACAGGACCCAAAGAGTGTGAGTTCAATACCGGATTAAGGCAGTAGAGAACTTTCAGAGGGAAATTAGCAGGAGATAACTGATAACTGACATCCATCAAACATGGCACGTGGAACTAGAACAGTCTACCCCAGTGAGCGAAATAAAGGGTTCAGTTCGAAATTCCAACCACCTGACGAAGGCTGGAGTGTACAACGGCCAAAACGTCATGATAAATACGGCGGCAAAGATGAGGACAATAGTCTGAATAATGTAAATAATACCATATCTCAGAAATATATATATATATATATATATATATATATATATATATATATATATATATATTGTAGAAATTTTACAAGTGAAAATGTTTAATTGAAACTAGATTTGATTATGTATTTTGCCTTTCTAGGCTTCATCAGATTCAAAGATGAAAGCAATAAATGTCTGTGTTTATGCTTAAATAATGAATTAAGTGACTTTTAAAAAAGCTGTTAATATTTATTCCAGAAAGAAAAGAATCAAATCTAGTTTCAATTAAATGTTTTGCCATTTGTCAAATTTGTTCAAACCTTTGTCGGTATTCTGTATATATGTATGTATAGCTGGCCATTCATATTCAAGGATACCCTTCTACTAGGGCAGCTAGCCAATCCCTGTTGCAGACACTTGCTCAGGTGCATTTGTGTTTATTCAACATCCACAAAGCCCACCTGTGGTTTATACTGCAACTATGCTGAGCAGAGCTTAGTTACACTTTCTGGGAAAGAGCGTGTTCTCTAGCGTGATCAACAATTTGAACAAGGCCAGCACGCTCGAGCCCTCAGTCACCAAGTGTTCTCTCTACCCAATTTCACTCACAAGGCTTGGGTCAGCCCGTGGTATGGTTTTCAGGAACTTTCCAAAGGCATGCTGTGATCAACCCCTCCAGTCCTATAACATGAGCAAGCCACCTTCCTGACAAATCGACCATGGTGAGATTTGAATCTGGGTCTCATGACCAGTATTCTTAACCACTTGGCCATGTGCCCATCTTGGTAATCCATATCCTCTTTTAAACACACACACACATATATATATGTATTTTTTATATTTATACATTCTTTTTATAGATACAAATATTTAAGTAAATGCTCTGTTTATAATAAACAGTATTAATAACATTTACCGGCTAGAATGTCTGAGAAATTTTCATAGAAAATATGCATCCTCTGACAATTATTTTAATATATCTTATTGTTATACATTATTTATATAGACACAAATATTTAAGTATAACCTTTGTTTTATAATAAATAATATTAACAACATTTATTTGCCTGAACATCTGAGAAATTTTCATAAAAAATATGCATCCTCCAACAGGACTCAAACCTGCATCCTATATGGAACCGTCATATAGCCCGACGTGCCTTAACTGATTGGGCCTCAGAGGAGCATTCTGTTAATAAGGTCGATTTTACTGGGTTTTTTTTTTTATATGACAGTTTTGTATAGGTTACAGGTTCGATTCCTGTCAGAGGATGCATACTTTTTATGAAAATTTCTCAAACATTCAGGCCAGTAAATGTTATTAATACTGTTTATTATTTTTATTCTCATACATTTTTTTTTTATTCGAACGAAAGACCTTTTGTCAATTTTTTTTCTTTTTTTTTTTTACATTTGTACAAACATTTCGCATTTTGTATATTTTAAATTGGAATCATAACACATATATAGTGTATTCATAGTGTTTTTTTCTCTTGATCATTACCATATATCGTTTGTATATTATTTTTATTTTATTAGTTTAATTGTCATCGGTTTTAAGCAATACATATATATAAATATAATATGAAGCTTCATTAATACTTGATATACTCCAAGATCATTTCGTCGTCTATTATATTTAACGACTTCAAATTTGTATATAGTTTAAATCAATGTTAAGTAATATTATAGTGCTTATTGAACTTTTATTTTATGTTATTTTATTTTTAATTTCATTTTTGTATGTACGGGAAATATATATATATATATATATACACACCATGTTTATGGACAATTTTTATCTTAATTTTGCGAATACATCCATTTAAAGTTAACATGTAATAATGTTAAGAAACAGGCTAAACGATAAAATATGTTAATAGGGTTGAGTTTAAGTATACCCGCCAAAAGAAAAGAAAAAATGTACAAATAAAATAAAAATGGCAAATAATTAAACCATACAATACTTAAGGAGAAAGGGTTAAACTTAGGAACATTAAGATTACCTCCTTGGTTATCCATCGAAACTGCAATTCACCGAAATAAGAAAAGAAGCCAGTCCCCACCGAGGGCTATTTAAAAGATAGTTCGCACAACAGATTGGTTGTTACAAACATCCAATCGGATGTGCGGAATATGTGGTCTTTCTTCCTCTTATTTTTTAAAAAGGCCAGATTAGCTGCTAGCGTTTAATCGGAAGGGGGAATCAAGGGTTAATCTCCCCTGATTGGGTCGATTTGGTGATGGGGAGTATGATGTTGAAAGACCTGAAACTCCCTGATGAACCAAATCAAAACATCACTGACGACCCCCCCTTGGGCACCTACTTAAAAGCGTATTTTCGAATTAAGAATTAATTATAAACAGAGCATTTACTTAAATATTTGTATCTATAAAAAGAACGTATAAACATAAAAAATGTCTTAAATAATTGCCAAACTTTGTCCATTTCATAATATATATATATATATGTGGGTGTGTGTATGTATGTATGTGTGTGTGTGTGTATGCATATTATTAGTATATGTGTATATCCTACACTAATTCAGAATATTTCTTCTTGTTTAGATGAGAGAGGAATGACAATTCGTCAATTCTTTGTCTATTGGTTTTTTTTATTCTGACCTCTTTCTTTTTCAAATTACCATTTATGATAATTACAGATTGGCTTTTTTCTTTTATTTTCCTTTCACTCTCCCTGAAATATGTCTGTTTTAATAGCAACATTAAAAGACATAAAACTGCAATAAAATACAGAGAGTTACTCACCAATCTGCCTTTGTTGTTTGTCTGCATCTGTCAAGTTAAAAATGTTGTCTTGTTCCCCTCCGTCATTCTGGTATCGAGTCTCGATTTCCAGGAAGAACTTCTCAACAAACGGACATTTGTACCGAGTCTTTGTGTATGGGTAGGCATTCCAAGCCTCTTCTTCCACCCGCAGGGCAGATTTTGGTAAAATTGAACGAAACCACCCTGGAAAGAAAAAGGAGAAACAACATAAGATGGGAAGGGAGATGAGGACTTTAACATTTTTCTTCATTTCCATATACCAAAAAAAAATAAAAATAAAAAAATTTCTGAACCAAAGAGAAGCAAAAAGACAACAAATGCTGTGAAGAACTTTAAATCATTCTGCTACCAAGAATTTTTTCTTAAATATAGGGTGCATGGCATTCCAACCTTAAGATCCAAATTGGAATTTCACTATGGTGCATTTGTTAAGTAGGTGACAGTTGGAAAGTATTTAAAAACCACACTATAGGTTAGCTAAAGCTTTTTTTTAATAATTCAATGATGAGAATATGGATAAATGATTAGAATGTTAGCATCAGGCCCCGAGACCTTGCATTGAATCTTACCATGGTCAATTTGACTTGATAACATTGACCTATAGCCATGATCCCAGTGTTTGACATATTTGTGAATTACCTGAAAACCATAGAATGGATTGACCAAAGTCTTGTGAGTGAAATTGAGCGGATGGAATTGTTTGGAGGACATCAGTTGTACTAGCATAAAGTCACAAGTCATTGCTATTGAGTGTAATGGCCAGATTATGCACTCTCATCCAGTAACTGTAAATAAGGTCGACTCAAGATAATAATAGTTTAATCCACAGGTTGGTTCTGTGGGTGTTGGACAAACAAATGTACATCTGAGCAAGTGTCTACAAAAGGGATTAACTAACCATCCACGCCTATGGAAATGAGCTGCCAGTCCTTATATTTCTTTTACATTTCAACATTGATATCAGATTTTCTGATTGAAAAAAATGATAAAAAGATTTTCCTCTGTGTTTAAAAAGTTTTTATTTTTGTGCAAATTAACAAATATGTACAACAATATATATATATATATATATATATATATATATGTAAAAGTGAACATTGAAGTCAACACGCAGAGACAACAGGCTGTTTCATGCTAGATGCAATTGGCAGCCTGACGATTATATCTAGCATGAAACAGCCTGTCACCTCTGAGTGTTGACTTCAATGTTCACTTTTATATTTACGTAGGCTCTATCACTGATATTGAGCGCTTTATCCCATAAATATAGTACAACTTATGACTATGTTTCTTTTTTTTATATATATATATATGGTATTGGGGCAACTGGGCATGTGGCTGAGTGGTTATAGCATTCACATTCTGACCATGAGACTTGGGTTCAAATCTCACCATGGATGATTTGTTAAGGAGATTTCCTGATGTTATCAGACAGGAGGGTTGATACCAGTTGTGCGGCACCTTTGAAAAGTGCCTGAAAACCATACCACGGGTTTACCAAAGCCTTGTGAGTGAAACTGGGTAGACAGAACCCTTGGGGGCCATTGATAGCTGTGCTAGTACAAAATAACAAGTCATTGTCGCCAAGGACTTGACCATGCTGGCTTTGTTCAAATTGATCATGCTAGATAACATGCTCTTTCCCAGAAACTGTAACTAAGGTCTGCTCAGTATAATTGCAGTATAAACCACAGTCAGGCTTTGTGGATGTTGAATAAACACAAATGCGCCTGAGCAAATGTCTGCAATAGGGACTGGCTAGCTGCTCTGGTAGACAGGTATCCTCGAACATGAGTGGCCTACTATACATACATAGCGGGGAGCAGATCATTATTCAAACATATATTGTTCAATAGAATGGACAACGAATGTCTATTATGTTTGATCATGAGCTTTTTCTAAGCTCCGTATAGTGGCTTTAGTTTTGGAATAAAATAAAGACAAAAACTGTCCAACATTTAGATAGTTTTTTATTAAGCTGTTCCTCAATCTATGCATTTAAACACATGGTTCTGTTGATAAAATTTCTTTCTCTCACATGGTTATGTACGATGTCACAGAACCGCATTATGAATTTACAACCAGCATCTGCAATTCCTCAACTGTTATCATTGCATAGCAAACTTCTATGTAAACATAACATGATATCATCTTTGATAGTAAATATCGCTGTTGTAATGTCCATATATCCCCTCTGATGATGGCTCATGTGAGCCAAAAGCTTAGATTGAAGAACAGCATAATAAAAAAAAATATCCAAATGTTGGACAGTTTTTGCCTTTATTTTCCTTCAAAACCATAACTAAAACTATACGAAGCTTAGAACAGCTCATGATCAAACATAACAGACATTCATTGTCTGTTATATTTAACAATATATGTTTGAATATATATAGTCGACTCTCTCCTGTCAAATTCGACGTATGAGGGTCAAGCAAGATCAGTTCCCAGGAAACCAACAGCCCGACAACAGCACAAGAGATTTGATTATAGTGGTGAAGGTTTCGTGCAGGACCATTCACACTTTTTGAAGGGCCGAATTCAGAGACCTGGTGCACTACGTGCCACAAGGTCACCAAACAACCCTCCGCAGGTTTTGAATTCAGAGTTTTCCTTCTCCTAGACCAGTTGCCATCCAAGGCTATAGAACCCAGTCTGTCCTGCTATTTACCCATAGCTGGAGGGAGAAGAAGAGGATTCATACTTTTCCCAGGGGTATTAGGACGTAAGTGAATGTAATGGATTCGACTGGAATTCCAACTCAGCTGTGATTCCTCAGTCCAAGCCGCTATCCATTACTCCACCATGCCTCATATATATATATATATATATATATATATATATGCAGCAGGAATTCATTGAAACAAGTTTTCTTAAGTTCAACTAACAAAATCTTATCTGATTTTTATTATAAGAAATTGTTTTTTTCTTTTCTTGGCTTCACTCACTTTCCCACCACCATAACAGATTCCCTCTGCCTTTCCTATAAATATTTTCCTGGTAATTGTTCTGATAAGTTTTCCTTTTTGGTACATCATCTTTACAAATTTAAGTGCAGTACCAGATTGGCAGCTAGGTCCCATCATTTTACACTGTTGAAATTGCTAGATGTAATCATAAATTCTATGCTAACATTTTTTCCTTGCACATCTCACTTGTGGAACTCTCTTCCAGCTGCTTGCTTTCCAGTCAAATTTGATCTTGAAAAATTTAAATCCAGTGTTATCTTCTGTTTTCTTGATTCCTGTTCTTTTATTGCCCTTTCTCATTAATGTTTCTCTTTTTCTGTTATTCTTTCACACTCTGTAACCTGTTGCATTTTAGTGGTTTTATTGCCTTGCTTAGAGTGAAATGATTAAAATAAAATAAATTGTTGTGGAACATTACATTTCAAATATACAATTTATTATGCAGTGTGGTTTTAGAAATACCACCTGCATAATGGCATGACATTAGCTGGATGATTACTACTAATGTCTTAGTATTATGTGGAAGGTAATTCTAACACACCTGCATGAGCAATGTCACGTATTCCACCAGGTTTGGCAGCACTGGAAAATGAAAATTTTAAATATTTTGTACACATTTTAAAATGCTGCTTTTTATGGTGAAAGATATTTAATGCAGGTGGTTTTTGAGTATTTTGTGTATTTCCTTGCAATGAGCACTGAATAATATTTTGATATTGTCTTCTAATATTTGTCTCATGCCAATAGTTTTATTTTGCTTGTATGTGATGTGACCATCAATATAATCAATGAACTGCACTATCTTGCCCATCATACTGACAACATCCCGTTCTTGATAGAAACTGAGACACTCAAAATTATTTGATGAAAAACATTAACTTCAGATGGTTTATTCACAATTTTCATTTCTGTTTATAATTTCTTATCCATAAATTGGAAAAAATAAAATTTACAAAATTCAACAGAAACTACACTGGTCAGACTTAAGAAAACTTGTTTAAATGAATTCTTAGATTTAGTTAAAATCTAATTTTTAACATTGAGTATTTTTGTCTTTCCTTGCAGTGAGTGCGGTTATAGGATTTTGGTACTGTCTACTAATACTTGTTTTAGGTATATATAGAAATTATATTTAGTTAAAATCTAATTTCTAACATTGAGTGTCTTTCCTTGCAGTGAGTGCTATTTTGAATTCACCTTTTTTCTTTTCATGATTTACATTTTCCACACTGTTTCAGCCCTAATTTAGCCAGAAAAGGGGATAAATTGAGTTTTTCTTGCAGTGAGCATTATAAAGCATAAACTTTTGTCTTAGATACTGTTCTTGTAAATATTTATATTTCACAACGTTTCAGCCACTGTGGTTTTTGCCTTCTTCAGGGAATTTTGAACTAACCCTTTATTCAATTTACATAAAAATAGCTTGATAGATTAAAACATTGGTTAACAAATTAAGCGGCTTAGTAATTGTGAGTTCAATCCCTTGGTTGGGTAGTACAGAAACACATTCCATGGAAACAGGATGAACAATGACTAAGAAGTACTGAAAAGAAATAGGCGAGACACCCCTAGACATGAATAGCAGAACATGAACAATCTACTCATATAGATTAAATAAAAAGTTCAATTTGAAATTCCCTGAAGGTGAGCTAGATCAACAGGTACCTGAAGAAGGCCAGAAGGCAAAATGGTTGAAACAATATTAAAAAGAAAGATTGAAACATCAGTTCTGATGGAAATAATGCTAACTCCTCATCCTAAAAATTCAAATGGAAATTATGTTCTTGTAAAATTACTAGAAATAAATATAAGATTTGGACAGTTTATCAACAATTTTCATCCAAATGAGCAACAACTTATTCAAAAATTGGAAAAATACAAGGGTAGGCTGAAATGTTCACAGGCTGACTATGAAGGAGTGATGATAGAGCCATGAAATCTTGCATACATTTATTTCAATTCTTCTCATTAATAACTACATTGTTTCTTTCCAGGTACAAGTGAGGGCTGAAAAGTTCATAGGCTGACTATGAAGGAGTGAAGCTAGAGCTGTGAACCCTTGCATGCATTTATCTCAATTCTTCTTATTAATAACTGCATTGCTTCTTTCCAGATACGAGTGAGGGCTGAAAAGTTAATAGGCTATGAAGGAGTGATGCTAGAACTGAGAATTCTTGCATGCACTCATTTCAACTCTTCTTATTAATAACTGCATTGTTTCTTTCCAGGTACAAGTGAAGGCTGCAGTTAATTTGAGAATTTGTTTTTAAATTTAGGAGTTAATAAAACTGAAAATAAATATCTATGAACAAATCAATGAGATCACTACGTATGAAAATTTACGTTTTTTGCAGCTGTTCTGATGATGTCCTTACTGAATGAAATGTTAACAAAAGAAAAAATTTGAAACATCCAACTGGTTTTCACGAATTCCATCTGACATACTTTGTTCATATTTTTTTTTTTTTAAGCATTCAACCCCAAGCAAGGCAGGAAGCCACTAGCACGCAAAGGGTTTCAGAGTAGGAGCGAGAACAAAGAGGAGTGATAGAGGAAAGGATGAATAGATTGTTAGGGGATAGATCAGGGCATCTGGAGACGTCGATCGACATTACATTTAAATAGTTGGAGATTATAGTTATCAAGAAAAGGGCGAATGGTTGATTTGTAGATTTGAAGAATCGACTCCGGTGAGAAAAATTTCCTGGCACGGCATAGGGAGCCAACTTTCCTAGCAGTGGACGAAGCTATTGATTCAATGTATTCCATCTCAGGTCAGTGGACAATGTTCAGATCAATCATTTTAATGTGTGCGTTAAAATAATGGATCTATCCATAAGGCAGAAAAAATTGTTATTTCATCAAAGTAAATATGGAAATTTCCTTTACCAAATCCATATAATTGAACAAGTTCTGATTAGATTAGTCACTTTTTCTTTTCTTTTTTTTAACTAATGGCTCCCAAGGCGATAACCCCACTAAGACACAAGCACTACTGGAAGACTTTAGAAGGAGTAGGAAACCTGGGAGGAGTGTAAACTGGACAATAGGTGAGCTTATTTACTCCAATTGAGGAGAAAAAAAATTAGCAAATAAAATTTCTAAATTCAGATGAAGACATTAGAAGTATAGAGTTGAAGTAAACTTCAAAAGGAACTGGAAACCGATTCCTAAAAAGGAAACAAAAGACAGTGGAGGTGTGTGAACTAGGTGATAATATCATCTTAAAGAAAGAACAAAATGGAAATTAAGTTGACATCAAAAAAATTAATATTTTTTTGTAATGCATTTTAAATTTGATATCTGTTAAAAAAATGATTTATGATACACTTGCCAGGTAATGACTGCAAAACTTGTAATTGGGATTAGTGTTTGAATTTTCGCTTATAATGTATATACCTATATGAGAGCTTATGGTCATTGAAACACTGAAGTTAAGCAATGTCAAGTCTGGTAAATACCTAGATGGGTGACTGCTTGGGGAAACCAAGAGCTGTAAGTTTGGATATGTGGGTGGTTTGATGGTGTTATAACACACTTTGTAGCATTTATCATATAAGTAATACTTTGGCTACATGCCATGATACCTGTATTAATTAGCCTGAAGACTGGCTCCAAAAGCTTCTTACTTCTAATCAGAAGCTCTTTATTTATAGTTATGGACTAGTTCATAGAGTCACCGGGAATGAATCCATCTCTTTTCCCCAAGCTATGGGTTAAATAGCAAGAGAGACAGGGTCCTATAGCCTTGATTGGTAACTATTCTACTTGCAGAAATTAATGGCAGCCTACATTGCAAATTTTAAAGTCAATCATGAGTTGAAAAGACACATGATCGCCCAAGCATGTATCACACATGGCACTTAAAGATAGATATTAATATATAGTATTTCTGGGGTGATCATAATAATATTAATTAAAATAATGACTCGTGTAATAATTACAAATGCAAATTATTATAAATGCTATGATGCTAGTTCATTCCTGATTGGGTGCTCTACAATTGGAACCTTATATCGGACTAAGCTTAAACATTTTCAAGACTTATTTTTCTTTTTCTATGTGCCATGTTTCTTCAGGACATGATCGATCATGACCCTCCACAACTTCCTGCCTTTTGTAGCTCTTGTCTTTTTGCTCTCTCTCCTAATCCCTGTCCCGCCAGCAATTTACATAAACTTTCTGGCTAAGTTATGCACTGCTTTCCTCTATCCCTCTTGCCTTCAATATGTCCTGAGTGTGTTAAATTTTCCAAGCCTTCTATACTTATGTACCCTTTTTGTTTCCATTTTTTCTAAAACTTCATCATTGCTCACATGTACAGTCCATGTTATTCTCAGAATTCTTCTGTAGAACCATATTTCTGTTGCCTCAAGTCTATTTTTCCTCAGTGAGAATATTATCCAGCATTCACAGGCATATAGAAGGACTGATTGGATGCTCTATACATGTTTGTCTTGTGCTAGAATAAGCTAAGCATTTTGAATACCTATTATAACAATCCTAATTTTTTTTAACGAGTTTTGGATGAGGTCATTTTCCTTTGATGAGATCTTTGACATCTTTCAGTACTTCAAAGTCTAAAGAAACTCTTCTGAAACTCTCTTTGGTGTCTGGCATAATTATCAGTTCCTGTGCCAATTCTAAACAGACACATTTCAGCACATTCCTCTTTTTAACAAAGTTAATTATTTCAATAAATGAATAGGTAACAAAAAAGAAACTACAACCAAAATGACCGAACTTCTGTGTAATATCAAGACTCCAATATGGCAGTAAATGGTGGACAATTTCTTCACAGATGAAGAGAAGACTTCAGGCAATAGTGATGTGGTTCAATCAAAGAATGCTGTGAATAGAAGGAACATGTGAGTAACAAGGCGGTTTTAAGGAAAATGAGAATGAAAAATAAAATTGTCAATCAGAAAGAGAGAGAGTTGAAATTCCATGGTAAAATAAAATTAGAAATTTGGGCTCATAAATAAAAAAAGATTATAAATTAGATTTGCCTGTCCAAAGTCCGGTGATGTATACCAAAAGTGGTGAAAAGTCAATAGCCACAAAAAGAAAAAGATGCTACAATCAAAATGATTGAACTTCCATGTATTAAGAATTCACTGCAAATGCAGAAGGATGTGTAGTACATGGGTTTTATAAATTAGGTAAAAAGGTTTGATAAATTACACCACAAAGAGCAGGTGGAACTGCCAGGTAACCTTGACATATTTGGGAAGGATCTAATAATAATCCAGAAACTATAGTGGGAGCAAACAGCCTACAAACATACATATAGAAAATAAGCAGAGGGAAGGAACTTGTTGAGAGCTGCAAGGGATAGAGGGAGGTGGAGAGCCATGGAGAGCACATAAAAAAGAAAAGAAAATATACAAAAATAGAAAGGAGTATAAAACAAGGATGGGTCTTCTCACTAGACTTATTCAACCTATACAGTGAGGAAATTCTGAGAGAATAAAAATCTGATCAAGATTCATTATTTGCAACCATGACACATGATCATGAAGATGACACAGTGTTGATAGAAGACATAGAAAGGAAACTACAAGAACTCATACAGAAGGTAGTAAAGGAAAGTGAGAAGAAAGGACTAAACATCAATTCCAAGATAGAATGCATGGTTATTAGCAAAAGGGAAAACCCAATATGTAAATTATAAATTGGAGACACTAAAATCAAACAAGTACAAAAATGTAAATATATGGGAAGTGTTTTAACAAAGGACACAAAGTACAACACTGAAATCCAAAGATGCATTGGGATAGCCAAATATGTCTTCCAAAAGCTATGCAAAGTATTAAGAAACAGGAAAATTTAATTAGAAATAAAGAAAAGTATGCTGAACTGTTATACAAGATCCGCTCTCCTATATGGAAGTGAATGCTGGACAATCTCCTCACAGAAGGATGGTGAGGATACCGTGGACTGATCATGTGAGCAACAACAAAGTTTTAGAGAAAATGGAGATAAAAAAGTCACTACTTAACATTAGGAAGAAACAGTTGAAATTTCTAAAGCACATAATGAGGAAGGTGGGCTTTGAAAATTTGATACTCACAGGGCATACTGAAGGCAAGAGGGACAGAGGAAAACAACACATAGCAAGCTTGAGTAAATGGATGGTGGAACAAGTTTTAGGAGAGACAGCAAAAAAAAATAATTTATTGAGAGCTGCTAATCATAGGAAATTGTGGAGAGCTATGATTGTCAACATCAGTCAAAAGAACTACAGACATTCTTGATGCCTTTGGTATTGTTTATTTACTATGTTATTAAAATTTTTGAACCAAATACAAATTTATTATTTACCATTTTATAAAGAAAAAAATTACCAAATTATCAAAATATGTAAAGCAACGACAATGCAATAAAGTAGTCCACTGCTATAGTCCAAGATGGCCAACCTGCGCTGCAAGTGAATTGTGGTAGCTGTAGTGGGGGATGTGCAATAATAGGAGCTTGAACACCTACCTGATTTTTGGGCCCAATTTGCCCTATTTCGCGATATATAACGTAGATAATGGCTCAAAAAGAACCTCAAAGAATTATACTAATTTATACCACTGATTCCATAAGAAGTTTTGGGTAATTTGCTTTTTTGCTAATTTGAAAATAATGGAATTTTCATAAAATCTACCATTTTGGAGTTATTGGCAATAAAAGTTTGGACTCATTTGTGTCATCGTCAGCTATGGCATGGCAGCCAGTATTGGCATTGTTTGCATTGGTGTGTGTGCAATAATCAAGACAAGTGAATATCTATTCTGCAACAAACATGTGCAAACAATGACAGTAATGGTTGCCACAACACGAATGAGTCCAAACTTTTATTGTTGATAACTCCAAAAAAGTAGATTTTATTAAAATTTCTTTCTTATTTTTGAATTAAGCATATAAATTTACACCTAAATATAACTATTTGGGAAATTTTTATTAGATATATAGTGCAGGGCTTAAAAAGTAAATTACCAGAAATTTCAACTTATTTCAGTGTTTTACAGAAGATTTTTAATACAATAAATTTTAACCGTCCTCAAAAGTACTTCCTCTTGCAATTCCCAATTGCGACCCCTAAATTCCTATGAGATCTTTATATTTGTTTATTTATGAGATATACTTGATGTCTACTGCAGGAGAGTTAAATTGAACAAGATCAAGCCGGGAAAAGTAATCCTGTTTATACCCCATCCATGGTATCTGATTGCAAAGATTGAATTCTTGTTAATTAATCAGATATAGGAACTCTTTGATTGTGAAAAAAATAGAAATATAAAGTAATTATTACCAATACAATTTGATTAGGTGTGAAATGTGTGAGGTGTTAAAATTTCGCAAAATTTGGGCTGTTTGATCATCAGAATCCAGGTAAAATGTGTGAAAAAGGGGTGTAATTATTAAATTACATTAGGACCCATTTGAGCTGTTTGTTCTATTTATCATGAAGAAGATGGCCCCAAAATTGGTAAAATAGGGTAGAATTTCTAAAAGAAAGTGAGTAATATTGAGGGTATGAGAACAAAATCTGAGGGTCCACCACGCTCCCTTGGTACACCAGGTACTGTGATAAACTGGTTCACCTAATAGTGGTAGACTATGGTATTTATTATTTACCCTTTTATAAATAATCATGAAAATAAGTTTTTTTATTCATAATTTTATAAAAATATCAATGAACTATAAAACAAGAAGATTTGAATAAAAATATGTTAGTATACATTTTACTTTTTAAAACAATAAATATTGTTGATGGAGTCAAAACTGCATACAGTAATAGTGATGTCAAGGGAATAACTGTTCTTTTGACAAACTGTTTTTTTTTTTTAGCATGAAAATTAAATATTGCTTTTGAATTCTTATAAAACTATAATACAAGAATTTGTCTTTTTTTAAAGAAACTTATAATTATTACTGGATTTTTATTTTTAAATTTATAATTAATACCAGATTTTACAGTAAAGGTGATTGGAATTTGGAAATAAACCCTTTACTGTAATTGGAGTTGTGAATATGGCAATGAAGATAAGGATAACAGTCTGCATAATGAAAATAATATAAGTAATCATAATACCTCATCTAGAGATATAGGTAGAGACATTAACAGATCAAAATACATAAAAGGGTTCTTTTTCTTTTGTTTTTTTTACAATCAAAACATTGATTTATTTCTGTTGAAAATAAAGTGAATTCCATTTCTGTCACAAGAGAAATACAGAAAAGTTTTTCATAAAGACGTCAATATTGCAATATGCCAATATTTAAGTATTAATCAAAACTTCCATTCCAAATGACCTGTTTGAAGAAAGCGTGAACCAAAAATCAAAAACAAAGCCTGAAAGATTTCTAAAAAAAGACAGAGGGAAAAAAAAAATAAGTATTTCAACAATGAAGACATTTCTTACCTCAGTCCACCAATAAATGACCAAAAATAAAACAATTTAAAAGAGAAGGAAACATCTCAGTGCAAAGATTTCATAAGCAAACGTGGAAAGAACAATAACCATGCTCAAGAGAAGCAAATTCATAAAATCCAGAAGAAGGAAAAAATTACTTTAGACCTTAAATCCTGTTTGACTGCTCATGAGTTCTGGATTTTTATCATTACAACAATTTGTTTAAGCAGGACACAGTCACTGTTTGTCCAGTTGAGATGAGGTCACCAACACTCTCTCATATTATTTATTTTATTTTTATTTTTTTTAAGCATTTCACCCCAAGTAAGGTGGGAGTGCCACTAGCACGTAAGGGGTTACAGAGAGTGAGAGCAAGAGTAAAGAGAGGTGTTTGAGGAAAGAATATAGAGAAGGCTGGGGATCAGGATAAAGGTATCAGAAGATGTCAATTGACATTACATTTAAATATTTGAAGATTATAGCCAGGGAAGCAAGTAAGAGGAAGTGACTTCCACTGTTGTGCGAGAGAAGAAGCTGTTGGAGTAGAAGAGGTGGTTACATTTAACCATTTTGACAGTGGAAGGGTGAGACCAAGATGCCAACATAGTAGCACACTTAAATTCATGCAGTTGGGGTACAGGTGAAAGTAGCTCGTCAAAACAGTTGCCATAAAAATATTTGTAGAAAAGACAAAGGGTAGCCACAGTACGTCTGTGTGGAAAGTGACTAGATGAGATGCCAGATCAGGACTTATCACACTGCATATTCATCTCTGGATTTTGTCAAGGACCTTGAGATGAACAGCAGGGACACCAGACCATATATGGCAACAGTTTTCAATGTAACGACAAATGGCTGATTTAAAAGATGGACTCAGGCAAGAAAAATATATATACATTCTTTGTAATCTAAAGTTCTTATTGAATTCTCAAGAATTTTAGTTCTAAATTTACATTAAAACTGAATTTTAAAATATAAATTATTTTAATTAAAATTGTAAAAAAACTGAAAAATCTTATAAAATTTCATTTTTCATTGAAATTTTTTTTTCTTAGGACAATATTGTCCTTAATATATATTATTCATAAAAGCAATTAAAAGCTTCTCTAATTAAATAGGCTTTGTTTTATTGCATTTTTATTTTATGATTCAAAACAGATTTTTGTAAGACGGTGTCCGATTTTACCAAACAAAATTGATGATTTAAATTCTCCAAAGAATTTTGCTTTTAATTAATATTATCACTAAAAATTATCTCACTGAATTTCTTGAGTTTTCATAAAATTAAGTAAGTGTAGTGAAACACATATAAAAAAGAAAAAATATTTTTACCAAGATTTTCTAAAAGAATTCTTTTATATGAACTGAAAGGTTCATTAAAATCTGACAATTATTTGATTTTTGCAAGAATTTCTAAATTCATTTGCCTGCCATCACAAAAATGACACTAAAATTTGCTGATGACAGAAAAACAAAATATATACATTTTGTCTGTTTGTATCCTAACATAAAGAAAGACAATTTTTACAAATAGTTTTTTTTATTTATTAATTTGACATATTTCTAATTTTATAATGTATATGGATAACAATATTTTATAATATATATGGAAAACGTTATATAAACTTTTAGATATCAAGAAAAAATTTTGGAAGAAAAATGTCTGATAAAGAAGAAAAGGATTTTGTGTGACACATGTCATCCTTTAGATTTTTTCTAAAAAGATTTCTATTTTTAGAAATAATATGAAAGATGAAATGTGTCACACAAAAACTTTTTATGATTTGTTTAAATATATATATATATATATATATATAATATGCGGTGCAATTCAATTTATATTACATTGAATCATTCATACAAAAAAAAAAGGATCATAACATTCATCGAGTGATTTGTAGGTTAATGCACCTGTAAAATTTTGTTTGCGAAAGGATTTCACCATT
>CAHIKZ030000676.1:497500-542500 GCA_903632075.3 Acanthosepion pharaonis | reverse complement strand
TGTGGTGCTGAAAAATCCTAGGCCTGAACAACTTAAAGGCAATATAAACACGAGTTGACAGCAAAAACTTTCAAAATTTGTTTCTAGATATCAGCAATTTTAAAGGAACTGTCTTCTATTTGTCTATCCCATTTCCACCCACTGGAGCCATAGCAACGTTCAATAAACTTCTCTCTCTCTCTCTCTCTACATATATCTTTTTCCTCTTTTTATTTTTATGTACTTACATACCAACTTATTTAAACTCAGACATCTGAAAGGAACATTCATTTCACACAAAACCTTTCTTTATCCACAGACTTTAAATTGCCAAAGAAAACCTTTCTTTATCAATCCATTTTAAATAACACCAACTTAATTTCCTCTTTTGTGCCTGTAGAAAAATAAGGCAAGGGTGTGTTGAAGCTGGGGGAAAAACTTCACAGGTAACAGATTGTTCTCTTAACAATTAAGAGAGAACAGGCAAAGAAGGGAGAGAGAATGAGAAGAAATAAAAAACTGAACAATGATGAGCAAGGCCACTGCCTCAAACACCATAGCGCAGTGGATGTTACATAACTTCCATGACAAAAATGCACTAAGGGAACATTTTTACAAGTCATTCAACAATAGCAAAGTGAGTCTCACTAAAAGCAGACTGCTGGTTTTCCCATCACTTTTACTGATACAAGATCATTGACAAAGACCCAAAGATAGGCCTATATCTGGATATGCCAAGCTGTTCTGCCAATAATGGAGATAGATATGTTCGCACGCAATTCAGGGCCTGATACACATTCACCACAGTATATAGATGGGATGCTGAATGCACTTTTGCCGACGGACAAGAAACCAAAACCAATAAACTAAATGGACACAATGCTGAATGGACATAAAGCCAAACAAAGTCGAACAGACATACGAAAATTAAAATATATGATAATCATTTTATTCCTACAATATGACCATTTCAGAGGCTAAGAAATTTTTTAAAAATAGATAGAAAAACTCATTTTTAAAAATAGATTTCTTTACGATATAAACATACAAAAATAATGTGAGCAGACAAAAAAAAATTTTAAAATTGTGAGCTAAAGATTGTAGAAATGCTAATCCTTCATTTTTATTTTAAGAACTACAAAAAACTTAATCCTATCGTTAATGGGTCATATTTTTTGTTCAAGATATGTAGTAAATAAAATAATTCAATTTAAAAAAAAAATTATAATTAAATTGGTGAATTATTCATAAAGCTACATAGGTAATAATGTTTTATCCTTCTGTCCGTTCGGCTTCTTGGTTTCGGCTTCTTCCCCTTAAGCAAAAGTACATTCAGTATCCTGTCCACACACGGTTCACCAGAGTGAACCATAAATTCCACATTAATGCTGTCTTTGTATCTTTTTTGCCAATGTGATTACAAGTGGTAATGTGGTGGGCCCCTGGTTGATTTCAGCTAGTGTTAAGATGAAAATGTAGGTATACATCACTTTCTGAAGGCATATGTGGAGCCATGGTTCAAGATGAAGCAAAATGCTTTTAGAAGAAAGTTTAATTTTATATCAAAAATGCTCCATTATATTTGGGAAAGAAAACTAATGAATAACTGAATAAAATAAATTTAAAAACACTTATTTAATGAATTGTTTGCCCAACTATGACCCAAATGGAAACATTCTGAAAAGGATGGATTATGTTAGTAGACAGTAATTCTCCACTACAGATGACGTTTGGAAAGCCCATTCTATGCAGACTGTTTAATATGAAGAAATACAGTAGATCACAAAATCAATGCAGGAACAAATGTTAAAACTAATTTCGGAACATGGAGCATAAATTTCACATTATTTTTATCATTTTTATCTGAATTTCTAGGAGTTATCATTATTTACACTATTGTCCTCATCTTTATTGTTATCACGTTTTAGTTGTTGTGACCTCTGGCCTTCCTCAGGTGTATATTGATCTGGGTAATATACAGAGGAATTCTGAACTGAACCCTTTATTTAATCTACGAGGGTAGGCAGTGGAATGAGAAAAGTCTATGTCTAAGGATATCGTTTATTTTTTTTTGTACATTAGTATATTTCAGTCATTGCCCTCCATACTATTTAACCCATAGCTGGGGGAGAAGATGGATTCATAACTTTCCCAAGTATATTGCATTAACAATATTTTGGAAAATAATGATTTTTCTGGATACAATTCCTACTATTTAACCCATAGCTGGGGGAGATGGATTCATAACTTTCCCAAGGGTATTGCATTAATAACTTTTTGAAAATAACAATGATTTTACTGGATACAAGTTCTACTATTTAACCTATAACTGGGGGTGGAGAAGTTGGATTCATAACTTTCCCAAGTGAATTTGTGCTGCTATTTTGGAAACAGTGGAGACATAGAACAATGTACAATACAATTTATATTTCCAGTAAATACCAATTTCTGATTTTAACCCATATTGGGCCAGCACAGACAGGCAACAATGCTATAGCAATGCGGCAGTGAAAGAGTTAAATATTATTCAGTATTTACACTCTCATACCAACCTGGGAGACTGATGATAATTCAGACAATAGTTATAAAACATTGACTTCATGCTTAATATAATTCCTCCACCCACAGCATGACCTGTGACTTGGATCATTAATTGAAGAATTAACTTTTTTCTTTTGTGCTTATAATTTCGTGGGAACAGCTTAGGTAAACCTTGGCCATCCAGCTGGTCATTCATCAAATTCTCTGTGCCAATTTAACTGGCGTCATTATGAGAAACAGCTGTTTGATGAAAATAATGCGGTTGGTGTTGCTTTAAATTTGTCTACATTGAAATTATTATGCAATGAAAGAAGTTGAACTACAATATTCCTATGTTCTTCCTGGTTCCTTAAAAATAAACTTTTGTATTTTTAATATTTCACTCAAGAGAGTCATTTGCCCAAACAGAAACAGAAGAATAAAATGATACAATTTTATGCAACCAGTTACAAGAAATGGATTTTTTTTTTTTTTTAAGATTTCTTATTTTAAGTTCTGAAATTAATAGTTTTCATTATTCTTTAGATTTCCCAGACTACTGTCTTCATTCTGACATCTTTTCTAATTTTAAACTATTATCTGTACTTTTGCTATTATCATCATTTGTTGTATTTAACACACCATTTCACTGTTTTCTGAAATTTTTAAATGATGTTTTTTCCTTTCATGGAATGTTCCAACTATTTGCTTTGTTGCTTTTAACCCATCATTTCATTGTTTTCTACAGATTTTAGACAATTTTAGACATTATCCATAGATTTTTCAGACTATTAACTTTAGCATTGCTGTTTTTAACAATTTACCAAATGTGTGAGGCCATTCCATCCCTACCCCAAGATAATTTAGTGTCACTAATTTGAAACTTCAGCTGATTGACTTCCTTACTCTGAAATGTTGTTTTTCCCTTCTCCAATGAATCCTTTAAACAAGCCAGTTGCTCACTGTAGTATCCACTATGAAGTGAGTTTATTTTTTTCAAGTTTGATCAATGCTTCATCAATTCAAATGCAGTTTGAATCCCATCAAACAGAACATTTCACAGATTTTTAGGTTTGGTTTGGTTTTTGTTTTATGGCATATCAATCTCAATGGATTATTTAATGCTGACAAGAATTTTATTACTGGAAATATTTTTTTCCAAAAATGTATTTCTGGTAATATTTTTTCTAAAAAAGTATTGCTGGTAATAATGTTTTACAAAACTGTATTGCTAGTATTAAAACCTATTTTTACACGTTTTGACCCCAGTTTGGATGTTAACTATTTGCCCATAGCTGGGACCCTAACAGGTGCTATTACCCTGGGTCAGGTTGGACCTGGGAACACAGGCAATTAAGAGGTAATTCCACACTCCTCAAAAACCACCTGATCAGAGGCCTTGCTGCCGAATGTAGTTTATCATCATACCCAGGACACTCAGATTTTTAGACTGTGAATTTGTTTTTGATAAATTCATAATTTTCTTCATGTTTAATATTTGTAATAAATCCATTTTTCCTTGCTCGAAATTCTCCAGTTTAAAAATAAAAACTCTTCTGTAGCGAGCAAAAAAAAAAAAAAAATATTTACCTGCTGACAAATATTCATCTCATTAATTTGATGTGGGGTAGATATTTGACTTCATAATTTTACCTGAAGCATGTAAATACTAAACTATAGTTGACTAATTTACCCAAACAATTCAGAAAGCAAAAGACAACTAGTAAACAGGGCAGTGATGTTGTCATTGTCACCTCCAGCTGCGTCAGGCACAATCCATAATGGAAAGAGTTTTCTCACCACACTCCGACTTGATTTTTCAAAATGATATATACTGCATTGTTGGTGTGGTTATCCATCCAAGAGGATGAATCAAGTTTCCACGGACATAATGTCAACTAACAACATGGTAGCTGCTTCTATTTGCTGTATACCTTCAGGACATTGTCAATCATGGCTCTCCACAAATTCACAATCTTTGTAGCACAATAAATTTTGTCTTTTTGTTATCTCTCCTAAACCCTGTTCTGCCATCCATTTACTCAAGCTTGCTAGCTATGTTAGACATTGTTTTCTTCTATTCCCCTTGCTTTCAATGTCTTATAAGTATTAAATTTTCCAATCCCTCTTTCCTCATTACATGAAGAAATTTCAACTATCTCTTCCACTTAAGTACAAGTGTTCTGTTTCCATTTTCTCTAAAACTTCGTTGCTCACATGTTCAGCCCATAGTATTCTCAGCATCCTTCCTTTCTGTTACTTCAAGTCTCTACTTCATTTATAAGGAGACTGGCCAGTATTCACTGTTATATAGAAGGACTGATATTATATAACAGTCCAGTAGTCCTTTCTTTGTTTCTAACAAAATTTTCCTCTTTCTTAATACTTTGCTTAACTTTTGAAAAGCATCATTGCACCTTCACATTTCGGTGTTGTATTTTCCATCCTCTGTTAAAACAATTACTAGATATTTAAATTTTTGTACTTGTTTAATTTTGGTATCCCCAATTTATAATTCGAATGTTGGGAGTGTCTCTTTTGCTGACAACCATGCATTATATCTTAATGCTTAGTCCTTTCATCTCTCTTTTCTTCACTACCTTCTGTATGAGTTCCTGTACTTTCCTTTGCCTGCTATCAACTCTGTGTCATCTGCATATCTGATGTTATTAAGATTGTGGCCACTAATAATGCATCCTGGTAGGACTTTTAATTCTCCCATAGGTTGAATAAGTCCAGTGAGGAGACACATCCTTATCTTACACCCCTTTCTATTTTTGTATACAGTGTAACCCGGATATAAGAGAAACCCGGATATAAGAGAGATTTTCTCTGGTCCCAAATTAGAGCCTGTGTTAATGTATATAAAATAGACCAAACCCGGATATAAGAGACTTCTTCTCCGGTCCCGACAACTCTCTTATATCGAGTTACACTGTATTTACTGAATTCATTTTCAGTCTGTATGCAGATGGTCTTCTGCCAGTATAGGTTCTGGTTAATTCTAATAGCCTTCCTAAATATATCAAGGCTACCAAACCTGATGTCAAGTCATCTATAAGTGATCTTATCTCACACTCACAAGATAGTGATAGAAACATTTTGTTTATCATGGATGTCAAATGTGTTGACCTTTACACAGATGCAGTTACATCTCAGTGAAAGTGGCTGAGGTAGCAGCAGCATTTATTGATTCATTTTTTTTAGCTTATCAACCATTTGAGGGTTATTAGAGCTCACACATATTGTAGATTATAAGAATTATTCTTTGTGTGAGTGAATATATGCTTTTCAAAGTCATCTAAAACAAATATTTAAAAAAATCACTTGCCAATAATTTGGTGTGGAAAACTAGTATCAGAATTTGTTCTCATTTTCCAGACTGTATTTTATATATATATATATATATATATATGAATTGGGGTCAAATATGGACCAGAATCCAAGAGAATGCTAGACTAAATAACAAATAGATACATTTATCAATCATATATATATATATATATATATGCTGGACTCTCCTATCCTTTTCAATGTATGGTGGTCAAGCAACTCAGTTCCTAGGGAACAACAGCCAGACACCTGCACATATGATTTTATTACAGTGGTGAAGGGTTTGTGCAGAAGCAACCACACTTTTTGAAGGGGTGGATACAGAGACCTGGTGCACTACAAGTTTCAAGGTCCCCAAACGACCCTCTGCAGGTTTTGAATACAGAGTTGTCCTTCTCCTGGACCAGTTGCCATCCAAGGCTATAGAACCCAGTCTGCCCTGCTATTTAGCCATAATTGGGTAGAGAAGAAGAGACATCATACCTTTCCCAAGAGTTTTAGCACATAAGTGAATGTAATGGATTCAAATGAAAATATATATATATATATTACGAATAATAATTATACATTTCATTTCTCAATGTTTGCTACAATTCTGAGTTTCATGCATTTGACAATCATCAGGCATGGACAGAAAAATGAAAAATGTTTTATTATACGTTGAGCAGTTTTAATAGCACCGGCTAACACTGTGGGCCATTTTGTGTGTGTATGTGTATATATATATATATATATATATATATATGTGTGTGTGTGTGTGTGTGTGTGTGTATGTATTATAAATCTGTTCTATCTTGTGCCAGATTTGCTAGCCATCTATGAAAATCTGTATTCTAATGCCAACTATATAACTGTCCTCCCTGACTGACTGACAGGCTTGCAGGGTACATAGATCAGTTTTATGATAAAACTTGTAGGTCTGCCACAGGGCTGAAGCAGCACTTGAGCATGAATGAGGAGAAAGTCACTTTGAAGACTTTCAAAAATCCTTTCATGTGTCACAGATGTAAGAAGGCATGCATGAACGAGTTTGGCTTGCAAAATCACCTGCATGCCCAATGGCTGCTTTGCTGAACATTGAAGAGGTGGCCTTCTTCTGTAAAGAAGAGGCAGTTATCATATTATAAAAATGATTTCATTACTTCAGGCTAAAAGAAAACTCGTCTTACAAAAACATTATGAATGACAAAACATGAAATAAAAAAAATTCAGTTACATTTTTTTTTAAATTAACGTCAATTGTTTATTTATTAAATCATCATGATAGTGGCAGACATTCAAAAGCAACAAAATTATAGAGGTCGGTATAGCAAGCAAAGTGCATAACTTGCGTAAGCGGAAATGTACATAATTGGTGGTGGCTTTTGCGATCCAATCAACGCAGACATATAGGTGAACAGAGAATGAAGTTGATGGCTTCATTAAAATTCAAGTATGGAATAAAAACATTTCTGGCATTTTCTTCTTTGATTTCCTGGTGTTCTTATGAGCATTTCCATTTTTCTTTAAAAATCGTCTACCCAATTCCTTGTTATTTCATCTTTCTTTTTCCTTAAAAACTTTCCCATTTATTGTATATACATATATGTAAACACAAAGGCTGTATGAAAATGAAGTGAAAAGAAAGAAATGGCCGACAAGTTTCTTTCTGGTGAATTCCTTTTCAGACAGCTTTGGCATAATTCACCCTAAGGTATACTTCAGGGAGCAATGAAGAAAAAAAGAAGAAGGAGGAAGGAGGGTGTGATATTTTCTGATAAATCTGATTGATAATTTTAAGGCATCAAAAATTGATAATTTGTTAGCTGATACAATTCTACTTTCAGTCATTAAGAAATCTATATTCTTGTTTTCAAAAAATAAAAAGAGAATTTATGTGATTTTCATTTTAAAGCAAAAATCACAATTTTCAGAAACATAGGGATTACTCATGTTTGCAGAAACACAATATAATAAAATTATCTCTGTCCCAAAATGTTTGTTACATTAAGTGTATGAATGATATATGTCAATGTAACAATTATTAAGAGAAAGAGTAAAACTTAGGTTATATAACAACTCTTCCTTGAGATACTTTTATATACAAACTTTGTGAAGGTATATATATATATATATATATATATATATGCATGTTTCATTAAAAACGACAGACAAGGTACTATGGTTAAGCTTTTTATTTAATTTTTCTTGTGTTCTAACAAGAGCTTTCTTTTCTGGACAAAGGGTGTGTAAGAACTGTCCAAATGTTTTATATTTCCGAGCACTTTCAGCTATACCTTTTGTCATTATCAAGGATGATTCGATTTTTCAGCTTAATTAAGTGTGTGCATTATGTGTATGTCTTAGTGTGTGGTAGGGATGTTTTTAATTTCTGAATACGGTTAGCACATTGTGGCTTTGTTCATAGTTAATATTGTTAAGAGTTGGTTTTTTCTTTATTATTAAAGCTTCCATTATTTTTAGTCTTTTTTTACAGGTGGATGCAGTTAATATATTTGTGTTTTCTACTAGTATGTTTCTAATGGACTCTGGCAAATTTGTGTGTGTGTTTAAATGGGTTCTAATGGAGCTGTGATCAGATAGGTGTAATGTAAGACATCTGGATAAGATATGTGAAGTTCTAAAAAGAGTATAAAATGGAAAAAAGACACTCAAAATCTCTTGATCAAATTGAAGGAACAAATAAAATTTTCCTTTTGTTTACATAAGCTCGGCTGATGAAATTTAATGTAAACAGCATCAAGGACTTGGATTGGATTGGTTTGTTTTGTTTTACAGCATATCAACCTCAATGGGTTATTTAATGCCGACAAAATTTTTATTGCTGGTAATATTTTGTTTTGTCAAAAATCTATTTCTGGTAATATTTTTTCCAAAAATGTATTGCTGGTAATATTTTTTTTTTTAAATGTATTGCTGGTAATATTTTTTTTTCTTCAAAGATTTATTGCTGATAATAAATTTTTATAAAGTATTTCTGGTATTAAAACCTATTTTTATACTTTCATAGTGTTTTTACCCCAGTTTCAGGGTTAACTATTTGCCCATAGCTGGGACCCTAACAGGTGCTACCACCCCAGATCAGGGCAGACCTGAAAACACCAGCAATTAAGAGGTGGTTCCACGCTCCTCAAAACCTCCTGATCAGAGGCCTTGCTGCTGGACGTAGTTTATCGTCTTATTCAGGATGCAGATGTAGTTTACCGTCATACCCAGGACAGCTCAAGGACTTGGGGATGGTGAACTTTGTGAGGGATTATGAGTGATTTTTTTTCAGTTTTATACTTTTTTGGAAATTCCCAATTTTTTAGTCATTAATTTAGTTATAATTAAAATCTATTTTAATAGTGTTCAAATTTTCCCCCATTCATTATTTATTAATGAGTCTTCAATTGTTTCTTGCTTTGCCAATGATTACCTTTTGAAAAATGTTGGCAAAAACGACCCTAAAGATTAAATAATGATGTTCATTTTATATATATATATATATATATATATGGGGCAGATCAAATATAGATCAAAATCCAACAAATAGTAAGAACAAATAAAGAACAAGTAGGAAACTTTTATCAATCTAACTTTTATAAAAGCTTCATAGGAGAATGAGATCTAGAGAAAAAGGAAGAAGAAATTCTGGTATTTTTACTTTTGTGTTGTTTGGTTTTCAATGGTTAATCATGTTTCATGTGCATTCGACTTTTTAAACTAATATTAGTATAATTTGTGGCATTCCAAATTCAAAGAGAAATAATTCATTCATCCAAAGTTTCAAGAAATAAACAGATTCCAAATTAACAAACTGCCATGCCACCGAAATTGTAGCAAATCACTCTCATTCCTTTCATATCCCACTGGTGACATGCAAGTTTCACTCAAATAGCTTCTTCTCACAAACTCGTTTATCGCCCAGTTCACACTTCTTCCATATCTTTTAAACAGAGGTAAAGTTTTATCCCTTGTTTCCAGTTCAGGATTGGGTTTCTGGCTTTTTCTCCTAAAGTTTTCTCTTTCACACCAAGTAACCTCTTGCATCTTAGTGGCATTGTCACCTTGCTAGGGATAAAATGATTAAAAAAAAAAAAGAAAAAAAAAGAAGCTACTACTTTGTGGAACTGGCTCCCAAGAGGATGCTTCCCCAATCACTAAAATCTTAACTTGTTCAAGTCTACGGTTAACCTTTATCTTCCCCACATATTTCCATACCTCTTACTCTGTAACCCTCTATCTCATGTGGTTCTTGGGTGTTATTAATAGTAGTAGTAGTATTGTTGAACATTGTTGTTAAAATAAAAAAAAGAATAGCTAAAATTTAATCTGAGCAGAGAGAAACTAACAACATAGGAGAAAGAATTTCTCTATAAAAGTAACACTTGCATTCATTTTAAAGCAGAGACAAGTTTACAATGTTTTTTTTTCTGTGCTAAAATCATTGGGTGATATACAGTAAGGCAGATATCACGTAACAGTTCCACTAAATTAAAATCATTAATCCAAAATATAATGGATCATATTGACAGATACAGGAGTCTATCATAAATGGAAATAAAATAGTATAATCAGTGTTTTGTGTATATAATAATATAGCTATTATTGTTCTATTCAGTAGATAAGAGAACATTTTTTAGACAGACTTCTAGATTACAGTTGCCTGCCAATATTTTTATGTCTAAATCTAGGACTATTTATGAAAGAAAAAAAAATATTTTGAAAAAAAGACAATGACTTATCACAGAATTTGAGACAAGAAGGAAAGCAAAGATGTAGGGATAAAAAACATCAAAAACGAGAATAAAAGTCTAAGCATTTTATGAAATAGTAAAAGATGTTTCCTTTAGAAATAACTTTAGATGAAGACATTCAAAATTAACCTTGTTATCTATTAAAATATCCAGCATTTTGGCTGTTAGAAATAAGTTTGTTCAAACACAATAATAAGCTGTTAAAATATCCAACATATTTTACTTTAAAAATAACTTAAATGAAGACATTCAAACTAAAGCTTATCTGCAATAAAAATATCATACACTTGGCATTTAGAAATAACTTAAGGTGAAGAGATTGAAAAATAAGATTGTTAAAATATTCATCACTTTCTATGTTAAAAATACAAATGACAGATTTCAGAAGAAACATCACACCATTTCAATCTTTGCCTTACCAAAGTCCTTCATTGCATTAGATAATGAAAGACACTTTCAAGCATTTATCTTTGGGGAAAACAGAACCAAGTAATTTATATAAAGCCAACCACTTCCTTCAACTGGACAATTTTTTTTTTTCAAGTCAACCTACCCACATCCACGTATGTCATATCCTTTCTTGATAAACTAGTTACCGGATCATTTTCTAAAAAATACAAATAGTTACTGCAGATTAATTAAAATATTACAAACGTTCCATTTTGTAAACAATCTGCAATAGGGCAATGCGAAAGAAATATCCCTGCATGTGTTGTGTACATTTGTGTATATGTGTGACAGTGATTCTGTGTATATGTGATTATAATCTGATGTGTGTCAGAATGTGCATCTGTACACATGACTGTCTGTGTCCATGATTGCAAGTGTGCATCTTTAAGCATGTGTGTTCAACAATGTAGGTCTGCATATTTTTGGGAGCTGTAATTTCAAACAGGACAATGAATAAGCATTTTAAAAAGGTACAAATATTCAATTTAAGCGTGTGTGTCTGTCAATAAATACATCATGTTGGCAAGCCTGAATGAATTATACACAATTGGTATTTAGAGGATGAAAGTTTTTATTCCCAAACCATGGCATCTCTCGGGAGCAACAAGGCTCAAATGGCAATGCTTATCTCCTCTCTAATAACATGTAAGAGTGAACTGATAAGAGTACAATGTCTTAATGTTATTATAAATGTTTTAATGTGCCATGTTCTGAGTCTTCATTCTTTTTTTTTCACCTGACAGACAGACAGACACTTCAGTTAGTATTTTGTAGAGTCATAAATAATTTCTATTTTTTTATTTATCAAATTGTTCTTCAAACAACTAAAGTAAAATAACATTTTATTCAATCGAATATTCACGATTATTTGCAATAATTTATTGCGGCTTATCTGGCAGCTCTTTGATACCTTTTAAGTAAAATTCCACAGGTTTTGATGTGAAAAGGTTTTCGTCAAAAAGGTGGATGAGTTTCATATAGAAGTCAATGGCTAGCATTCTTCATGGGTGCATGGGCACGCATGCATGCACAAATATACTATGAAAAAAAACTTGCGCACATAAAAAATAAAAATTAAGAAGAAGAAGCAGTCAATTGCTGATACCCGTCTGATGAGTGGATGGAGTGATTACTCGAGAGTCCATATATCAAACTCTGGAGTTGAGATACTGATGGTAATACCAATCGACTAAGTGACAAACCTTTTACATGTATTAATTACATACACACACATATATATATATATATATATATATATATATATATATATATATATAAAGAAATGATGAATTATTATTTTATTAATTCAACAGATTTTATTTCTTCAACATTATTTTTAGTGGATACCCATATTTGAGTAGAAACTCCATTTATTTATTTAAAATACAGGCCATTAGATGAATATATCTAAATATACAGTTTAATAAATAAATGGAGCATCTATTCAAACATGGGCACCACTAAAAATAATGTTTACGTAATGAAATATACACAGACCATATGTAATAGCAAAATTGTCCAAATTGTGTAAAAGCAAAATTGTCCATTTGTTAAATTAAGATTTGAACTTTTGTATCTTAGAAATGATTAAAGATATCTTACTGGAATTCTCTGAGGTTTTTATAACACTATTAGACTTTACTTTGAGCAATGAGAATGTATAATTACTCTCCAAGCATAACAGAACAATCATGATGAAATCGATCAAATGAAAATGACATGTTCATCATTAATTAATCATAGATAATGATTGGAAGCTCATGAAGGATTGAAATTAAGTTCACACACACACACACATATATATATATATATATATATATATATATATATATATATATATATATATATATTTCAGGATCATTTTCCAACTTATTCAAGATGATCTTCACCTCTCAAACCTTCTAGCCTTCTGTCCTGGAGTAACAAGGTTTCACTTACAATTTCATTTTCAAACCTTTTTTCATTGCTCTTTGGACTGTCATGGCTGAAACTCTTCTCTCATGTGACAAACATCTTATGGGTTGAGTTGGATCTTTTCTAATTGATCTCTTTAGCTCTAAGTTGAAACAATGATCCCTCTTCCTGTTGTGACCTCCTGATCCACTTTTCCTCTCTACTGTTCCCTCTTTTTAAAACATTCATCTTTTTCTGTTCACCATTGCTTAGTTGGGAAGACAGTGGGGCTGACACAAACTGATTTTAACCTGTTCTCTTTCAAGCTGAATAAATCAAAGGTTTTCTCAATGATTCTTACAACAAATGGTATCATGATAGCTAAATGCCTTATCTGAAAACCTGGAAAAAGGATAGTCAATTAGTTTAGTGGGTGTTTAGATATTAAATATTATCCCATGCTGTTACACAATTTGGACCATTTTGCTGTTACACCCAGTATATATATATATATATATATATATATGTGTGTGTGTATTCAGTTGCATGGATAGTAGTTTGTAAGTTTTGCAGTAGTAAGGTTGTTTCACACTTTTGCAATCATCAGACAAACTGGTTTATTTTTTCAAAAGTGGATGTATTTATGCTTATTTGTGTTTGATTATTTGTGTGTGGTGGAGTGGGGAATTTTCTTCTGTGTTTGTTTGGGATGACATTCTCATATACATAGATACTCATACATGTAGATGTATGCGTTTTAGTTCATAAAAACACACCCATATAAATAATCTGAGGCTAGGTGCAGACACACATTCATGTGTTCAAGCATATATATATATATATATATATATATATATATATTGGAGGCATGGTGGAGTAATGGATAGATGAATCAGAGAGCTGAGTTCAAATTCCAGTCAAATCCATTACATTCACTTACATTCTAATACCCTTGGGAAAGGTATGAATCCTCTTCTTCTCCCTCCAGCTATGGGTAAATAGCAGGACAGACTGGGTTCTATAGCTTTGGATGGCAACTGGTCTAGGAGAAGGATAACTCTGAATTCAAAATCTGCAGAGGGTTGTTTGGGGACCTTGTGGCACTTAGTGCACCAGGTCTTTGTATTCGTCCCTTCAAAAAGTGTGGATGGTCCTGCATGAAACCTTCACCACTATAATCAAATCTCATGTACTGTTGTTGGCTGTCGGTTTCCTGGGAACAGATCTGCTTGACCCTCATACATCAAATTCAAATGGGAGAGTCGAGTATATATATATATATATATATATATATATGCAATTGTCATTCTATTTCGGTGTCAGGACTATAGTAGTACATATGTAGCTATGTTCTCTTAACAAGGAATGGGTTGGGGTGGTCTTATATGAAATAAATAAATTCCTTATCTAAGATGAAGTCTCAAGCCCTGAATTGCAACCTTCCTAGAGATGGTGTCTCAATAAGGCATTTAGTGTACTTGAACTGCCATGATTGACTGAGTTGGGTGTCAGGAAGAGCATCCAGCCTTATAAAACCTTGCCTCAAACTGTTTTGACAAATCTTTTGTCAGTTAGGTCCCATTTTACTTTGTGTAAGATTAATCACGATCCTGCCTCAACAAAAATTTAACATGGCTATGTATGTATGCAGGCATGTTTGAATTTGGTTTTCATTAGAGAAAGTTCACCACAGGAAAGTTTTTTTTGTTTTTTTTATTACTGAAGTGATTGAAAAAGGTAATAAGCAGTTGGTACAAGGTCAGTGGAATATGGCAGTTTGGGAAGAACAGACTAAGCAAATTCCAACATTTCCTTTTCTGTGTTATTCTTGCTGGAGACAGCCTTGCATTGACATGGAGAACAACAGAATTCCTTTAATCCACTGTGTATGCTGGGCAAAAACTAAGATATATTAATTTATTATTAGTTATTATCTTAGTTATTATTATGCTTCTTAATTCCTTGCAGAACATAGGGCCGCAACAACACCTCACCAATGGACATGTTTGTGGACGATCCTCTTCAGCTCAGTTCGTGTTGAGCAGACAGCCTTCACCCTCTGCGTCAGCACTTCTGTGCCAAGTCTGTTATGGTTAAACCACTTTTCACTTCCTTTGTGGATTCAAATCAAGGGCTTGCCTGGTGACACTAGAAGTAGGCTTGCAGAGTGTGTGGCTGATCCATTCCCATTTCTGTTTCTCTTTTGCCTCTCAATACCTTGGGGAATATAGGGCCACAACAACACCTCTCAAACAGACACGGTTCTGGGCGATCCTCTTCAGCTCAGCCCATATCCTTGGGGAACATAGGGCCACAACAACACCTCTCAAACAGACACGGTTCTGGGTGATCCTCTTCAGCTCAGCCCATATCCTTGGGGAACATAGGGCCACAACAACACCTCTCAAACAGACACGGTTCTGGGCGATCCTCTTCAGCTCGGCCCATGTCCTTGGGGAACATAGGGCCACAACAAGACCTCTCAAACAGACACGTTTCTGGGCGATCCTCTTCAGCTCGGCCCATGTCCTTGGGGAACATAGGGCCACAACAACACCTCTCAAACAGACACGGTTCTGGGCGAACCTCTTCAGCTCGGCCCATGTCATGCCGGCTGCCTTTACTTCTGCGTCAACATTTCTGCGTCAAGTCTGTTTTGGTCAACCCACTTTTCGCTTCCCTTGTGGATTTCAGCAAAAGGCCTGCTTGGTGACACTAGAAGCAGGCATGCGGAGTGTGTGGCCGATCCATCCCCATTGTTTTTTCATGTCAATCTCAATTGGGGCTTGTCTGATCCTGTCCCACATTTGGTCGTTGGAGTCATCTTCTGGACCCAGTGCAACTACACAAAGAAGACCTCAAGGAAGTCAATAATTTTGTCTACATGGGAAGCGTCATCAGTTAAGATAGGGGGACAGATGAAGACATCAAGTGTCGAATCAACAAAGCCTAACACACTTTCAACACACTGCAGCCAATCTGGAGATCAACAGCCCTCTCACTTTACAACAGGATCTGGATCTTCAACACCAAGTCCATGTTAGTTTAATCCAAATTTATTACATGGGTAATTAAGATGATACATTCATCATAACAAATAGTTCTCACCAAATAGAAATCATTTATGATTCAATATATGTGGCATATATTGTCTTGTGCATTTTCTCCTTGAAATAAAAAGAAAATATGGCCTACATATTTCTTAGGAAGAAAGAATTTGAAATGTAATTAAACTGTCATAGCATTCTTGCCTGGCTGTTCTGACCTATTTTAGGGGAAAGCAGGAAATTGCCATTTACTGGAAATAATTCACTATAAAGACACTGACAGAAATTTCTTAATGGGTATGAAGTAAGTCTCGATAAAAATAAAACATATAAACAAAAAAGTTAAAATAAAAATTAAAATAAGACATTTATATTTTCTCTCTCTCAACTAATGAGAAGGCAACCTTTGAAAAAAAAAAAAAGAGGAAGAAGAAAAGAGTGAATCCAGGCCAAAAAACGCCCAAAGTTTATGGGAACAGAGCCTACTTATATGTGACTGAAAAATACCTAAAATCAAGGAGGTTCCACACATAACTTCCATTATATATATAAAAAAAAAAAATGATAAAGGAATGCTGGAAAATAAAAATTTTGGCCAGTCAAAAAAATTAACACAAAGAGAGTTTTTATGTTAAGTGAAACCAAATTTCTCACCAGCACCTTAGAGCCTAGTTAAAAGGATATAATCTCTGAGCTGGCAGGGGAGGAAAAAACAAAAGAGAAACCAGCCATGCATGATGCATGAAGAAGTAGTTAAGAGACCATATTTCTGCTTTGCTTAGGGCTGGTAAAAACACAGTAGGTTGACATTGACCTATTTTTAATATTACTACTACCCTAGCATGGTTCGACTTCAAAACTATCAATACTGGACTGAAATGGACATTTCTCCAGACTGCTAGCAATATTCACCTTATTAACATTTTGCTATACTAAATACTAAAGGACTCACTCTAAAGCAACTAATTAAAAATATATTATTTATTTTATATCTTGGAGGCAGCACATTTTTATATCCTAGGTTCCCAATAAATCGTCATCAACAATATCTACAACACTATATTCACACTGGTGACCTCCCAACATAGACACTCTCATCCACAATTACAACCATTTTGCTTTTGGTTAAATACTCTGCAGTACTAAGCTAAATGATATCCCCTAACACACAAATTAATAAAAATATGTTATGAAGTAGGTTGCATTGTCTGCTGCTGAAATTCTACAGCGATTTGGAAATACAGGGTCCCCAGTTAAAGAAATGGCAAATATATTCTTCAAGAAAATATACTAACTCTAATTGGTCCATCCCAGTATCCCTCTAAAATCCCAGATCTGAATGTTATGAATTACTGTATCTGGAGTATACTTCTAACTCACTTGCAAAACTGTCATTGTCACATTGTCAATATAGATTCATTGAAGGGGAACTCAACTGAAGCTTGGAATAAAATTCCTCTTGACACTGTCTGCAAAGATACTGCCTCTTTGTTATCATGCTTATAAATTTGTGTTGAACATTCAGGTAAATATTTCAAACATCTACGATGATTGTTCACTTTGTGCATGAATCATGATAGCTAAATAAATTTCTTTCTAAATTTACTGCTTTTTTGCTGGGTACCTTGCAGTATGTACATCTGGCCACTCATATTCAAGGATACCTGTCAACTAGGGCAGCTAGCCAATCTGTATTGCAGACACTTGCTCAGGTGCATTTGTGTTTATTCAACACCCACAGAACCCACCTGTGGTTTATACTGCAACTATGCTCTGCACACCTTAGTTACAGTTTCTGGGAAAGAGAATGTTATCTAGCATGATCAACAATTTGAACAAGGCCAGCATGCTCAAGCCCTCGGACTTTGATGACTTTGTGCTAGCACAGCTATCGATGGCACCCAAGGGCTCCGTCTAACCAATTTCACTCACAAGGTTTGGGTCAACTGATGGTATGATCTTTTGGCAAAGGTGCCACATGCTGGGTTTGGTTAGGTTTGGTTTGTTGTGTTTTACGGCATATCAACCTCAATGGGTTATTTAATGCCAACAAAGTTTTATTGCTGGCAATATTTTGTTTTGTCTATTTCTGGTAATAATTTTTTCCTTCAAAAATGTATTGCTGATAATAATTTTTTCCTGATATTAAAACCCATTTTTACCCCAGTTTCGAGGTTAACTAATTGTCCATAGCTGGGACCCTAACAGGTGCTACCATCCTGGATCAGGGTGAACCTGGGAACACCAACAATTAAGAGGTGGTCCCATGCTCCTCAAAGCCTCCTGATAAGAAGGCCTTGCTGCTGGATGTAGTTTATTGTCTTAGCCAGGACGTGGATGTAGTTTATTGTCATACCCAGGATGGGCTGCATGTTGGGATTGACCCCCTCCAGTCTGATAACACCAGGAAATCTCCTTCCTGACAAATTGACCACTGGGAGATTCAAACCCGGGTCTCATGGTCAGAATGTGAACGTTTTACCCTTAGCTAGGGGGATAGAAGAAGAGGATTCATACCTTCCCCAAGGGTACTATCATGTAAGTGAATATCAATCAGTAATGTGTCATACGTGATACACGTTTAGGGGATCATGTATCTTTTGATACATGACGGACAAGGCAGATTTTTTTCCTGTAGTAGTTTGCCATTTCTTTCTGCCGTAGATCAGTTGCCATCCAAGGCTATAGAACCTGGTCTGTTCTGCTATTTACCCATAGTTGGGGAAAGAAGAAGAGGGTCAGTCAGTTTTGTGCCATACGTGATACACACATTGGCAATCATGTATTTTTTGATACATGACTGACGAGGCAGATTTGTCCCACAGTATGTTGCCACTTCTTTCTGTGGTAGACCAGTTGCCATCCAAAGCTATAGAACCCAGTCTGTCCTGCTATTAAACCCATAGCTAGGGGGATAGAAGAAGAGGATTCATATCCTTTTCCCAAGGGTATTAGCACGTAAGTGAATGTAATGGATCTGACTGGAATTTGAACTTTGCTCTGATTCCTCAATCCAAGCCACTATGAGGAATTGGATAGCCAAGTTCTATTTTCCAGTCAGATCCATTACATTCACTTATGAGCTAATACCCTTGGGAAAGATACAAATCCTCTTCTTCCCCCAGAATAGACACTTGTCAAAAAAAAAAGAAAAAACAAAAGAATGTAATGGTCAAAATATTTTGTTAACAACAACAAGGATGATGGTAGTTTTCTGGGAAAAAAAAACCCCCAGAAAATTGAACATATTTAATTTCAAGAGACAAATGTAATCCGATATTTGCCAGGCCATATGTAAAAATCATATCTGCCTGCTCATGATATGAATATCCTGCCATTATTAAATGGGTTACTTCTCAGTTAACTCACTACTACACATGTTAAACATTGAAGACAGACTAGTCACAAATGTACATAAATGACAAATGTAATCTAGTCTACATCAAAACACAACAACATATACTGTAAACTTTGTTTAAATTTAATAACTTAAAGGATTTGCAGATGTCTGTTTATATGGGCATTTGTCCTTGTTCTGGTGTGAGGAACCTGTTGCCAAAGTTTGCAAAGGTATTTTGATACATCCTATATATATATATATATATATATATATATATATATATATATATCCAAATGTAATGAGAACGAAAATAATATAAATTCTAATGTTCACAGCATTAATTCAAAAGAGGGCTCAATACCAAGAGTTGAGCAATAATTATTTATTGTAGATTTTCACATGCGGACAAAAACAATTACTAAAATTGTTTTTGTCTGCATGTAAGAATATGTATGTATATAAAACCCAGGGTCATAAGCTCACATCAATGCAATATATGTGTGTGTGTGTGTATGTATGTATGTATGTATGAGAAAAATTTCAGATATAGCTAAAAATATATCTATTGTTGATTGACTGATTTTTGTTTTGTGGCATATCAACACCCCTATGTCAAAATCTAAATACTTTGTACATAATTTTATATGTTCAGAGTAAAGATATGTTTTTAGATATATATTTTGTAGCTCATAAAATGTCTTGTTGGTAATTTTTCATAAAAAAGTATTTTTATATTTTTTTTTTAGTGTTACATTGACTGTCATTTTGCTATAAAAAAATATGCTGTTGATTTTTGTTTGCAGGTTTCACTCACAGCCTAACAGATGCTACCACCCCGGGCCAGAAAAATATATCTGTAAAAGGACAATATGAATAAAGACAAAAGGAAAACTTATCTTAGCGGATGCGTCTCGTCCTCTGATGGTTGATCGATTCTTTTTCTACAGTTTATCCACCCATTACAGGTTATTTAAATCCAGTAAATATTTTTAGATTACAAGAACTTTTTTTCGAGATAATAATGATTTAGTGATACAAGTCTTACTAATTGACCCAGAGCTGGAGGAAAAAGAGGTGGGTTCATGCTTTTGCCAAGGATATTTGGTCATAAGTGAATATAATGAACCCAACGGGAATTGGAACTTAACTGTCTGATTAACAATTCTGAACCATTATCGATTACACCACCTGCACACACAAACTTACAGCACCTGGTATACCCGAGTAATCACCCATCTAGGTAATGACAAGCTTTTATATTGCTTAACTTCAGTGATCATACGGGAACCAATGCTTCAACATTATGTCTCCATAAGCTGTCTTCTGATGGCCATTTGCCTTTATAAAGTCCATCAGAAGATGAAAAGTGTAGCTAAGTTTTCCTGAAATCTTTGCATATTATATATATATATATATATATATATATATATATATATATATATATATACTTGAAATACATGCCTATATATCAATGTATATGGTGGGCAATTGAAAGATAAAAAGAAAAAATGTGATATGTTTCATCAGTGGAAAGGAAAATATCAGCCACTAGTGGTTACGTTTTTTTTTTTTTTTTTTTACTATTGTTCAGCCATTACAAGCCCCAAGAGCCACTCAATGTATACAGTTACTGAATTTGGTTGTTGTAATGGCATGGAAGGAGTAAACAAGAGATGCATATTCTGAGGCTATGCAGGATAGATAGCAGTTGAACCGATACTTGAAGAGGTTAAGATTGTAATGTTTGGGGAAGCCTCCACTCAGGAGTCTGTTCCACAATGCAGTGGTTCTAGGGAAGAAGTTGTTTGGGTGGAACTTCCTCCTTACTAATGGAATATGATGGCATAAGAATGAATCAAGCTGGCATGTCCTAGCTGTGACAGTTTGGACTAGTGGAAGCAAGGAATTTCACCTTTTGTCTTCCATAAGCTATGACACCTGTCAGAATAAATTTGAGGTACCAGGGAAGAAATCTTATCAGGACAATTACTATTCTATTTATAGAAAAGGTACAAGAAATCTATGTTACATAAAGTGACTGAAGCCAAGATGCCAGGTCAGGACCAATAACATTGCAGATTCTTTGGATTTTTATCAAGAATCTCTAGATACATAACAGAAGCACCAGACCAGATGTGGCAGCAATATTCACAGCATGGATGAATGGTAGACATATAAATGTGTAAAATAGATTCTAGCAAGACAAAATTGTCTAGCATGACACAATAAACCAACTTTCCAAGCAGCAGACCCCACAATTGATACAATATAATAATACGATAGATATTTAAAAAAAACACTTTGGATTCCAGCAGCTGAACAAAATTCTGAGAAAATACGAAAGTTTATGGTAAAAAAAAAATATGATGACATGAATCTACGAAGTTATAGATATCAATTGTTCAACCTGCAGCTTTCTATATGAATGGATTCCATCTTCAAAGTCTATTTGAAGATGACTGTAACTGAATCTGGCAAAAAAATAAACCCATTCAGTATTATTGCAATGATGACTGCATTTCAAAATATCTTGGGGAAAATGAAAAAAATAAATAAAACCTTTTTCTCTGCAACATTATCTTTGAAGTCATTTTTAATGTATGAAAAAAAAAAGTGTTATAAAATTAAGATATGGTATTGTATCCAAAAGTTTCAAAAATGGAAGTTTTTTTTTTATTTTTAATAATAAAAAGAAATCCATTCCATTCTCTGACAGCTGTAGAGCAATGGCCTCTAAATAAAAATAATTGTATGTACTATTTTCAGAAATCAGAGGAATCAAGTGAAATTTTTTGATTTGCCCAAATCAAAATTATTGGTAGCCTAATTATTTGAGGTACAATCATAGAATAATGGTTCTCCTAATAGTTTAGGTCTCATCTGATGATAAACTCTTTGTTCTCTTTTTCTGATTTAAGTTGACAATGGATTTTTTCTTCTGCAGTGTTGTCACTATTAATTTCTCTACTAAGGGTCTGAGTTCTATTTAAAACATTTCTCATATATAAAAAATGATATAAAAATGTTGAGGTCATATCATGTTTTCCTATGATCACCAAAGTTAAGCAATGTCAAACCTGAAATAGTGCATGCTGACATCATGTCTAAGAGTTAAAGGGAACAAAACTACACCAAAAGAATATAATATAGACATTTTTATATGCATATTAAATATTGTGTAAAATTTCAGATAAAACAAAAAATATGTTTGAAAAACAACAATATAAATAATAAAAAAAGGAAAACTTAGCTGACACATTTAAACCTCTGATGTATTTTATCAAGGCAAATTTTATCATCAGTTTTTCTTTTGTCTTTACTTATATTAAATATTATACACAAATTTAAAATACTGTCTCCTGTAGTGGTTTATTGAATATATATATATATATATATATATATATATATATATATATATATATATATATATATCTCATCTTATGCACCATCTTATATTTATATACCATTGAGAACTTCATAATACAATCACAACTGCATTGGGCTGGGCATGTGGCAAAGATGAGTGATGATCATGTGGCAAAGATGAGTGATGATCATGTGGCAAAGATGAGTGATGATCATGTGGCAAAGATGAGTGATGATCATGTGGCAAAGATGAGTGATGATCATATGCCAAAAGTTCTTTTTTTATAGTGAACTTCATAGTAGTCATAGAAATGTTGGTAGAACTTGGCTCAGGTATAAAGATAAAGTGAAAAGCAACCTTTCTTGCATCAACATTCCATTCAAGAACTTTGAAAAGGTAGCTATGAAGAGATCAGAGTATTGTTTTAGCTGCCATTCAGGAATAATACACAATCATGAAGTAAGCATCAGTTGACTATGTGAAACACGAAAGCAAAATAAAACATCTAACAGTGTTCCTACTGCACTTCGATATAATAAATACTCCTGTACTGTTTGTGGTCTTTTGTACAATTCTCAAGCTGGTCTCAAAAGTCATGCCTATCATAGATATGCAGATAATTGGTTTGTGGTCATCAGAACCTCATACATCGAACTTGATGGGAGAGTCCATCATATATATATTGCTGTCACAGCTTCAGTCGCCTCCCTGTACTTTTTCTATAAATACTTCCATGACAACTGTTCAGATGAGCTCTTCACCAAAGTACTTAGGTTTTATAAACTTAAGTGCAGTACTACATTGGTGACAAGGTCTCACCAATTTACAGTTTAATTGGCTAGATGTAACCATAAGTTCAATGCTAACAATTTTCTTGCATTTCTCGCTTGTGGAACTCCCTTCTAAGTCCATGCATTCCAGCCAACTTTAATCTGCAAAAATTTAATGCCATGTCAATCGGTTTCTACTGCTCTAGTGATTACTCTTCTTTTGTTCTTTCTCCTTAATAATGTTTCTGTTTTCGAATTCTTCCACACCCAGTAATTCCATGTGTCCTAGTGGCTTTACTGCCTTGCTTGGAGTGACATTTATATATATATATATATATATATATACTAGAATTTAAAAATTTGCAATTTTTATATATGTATTATTTAGGAGAATTTACAAAGAGGAACAATTGATTTGCTTATCTTCATACCCTGTCTGGTTGCAAATGCTGCTGGTGGCACCAGGGGTGGCGGTCCCGCCATAGCCACCGAAACCATATCACCCCGAGTCGGCAGCTGATGAAGACAGGGTATTGCACGTGGTAAAAAACATTGTATGTTAAAATAAATAAATTATATACTAGGCAGCATTTAAGCTAGCTCCTGTGGAGGGGTCTTGATTGGGCCATTATCACAATTGGTAGGGATCAGTAGATGCAATAGGCAACAATAAATTACACAAGAACTCTATTGCATTAAGCTTACCTTTTAAAAGTTCAATGATAATTCTTCTGCCACCATTTAATTTCAAGACAATTTGCATAGGTCCTGACTTTCCATACAAACAATTATTTTTATTTCATGGGTGACTTTCGCTGGATTTTGTAATTAATTTTGATTCTTCCCTTGTTACAAAAATTGTTATCATCCAAAAAAATTTGTCGCAAAAAATCATGTAAAAAAATACCATTGAAAACAATGACAGTAATGAAAACATGGGAATGCAAAATATTAGAATTGCAGGTTTGGATCCAGCCTGGAATTTTTTTATTTTGTTTGGCCCAATTCAAAAATGGTATGATATGCTGGGCTCTAACTACTATAGGAGTAAATTTGAAAAAGTGTGATGCACTGGCACACTGATATTAGCATTTACTTATATATATATAAATAGAGAGAGAAAGAGAGAGGGTATGGATAGTAATCCAACAAAATGATAGGAAAATGAACAAGTAGCTAACAGATTTTAATCTAACATGTTTCACTTTATTAAAGCTTCTCTATCTTGATCTCTTTCCTATAATTTTGTCGGATTCCTATCCATACTCAATCTGTGTGTGTGTGTGTGTGTATATATATATATATATATATATATATATGATAGGACAAAGAAAAAGTAAGAAACAGATCTTAATCTAACGGTTCAGTTTATTAAAGCTTTGTCAGAGATCAAGATTGAAATGACAAAGCTTTAATAAAGTAAAACATGTTAGATTAAGATCTTTTTCCTACTTGTCCTTTATACTATCATATATATATATATATATATATATATATATATATGTGTGTGTGTGTGTGTGTGTGTGTGTGTGTGTGAGAAAAGAGAACTATTCTCTTACTCTAATATTTTATCAAAAGTAATGTGATGCATAGAAAATCCATTTTGCTGTAGATCATTAACTTGACACACGATTCTTTTTCTTTCCTAATGAAATTGTGAACTTTTACCTTTTCATTTAGAAGATGCACCTAACGCCTTCTCTTCTGCAATATCCAAATTACCAACATATTATTAAACTCTGCATCCATTATGAAGCAAAATTATGTACTGTTGGTGCTTCCATTCCAATCCCAGATCATAGTTTCTGCTTTGGAATAGTTTATCTTGAGTCCTATTTCTTGCACAGCAAAGAATCAGACAGAGATCTGGTTTTTTGCTAACAATAAGATTTCCACCAGAAAATACACCATCTACAAAACATCTGTTGGTAATTAATTCCCATTTCTCTGTTTATTTCTATTGATGAAGGACACAGGCATGTCTCAAAATTCCAAACTTAAAACCTTTCTCTCTGTGCTTCATTTCTGTCATATGGTGAATAATTAATATCTGATAAATGTTTTTTGTACTGATTATATTCGTACCCTTCCACTTGTCCTTTTTAACATACTATAAGAAGCACACATAGACACTTTCTTCTACTTATATATATATATATATATATATATATATGGGGAATAAGCTTATTTTGGCAGACGAAAAAATTTTATCAGTCCCTGTATGGACTGAGTTTGTTTCAGAAATAGGAATTTAACTGTGAAAGCTAAAAAAAAAAAAAAACGGTCAAAAAACTAATATCCATTTCAAAGTTTCAGTCAGAAGAAAGGCATGAGACAGGAGCCAGGGGAAATATTTGTTTTTGAGGGAAGAAGTTTTATAAAATTAAACCCAGATATTAACCGTATGACATTAATTTGGGCTTATATGAAGAATGAAATATTAATTTAAAACTATGAGAGGAATAAAAAGGCTTTAAAAATAACTTTAAAATAAATATATAATGGGATTAAAAAAAGAAAGTTCTTAGAGTAGGGGAAAATATATAAATTATAATTAATGCAGTGTGTGTGTGTGTGTGCGTGTGTATATATTTTAATGTCTATTTGGGTAGCAACCTTTCTTTTAAACATCTTTCATTAAATATGGCAAACAAGGAAGATTTAATTCATTTTTTATTTAGTTTTTCCAGTATCTTCCATTATCAGAAAAAAATGACACAATGAAAACTATGGAAAAATATTGTACTCTCTTACTCCTATAAAAAGAAAAAACTATATATATATATATATATATATATATATATATGTGTGTGTGTGTGTGTATATATATATATATATTGAAATGACCCACAAAGAGTTGATGAATGGTAGACTTGGAAAATGAGAAAACCAAGGCGGCTCAACAACTTGCTCTCCTGATATGCTGATGGAAGGTAAAAAAGTTAATGATTAAAAGACAGCAGTTTCATTTTGGAGGAATTAAAATTAACAAGCCATTTCTTGCCCCAGTTAACAACAGATTGAAGGTAATTATTTTTAAATCAGCTGCCAATTTGACCTTATTGAACCGATGACTAAATGGCTGTGTCATTAATATAAATACTGAGTCAAGAACTGTAAAACATTGAAATGGTCATTGATGAAAATAAAGAAAATAAGAATAGAGCCCTAGGGGATACTTAAATTGAGGGGTGGATGGAGGGCAAGGTATAGCCATTATTTTCTAGCAGCATAAAGGTTTGTATTCTTCCTTGTTCGTAATTTTACACATACCCATCATAATGAAGAAGTAGCCACTGCTAATGGGTTAATTTTTTAATGCATGCACATCTGGCAAAATAGGGTGTGCCATGGCAGCTAGAGAAAGGCAAGCTAAAAATATATTCATTAAAGACTGCTCAAAGGAGCTAGCAGCATCTTTGTGTCTCCAGATAATTTGCAGGAAAGTTGTTTAGCAGTGAACATCCCAGGAGGAAATGTCTGAACTGATCAAAGAGAGAAATATTATCACATGCCACTTTTCTTGAGATTGAATTAATGAAAAGAAGGCCCAAAAGTTACCTTTCACAAGAAAACAACCATCTCGCGATCAAGGAATAAATTAATGAGATTTACATCCCCGCAACAATGTCTTTGAAGGAGCTAATTCCCAGGTTGTGCATTCCGGCAACTGAGTTCTAATCAGAAACTGCCTATATTTGTCCCTTTTGTACTCTGCTATCAGCACAAAGTTCCAAGTTCCATCAACGCTATTCAGAAATCAATGAAAAATTGTTGCTTTGAGCAATGAACAGTCAGAAAAAAATATATGAAGTTCTTAAAACATCAAGAACAATCACACTTCAATGCTTCAGTTGAAAGCATGACTTATATGAAGGTGGATCAATAAGTCTATAGCCTAATAGAGTTATTTGCTCAATTTTTAGATATGTGATTAATAACTTCCACTGAATTAAGTGCTATGACAACAAAGGAGAGTTATGTTATAAAATAAATGCTTAATAAAGATTTATAATGTAAGAAATTAAAATATTTAAGTCTATTACCTAGTAAGGTGTTTTTTTTTTGTTTGTTTTTTTTACAATAATGTTCACAAGGCTCAAGAGCCACTCAAAGTAGAGGATTATAGAAAAAGAGGTACTTTGAGTGATTGATTGATTTTGTACAGCTTATCAACTCTTTGCAGGTTATTTAAACCAGAAATATTTTTAGATACCAATAATTTTGTTTTTGATATAATAATGATTTAGTGATACAAGTCTTACTAATTAATACAAACCTGGGAGGGAAGATGTGGATTCATACCTTTCCCAAGGGTATTTGTGTGTAAGTGAATATAACAAAACAAATTGGAACTCAGCTTTCAGATTACCAATTTCAGACCATTATTCATTACACCACCTGCACATCCATGCTTACAGCACCTGGTATTTCCAAGTGGTCACCTATCTAGGTACTGAGCAGGGTTGACGTTGCTTAACTTTGGTGATTGTATGCGAACCAGTGTTTCAATGTGACATGGCCATAAGCCAAGAGGCACTGGTTTTTATCTCTAAAAACTTTGCCTATCTATATTCTAACAATGACAACAATAAAATTCCTGAGAAATTCCACTTGTTTGTTTAGATTTAGGTTTCAGAGTAAGAAATTGCATTTATTGAAGCAGGAAAGCAATTAAATGTTTTATGGACCCAGAAACAAAAAGCAATGAAATGTTTTATGGAACAGAAACAGATAAGCAATGAAATGTTTCATGGACCCAGAAACAGATAAGCAATGAAATGTTTCATGGACCCAGAAACAGATAAGCAATGAAATGTTTCATGGACCCAGAAACAGATAAGCAATGAAATGTTTCATGGACCCAGAAACAGATAAGCAATGAAATGTTTCATGGACCCAGAAACAGATAAGCAATGAAATGTTTCATGGACCCAGAAACAGATAAGCAATGAAATGTTTCATGGACCCAGAAACAGATAAGCAATGAAATGTTTCATGGACCCAGAAACAGATAAGCAATGAAATGTTTCATGGACCCAGAAACAGATAAGCAATGAAATGTTTCATGGACCCAGAAACAGATAAGCAATGAAATGTTTCATGGACCCAGAAACAGATAAGCAATGAAATGTTTCATGGACCCAGAAACAGATAAGCAATGAAATGTTTCATGGACCCAGAAACAGATAAGCAATGAAATGTTTTATGGACCCAGAAACAGATAAGCAATGAAATGTTTTGTGGCCCCAGAAACAGATAAGCAATGAAATGTTTTGTGGCCCCAGAAACAGATAAGCAATGAAATGTTTTGTGGACCCAGAAACAGATAAGCAATGAAATGTTTTGTGGACCCAGAAACAGATAAGCAATGAAATGTTTTGTGGCCCCAGAAACAGATAAGCAATGAAATGTTTTATGGACCCAGAAACAGATAAGCAATGAAATGTTTTGTGGCCCCAGAAACAGATAAGCAATGAAATGTTTTGTGGACCAGAAACAAAAAGCAATTAAATGTTTTATGGACCAGAAACAGAAAATCAATTCTGCTTTAAAAACAGGCTGTTCTTTTCTCAGATTTTTCACATAAGTAATGCACAAATATAAAGTTTGGTTTCTCTGTTAGCTATCCATTTTTCTTGCAACTCCATTAATAATCAAACATCCACGTATCATATTAACGAGGTTAAAAATATAAAATCAATGTATTTTCATTCATACCAACACTCTGGCAAGTGAAAACTTGTTTGTTACTAAGAAATGACTGCTTTTACCTGCCATCACATCTAATCGACCAAAACTTGCTAGTACAAAGTAAAGACATGACGACAGAAACTTCAGCCTTAAACTGAAGACAATGGTAATGGTGACAACCATGCAAAAAACATTCAGCAGTTATTGACTGAACAGTTAGCATAGAGTGGCAAGATCTTCATGCTCTAAAACGTCAAATTCTGTGTTCATCTGTGACGGTAAAATTCAATTTTGCATTTTTTATTCAAAATCGTAAAAACATGTGAAAAACAAGAGATTTGTGTGTAAACAGTAAAATATACAAATATATAACCTACTTATATAGGCATCTTTTATTTGTTTTTGTGCTTCAGTAATTTCTGATGATCCACAAGCATGTCCTCCAAGTCCAATCTATGGCGTGTTGATAAAAACTGCAAAATGATTTATTGCCATCATGATAAAAATCATCAGGAAATGCTGGCTCTTCACCTCTGTATTTTGCTGAAAGTGTGCACCCACCAAGTTTGCTAGCTTTTCGTTTGCTCAACATGAAAGATAATCAAACCGGCATTTAAAAATCTAATCTAATTACTAAACAGAAAACAAATTTTATTTTTACTACCCTTGACAGCGCGTGTCACGCTATTCATATGCTAATATCACACATGGGTATTTGCCAGGTTAATATCATGAATTAGGTTATGGTCCTTGCACAGTACTGGAAAATACCCAGTGTCATTTATAGAATGACATGTTGCAGCAATATAGGTCATAACATTTGTGCATAAGTGACCAATTTCAATGTGTATTGTAAATTTATGCAAAATAATGATTCTTTAAAGTTTCAGTTCAGGAATTTTATTTTTTACCATGGTTTTTTTATTTTTTTAGTAGCAAAAAATCCTGTTTTCCATTTTCTACTTTATTTCTATGTTTTTTTTTTGTTTTGTTTTTTTTATTTTCTGTATTACAGAAAAATTGCCACTCCAAATTAGCATTATTGTATTTTATGGTTACTGAAGAAAATTGATTAAGAAAAATTTCAAATTTTCTTTGAAATACTTTTTATTTTTCCAAGTACTTTCAATCCCATTGAGATCATCTTCAAGGGGTTAAAATATCTGTACATGTGTATACAGTAGCTTCGTAAATTCATAATATGTATTATATTACTCTTTCAGTCCTGTGATTATGAGTTTAGCTAATGTAATATCTTTCTATTCATAAAAATATATTGTGGCTATTTTTGATGAATAAAACATTTTTTCTGTTATTGTATTGGTGTGTTTCACCTACAATTTACAACATATGTTTATGCAAGAAATTTATTATAATTTTCATTTGAATGAATAATTACATTCTTCAGTTCAAGTTTGGATTTAATGTCTATTGTAACAAAGATTACCTCTTATGTTTGTTTTTTAGCAGTACTACAATATTTTGCAAAATCATAACTCGATAAGCATTTTTGTATTGTGGGTGTGACTATCCATTTTTGGAAATTCGAAAATCAGAGTAGAAGAAAGTGTTTATATTTATCAAAATAAATTTATTACTCACTATGGATTTTTAAGGTTTTTCCTAATTATATAGGAAAAAGACAATAGGAAAACTAGGTTTAGCCGATGTGGTGTTGACTTTTTCAATGCAAAAGACAAAATGAATTTATTGAAACAAAGTATCTATAAATAACAAACAAACAAAATGTTATTAGCAACTAGAAGAATTTAGAAACGCTATTGTATATTCATATGGTCAACTCAAAAATTATGTCAATTGCTTTATGTTTGAAGAGAATATTTTCACATGTAGAAATATTGTTTGTATTGTTGTGTTGACGGACTCAACCAATTTAGTTTTGTTTTCTTGATATATTTGTTGTGTACGTTGGCTTGGGAGAGTAGTGATTCTGTTAGGAAAGGTGATATTGGGGAAAAAACCTGGGTGTAGATTAATATTTGGATAATATTCAATGATGGCATTCTCAAGGATTTTCCTTCTTGTGTTGTGGATGAAATAATATGGTTATTGTAGGTTTTTGAATGTGTTTTCTATGTATGTATCTTCTTTAGGTGAATATTGGGAGTTGAAGATTTTTAATGCTCTCAAATACAAGCCTATAATAATTCCAGATTTAATTTTAGAAGTGTGGTTTGAGTAGAAATTAAATCTGAAATTATTATGTTTCTAGCATTTTTGTATTGGGGTGTGTAAAAACCCCAGGGGACTAGAGATTTTCAGAAATTCAATGTAACTAATGTAGGGTTAAACTTTGCTCTTCTGCTGATGAAAGGAAAAAAAAAAGTAACTCTCTGAACATTTCTTTAATCATCAAAGTACATCGACCCATCTCTGAAAAAATTCTAACTTGCACACGTGCTTACCTGTGAAGCATCCAAGTGAAAAACTCCCATCTGATTCCATATATAATTACTCAAGTCTTCTTTCATCATTCACATCTTACCACACCTGAATTAACAGAAAAATTCTCCCAACAGACACAGACATGTGCACTGGAATTTCACATGAGTGAAGAAAATTGGAAGGTAATGTGGTGTATGTGGAGAGAAATGCCATCGATGTGCAGGAGAGCTGAGATTCCAGCTTCAAGTGTTGACATGACTGAAATGAGACAAGCCAATTATGCTGCTGGCTAATGCTTCCAAGTAAGTTAGGCAGGCATTAGGATCCCACCAAATCAAGGGAAATAATCCCCAGTAATAAAAAAGGTGAGGCAAAGGTTTTAGAATAAAACAAAATTATTGGATTCATAATGTAAAAACTATAAAGCAAACATCTACATGGGTTTGCTGCCATGGATGAAGCAACTCCTCTAAGCAAGTCTTCAGTTCACTGTCTTTGACCAGAAAATACTTCTTAGCAATTTGTCAGCCTTCTTTTAGTAAGTTGAATGTCTGTTGCCTTTGATAGCGGAAGTCCTTCTGAGCAAGTTGTCAACCAATTGCTTTTGATGAGATAATTTTTCTTAGAAAACTGTTTATTGCCTTTTCACTTTGTGTAACAAGTTGCTGGTCAATTTCTTTTGACCAGACAACACTTCTTAGCAAGTTATCGATTTCCTTTAACCAGAAAACTCTTCAAAACATGTTATCAGAAAATTACCTTTGATCAGACAACTCTTCTTAGCAAATTGCCAGCCCATTGCCTTTGACCACACAGTTCTTCTTTGCAAGTTCTTGGTCTATTGCCTAGGATCAGACAAGTCTTCTTAATTCTTATTTTTTGATTGTCTTCTCTCCTTAATAGTAGTTTTTCTCATATTTTTAAACATTCTAACCTATTGTGTTCTAGTGGATTTATTACCTTGCTTGGGGTGAAATGATTAAAAAAAAAGTCTTTTAGCAAGTAGTTGGCTCATTACCTTTGATCAAACAACTTTTTAGTAAGTTGACAGTCTATTGCCTTTAACAAGACAACTTAGCAAGTTGTCACTCAATTGCCTTTGACCTGACTACTTTTATAGCAAGTTGTCACTCAATTGCCTTTGACCTGACTACGTTTATAGCAAGTTGTCACTCAATTGCCTTTGACCTGACTACTTTTATAGCAAGTTGTCACTCAATTGCCTTTGACCTGACTACGTTTATAGCAAGTTGTCACTCAATTGCCTTTGACCTGACTACGTTTATAGCAAGTTGTCACTCAATTGCCTTTGACCTGACTACTTTTATAGCAAGTTGTCACTCAATTGCCTTTGACCTGACTACTTTTATAGCAAGTTGTCACTCAATTGCCTTTCACCAGATAACTGTTCTTGCCAAGTCATCTATTGATTTTAACCCGACAACTTTTCTTAGCAAATTGTCAGCCCATTGTCTCTAATCAGAAAACTCTTTGAAACAATTTGTTGGGCCATTGCCTTTGAATGAATACTCTTCTTAGCAAATTTTCAGTCCACTGCTTTTGACCAAACAACACATCTTATCAAGTTGTTGATCCATTTCTTTTGATCAGACATCTCTTCTGAGCAAGTAGATATGATGAGCATATATATATTGACATATGCCCTACTCGACGAATAATTTATAATGCAATCATACGCCGACCAGGAGATATATACATTACTAGCAGTAGAGCCCAGTGTTGCCCGGGGATATAACAGTAAGAGACAGATCAAGTATCCACCATCATAAAGACTGATGGACACGCATGTCTTAATTAGTTTTTTTTTTTTTTTACGAATTGGTCAAACCCAAACTCAAACAAAAACATTGTTTTCAATTGTTATGAGTCTACTGATTGAATAGAATTTTATTATAAACAATTGTCTTGTAAATGGAATTTTTAAAGCATTCTGAATGTAAAAATAAAGAAAAAAAGTGTGCAAGACAATAAGAAACACTACATACCAAAAAAAAAAAAAAAAGTGAAGTTTTGTTGAAATCGGTTGAAAAATGTAGGTAGCCTTTCTGTAATCTTTTAGTTTTACAATTTATGATTTTTACTTATTGAATACAGTAAAAAAATTGCATATTTTGCTTGTGGTGATTCATAATTAGAATTCTGATTTGAAAATAATTTCCACTTGTTGTTTCTAATACAAAAAATATTAACTTTATTTGGGTTTATTAATTATGATCTAACAAATATTATTCGTTTAGTAGCCTTTCTGTAATAATAATCTTTTACAATTTATGATTTTTACTTATTAAATACAGTAAAAAAATTGGACACCATGTGTATTTAAAGTAGTTTCCCGTCGGTTATTATTTTTAGTTAGGACTTGTGTATGTTTAGATTTCATTATCTTTCCCTAAAGATAAAGAATTTATCCAATGTTTGTATTCGTACAATCAGTAGAGATCGATAGATTATTGGTTAAGGTTGACGGACACGCATGTCTTAATTAGTTTTTTTTTTTATTATTTTTTTACGAATTGGTCAAACCAAACAAAAACATTGTTTTCAATCGTTATGAGTCTACTGATTGAATAGAATTTTATTATAAATAATTGTCTTGTAAATGGAATTTTTAAAACATTCTCAAAGTTTAAAATTAAAGAAAAAAGTGTGCAAGAGAATAAGAAACACTACCTGCCAAAAAAAAAAAAAAAGTTTTGTTTTATCGGCTGAAAAATATAGGAAATCTGCTCCCATATTTAAAGTAACCCACACACACAAACAACCCGATGTGAGTTGTCCCCCTTCCATTTTCACGATGTCTCTTAATCGTGTTTTCAAATTGATTTTGTGCAAAAACAATTATATTTTTCCCATTTTTGGTGCTGTTAGAACCACCACAAGGTAATTTTATGTAGTCCTGTGAAGTTTTGTTGAAATCGGTTAAAAAATGTAGGAAATCCAATCCAATATATAAACGTTACACACACACACACACAATCTGCGTTTTATAATAAGTAAGATCACGTCTATGGAGAGATATGGGCTATCTCTCCCAGACCAGGACAAATGGACAATTAGTAAACAAAAATATTTAAAAGAACATTGTTCGATTTGGATAATCAAACAGTAATTTTTTCCCAGGTTTGCTTTGGTTTCAACACAAATACTGATCCACAATTCAAGGATGAATGATAAGGCGTAATAAATTTTGGTATAAGAATTTTAATATGTACATATACACCAGATATTAAAATAAAAGACAAATATAAGCATGAGTAAAGCATCTGGTGACCAGATCCTCAAGACTTATGTTGGGATACCAAAATACGCCCAAATCCAAGTGGATTCAACTGAACCGGAACGGATAAAAAAAGTAAGTATGAATAACTATGAATGCAGAAATCAACGCATAACCAAAAGAGATGGGATAGAATTTACATATTTCTATTTTGACATGTGGAAAGGTGTTTGTGAGAACATAAAGTTTATGGATGCATGTGTATCTTTCTAACACGGGTCCAAAATATATAGTTACTTATCTTTATATTCAGTTCTCTCTCTTACTCATCATCCTTTCTTTTCTCTCTCATGTTTCCTCTTTTCTTTCTTTCTTTTTCTTTACACAAATCCAATTTCACACACGGTCCGGCTGCAACAGAGATGTACACTTTCTTCTTCTCTCTGGTTTTATCTTTTGTTTCTTTCTTCTTCTTTACACAGTTCAGCTTCAAACACAGTTCGGCTACAAAAGAGATATATACTTCTCGCTGGTTTTCTCTTTTCTTTCTTCAAACACAGGCTGTATTCTCAGCATACAAATTTCCTTGCGTCTTCTGTGATAAATAACTCAATTTATCTTCTTCAATTTGGAGTTAACAAACAGAAATATATATCCTTATATTTCTTATCTGGAGTTGCTTATGATGAATCGGACAAGTTCCATCATTACCAAAATGAGTCTCATCTTTCCGTTCATAAGTTATCAGTGCTTCGATTTCGAGTCTTGCTCCTTCATAGACAAGACAGCAACTGACTTCCAAATAATTTTCTAATTCCCACGTGTCCTGCGTTTTGGCGCGAATTCCAGTTCCTGCTGCTTCATTACCTTATGTCAGTCCCCTGTCTAGATTCTGTCTAGACGTCTGTTGCTACAGATAACAGGGTCAGTCAACCTCTTCTTGCTTTCCCAAAATGTCTCAAGACTCCCGTGACCTCTTCTGTTGTCAAGCGGAGATTAACCTTAATATATGCATGTATGGGCTATCTGCATTCATAACAATATATATATATATATATATATATATATATATATATATATATATATAAATTGTGTATATTTAGGCAGCAATTTTTCATTGAAGCATTTTTCATTAAATAATATAGACAAGTCTATTTCTTTTTCATTTAATCTATATCATAACAAATTTTATGTGATTTACAAAGTTTGATTATTCACACAGCAACGTGAACACTTTTTAATTCATTGATTGATTCAATCATTTTTTACAGCTTATCAACCCTTTGCAGGTTATTTAAGGCCAGAGAAAATTTTAAGACTAAGAATTTTTTTTTTTTTAAGATAATAATGATTTAGTGATATAAGTCTTACTCAATTGTGGAGGGGAGAATTTGATAAATAAACAAGAAATTATATGGATATAAAGTGGAGGATCAATTCTACATTACAATCAACATCTAAACTAATCCCTCACTTTGTGGCTAATGTAGTTCCTATACATTTATATCCCAGTGAATATAAATAAATCTAAAAGACATGCCTGTGTGGCTAATCAGTATTTCATTGACTGATTGATTTGTTTTCTACAGCTTATCAACAACTAAGAAATTATAAGTGGATATAAAGTGGGGGGATCAATTCTACATTACACTCAATATTTAAATTGATCTCTGACTTTGTGGCTAATGTAGTTTCGATACATTTATATCCTAGTGAATGTAAATAAATCTAAAAGACATGCCTGTGTGGCTAATCCATATTTCATTGACTGATTGATTTGTTTTCTACAGCTTATCAACAACCAAGAAATTATAAGTGGATATAAAGTGGGGGATCAATTCTACATTACACTCAATATTTAAACTGATCTCTCACATTGTGGCTAATTTAGTTTCTATACATTTCTATTCCAGAGAATGTAAATAAATCTAAAAGACATGCTTGTGCGGCTAATCAGTATTTCATTGATTCATTATATATGCTTTATGAACCCTTTGCAGGTTATTTAAAGCCAGAAAATAATTTTAGATTGTAAGATTTTTTTTTTAGGACAATAATGGTTTCTTGACACAAGTCTTACTAATTAATCCCTAGCTGAGGAGAGAAGAGGGGGATTCATACCTTTCCCAAGAGTATTTGCACTGAAGTGAATATAACAAAGTCAATGGAAATTGGAACTCAGCTTTCTGATTAACAATTCCGAGCCATTATTCATTACACCACCTGCACATCCAAGCTTGCAGTATATAATATTCTCAACTAGTCACCAACATAGGTATTGACTAGGCTTGATATTGCTGAACTTCGTAATGAATGTGCTATAGATTGGTAATTTTAGTTTAACATTACCAAAATATCTTTACTACAATTTCTGTTTTTCTTACTCATACCATCTCAAGAACAAAACTATTAATTTGGAACGTAGCATGATATATATGTTTATTCAGTTGTGCATGTATATAACAAAACCAATGGGAATTGGAAGTTGACTCTTTGATCAAGAATTAAGCTTATGCCAAAAAAACAAGTACCATTATTTCATTGTGTCATGTGAGACACATTTTCTGTTCAGTATATATTTTACATATTTATAAGTCTACCATTCATCCATGCTTAGAATATTGCTGCCACATATGGTCTGTTGTTCCTGCTGTATATATATATATATATATATCCTTGATATAATCCAAAGAAGAATCAGTTATATTATTGGTCCTGACCTGGCATCTCAGCTTCAGCCATTTTCCCACCAGTGTAAAGTTGTCTCCCTGTGCTTTTTCTATAAATACTTTCAAACTGTTCAGATGAACTCTTTGCTATGGTACCTTGACGTTATGAATTTAAGCGCAGTACTTGACTGGAGATGAAGCCACACCAATTTACAGTTGAGTTGGGTAGATGTAACCATAAATTCTATGCTAACAATTTCTTTTCTTGAATTTCTCGCTTGTGGAACTTTAATATTCAAAAATTTTAAATGCAATATCAATTACTATCTACTGTTCTGCTTATTAATCTTCTTTTGTTCTCACTCCTTAGTAATATTTCTGTTTTTCTAATTCTTCCACACCCAGTAAACCCTTGTGGCTTTACTGCCTTGCTTGGGGTGAATTTGATTAAAAAAATAAAAATATGGAGACTTAGTTAGTATTGAGTACATTCCCAACCACTTATACACACGCATAGTTTTCAATCGGTTCATTGTTCAAATTTCACCTCATTAGGCGGATTTCATTTTCTTTACAAAAATCGTTCATTATTTTATTTCATTTGTTTAGCAAACCATTCGTGTATAGGTACTCACTGTACTTGGCAATGAATGGGTTATTAAAAAAAAAAAAAAAGAGAGAGAGAGAGAGACAACCACTGGCTCCTCCCCACCCTAATTAGGCATGCATTGTGAACAGATTTAAGCTAATTAGGAACATAACGTAACAGCATCAGATTACGCAATAAGCTGTATCTACCTAGACTGATACATCAACACAATTTTCTCAGTCAAGGGTGATTATAAAAGTAGCAGCTTTTTTTTGCTTTTTTTATTGCTACTTCTGTCTGGAGAGGAGAGAGAGAGAACTACGACAAAAATGGTTTAAACAGGTGCATACTTACTCATTTTTCTATCATCTATGATGACATACCAGTGATATGACTTTTTATCAATATGTCTAGCAAAGATAAGTGGATTCGAGAATTAAAAAAGGATGCAAGACAAGGATGTATCTTTTCACCAGAATTATTCAAAATTCACAGTCAAGCAATCCTGAGAGAATTAGTGGACATCATCTTAACAACATTAGGTAGGCAGATGACAGTGTTGATAGCAGACATAGATAGGAAACTACAAGAACTTCTACAGAAGATAGAAAAGCAAGAAGGACTAAACATCAATTGATGTAAGGAGACAGAATGCATGGTTGTCTGCAAAAGGGACAACCTGAAATACAAATTACATAATGGAGATACCAAAATTAAACAAGTGCAAAAATTTAAATATCTAGGAAGTGTTTTAACACAGGATGGAAAAGGCAACACTGAAATCTGAAGGCACATTGAGGTAGTGAAAGATGCCTTTCAAAAATTATGCAATGTATTATGAAACAGGAAAATTTCATTGGAAATAAAGAAAACAATACTGAATTGTTATGTGATATTGGTACTGCAATATTGCAATGAATGCTGGACATTCTCCTCACAGATGGAGAAGAGAGTTGAATCAAAAGGAATGTGGTTCTACAGAAGAATACTGAAAATACCACAGACTTAAAAATAAATAAAAAAGAGGAGTTGACCGGGATCATTGAGTCAATGTGAACGATCCTTTCCTTACTTGTGTAGTATGTGCTTCACCAGGGCTACATGCAGTTTTGAATTCAAAGTTTTTCTTCTCCTAGATGAGTTGACACCCAAGACTATAGAACAGAGTCTGTTCTACTATTTACCCCTAGCTGGGGGGAGAATAGTAGGAGTCATACCTTTCCCAAGGGTATTAGTAAATAAGTGATTCCTCAATCCAAGCCACAATTCATTACTCTACAGTGCCTACCATTGACTGAACACTTGTGCAGTGATAAAGTTTTAGAGAAAAGGACACAAAAATAATGCTTATATACAGCATCAGTATGAGAGAATTGAAATTTCTAAGACACACTACTTGAAGTCGGGGGTTGGTCACATATGTACAGGGGCAAACCATCCTCATTTCCTTTAATTTCATTGGTAAGAAGCAAGTTCATTTCAGACATATTGTAGAGTAGGACTCAGTGTACTTCTTGCCTATGTGACAATGGACTGGCCCTATTTATAAATATGGCAAGTAGCCATGTTAGAGTAGGATTTGAGGAGTAATATATTTACTCAAGTTTTCCCATTTTATGTTCAAATATTTAATAAAACTCCTCCTCTTTGTTTTTCCTCCTTAGTTTTCTGTTCCTTCGATGGTCTCTTTAACAATGGCCTTTCTAATTCTCGGCTATCTTGAACAGAGAGAACATTACAACAGGTTTGCTTCTTCCCATGAGTCTCTACTTTGAGAAAGAATCTTGTGAGAAGATGCTTACTCAACCACTACAATCTTAACCACTAAGTCTAAGGTCAACTGTCACATATCCTCACTTTTTCTCCCCTTTCCCTTTCCAATGTCTATGCAACAACATCATTTTGTGACCTTTGGACTTTGCACTTGTGTGAACATTTGGAGTAAAAAAAAGTTAAAGATTTCTGGCAGATTACTATGAGAAAAACCTGAAGATGGCTGGAGTGTACAATGACTGAAATCCTATGACGATGTCAACCAAGATGTTGACACTTATGCACTATTTCTGTTCATGATGTTGGTCCTCCACAACTTCCTATCTTTTGTAGAATGTTGACACTAGTTTCAGGAAAACCAGCATATATAATATTATATAATAATCTAATTCCTTGTTTCAAAAATTAAAATATAAATAATTGTAATGTTTAAAGTACCCCCCACCCATTTTGCTTTTTTAATTCTACATAAAACCTTAGGTAAAACTCTAGGAAAACTCAGGCAATCAATTTGACTAGAAATTTTCCTAAGTCAAACTGATGCCAGCTTTCAAGATGTCTTCATTTTTGCTCTTGGGGAAGAGACTTTTTGGTAACTCATGAGATTTCAAATAAATTTACATGTGGCGACAACAAAGAATAGGTATTTCTTGATGTCTGCAATTAATACAAGGAATCTACATTTATAAAGAACTTCTATTAAAATAACCTTTCAAACTTTATCAGGAGTATGTCAAGGAGGAAATTTGAGCCCCAGTCTATTTAATCTTTTCCCTGCACATTTACAAACACAGATGCAAAGAGATGGATACTGATCATTTAAGTATTCCATACCACATCCCAAACAAATCTACTAATAAAAAACAATGATCTTGCTTTCTGATGTAATGGAATAAAGTGTCACCCCCATGAGTGACTACACTATAGGTAGTAACTACCTATAAGTATCTGTAAGTCAACAGACTACAGAGACTAGCTGGGATCTGTTGAGTATGACTTACGCGAGAACTGCTGACCTTCCAATAGTAGCACTCACTACTGGATTGACTTGTGATGACCTTGTGCATAACTGTTACTTTTATTCTTATTGTATTGGTTTTTACAATAAACCTTTACTTATTTTATCCACCTTGTTTTCAAATATATATTCCTATTACCACAGAATATAACACCATGATATATTTGGTATGATTTTATGTTTGTTTCTAATTTCCCATATATGTTTAGAAAGTATTGTGCAACTATTTACTATTTGTTAAGATGTTTTGTGTGCATAGTTTTTCTGCCCATCAGTTATACCTATGCATATTTTTTCTTTGTTACTTGCTGATTTTCAAGTGGCTTCGTATATTATATTGTTTTGAAAAGTGTGCTTTGTATCATCAAAAATTTTCCATATTAATTACTCAACTTAACAGTCAAATCTTTTTGAAAAAAATATGTTACCAGCAATAAAAATCTTGTCGGTTTTAAATAACTGATGTAATGAAATAAGCTGTCATGAGCTGGGATCTGTTGAGTACAACTCAGACTTATGTGAGAACTACTGACCTTCCAATGGTAGCACTCACTACTGGATTGACTTGCAACAACCTTGTGCATAACTGTTACCTTTATTCTTATTGTATTGGTTTTTTTACAATAAGCCTTTACTTATTTTATCCACCTTGTTTTTCAAGTATATATTACTATTAGCATGGAATATAACACTTTCCCTTCCAAAGCCAATGTACTGATGATGATGATGGAGTGTCTATGCTGATGACATAGGTATTCATAGTTGGGATAAGAATGATATTCAACAGAAAATCAACATCCTCTACAAAATGTTTGAAGAAATAGAACCATTCCAAAACACAAACTATGATCTAGAATTGGAATTAAAGCAGTGATGACATACTCTGAATCCATCCTAAAAACTCAGCAAACTTAGTAAATACCAAATACTAATATCTCACTCAGTACTGGAATCAGTTATAACAAATTTAATATAGGAGATATGGAAACTGAACATAGAATAGGTTGTGCTAGGGATAATTTCAATCAACTCTGCAAATTGCTACAATTCCAAAACATCAACCTTGAGTCATGTTCTTAATTCGCCTCAGCAGATTGAGACTTCCAGAGATGGCATGTATGGCATCAGACTCATTCACAAATATAAAAACTATAAGCTGTAGACAATCATTTTCTAAGATCAATGATTAAAACTAGTTTTGAGTGAGTGAAGCTTATGGATCTTGGTGAAGACCAAACTTCTTTGAACAGTGTAAACTGGGGCTACAGAATCACAAACAACAGTAGCAAATAGCAGAAACCACATCACTCGAGAACTTGAAACAGCTAAAATGGATAACACATTAACTCAAAGAGAAAATAATGACATAATCAAGATGTTGACGTTCGACATTTCTTCAAACAAAAGGTTGGGAAAGAAACCCCCATTAATACTGAAAAGGTTTGAGAACCCTATTTTCCTGAAAAATTGTTTTAAGAAAAACATTTTATAAATTTCAACCAAAAAATAATACTGGCTACTCATTCAACGAATGACAAATGTTTCCTTATAAGGAAACAGTTAATATTACCATTACTATATCTCTCAAAAAGATGACGTATGAATTCAGAATCAATATATTCCATTTAATCTTTAGATTGATTAGATTTTATGGCTTATTAACAATTTTGCAGATTATACAAAGTCAGAAAATATTTTCTGATTGTGAGAATTTTTTGGATATAATCATGATTTATTGACACAAGTCCTACTAATTAGCCCATAGCTGGATAGAGAAGAGGTGGATTCATGCCTTTCTCAAGGGTATTTGCATGCAAGTGAATATAATAAACCTGACAGGAATTAGAACTGGGCTCTCTGATTTTCAATCTGAGCTTACACTTACACTACACATCCAAGCTTACAGCACCTGGTATTTCCAAGCAGTTACCCATTGAGGTACTGACCAGGCTTGACATTGCTTAATTTCGATGATTATATGGGAACTGGCTTTTCAACATGATATGGCTTTTAACCAGTTTAATTTTCAGCACAAACTGCTCAGTCAATGAGTGTCAAATGTTTCCTTATAAAATAACAGCTAATATTACCATTGACATTGATTGTGGTATGTTATGTATCATGTGAACGCTTTAAGCCGCTTTCCTTTTCCATAAGTTGTTATGTACACATGCTTATCAGATTAAACTTCTTCAACATAACAGAACTAAATATAAAGTGAAATTAATTGTCTAAATATATCAAGAATCAATTAAAATATTCAGTAAGTAATGAATTTTTTCATTAAGGTGTCTACATATAGATGGTGGGTTAAGTTCAGTGGTTAGCATAGAGGATTTAAGGTTAAGAGGTCAAAGAGTCTTAAGGACCATATTCATTGAAATCAAATTATTCCATGACTTAGTAGGTACCATGTTGGGACATACATGAGAGGGTCATTTGATAATGTCTATCTCCTATCTGAGTAATACATAACAGGTTGTACTGTAGTACCATATTTTAAGACTACCTTATCATTTCACCCCAAGCAAGGCAATATAAGTGCTAAGATGCAAGGGGTTAATGTGTGTGAAAGAAAAAGATTATAAGAATGAAAGAACAGGAATTAATGACTGACAGAGCATTTTCAAAGATCAAAGTTGAATCGAGTTCAACAAGTGAGAAGTGCAGAGAAAGAAATTGTCAGTATAGAACTTATAGTTACATCTAGTCCTTTTAGACCTTCCTGCCAATCTAGTACTGGACTTAAATTTGTAAAGGTATAAAAAGAAGAAAGCTCATCAGAACAATTACCATGAAAATATTTATAGAAAAGTCAGAGGAAAGCTATGTTATTGCATTGGGAAAGTAACCGAAGCCAAGATATCAGATCGAGACTGATAATATTACAGATTCTTCTTTGGATTTGATCAAGAATCAATAAATGCTTTCTTAGTAATTTATCAAGAATCTCTAAATACAGCAGAAGCACCAGACCAAATGTAACAGCAATATTCACTGCATAGATGAATGGTAGACTTAAAAATGCCTAAGATAGATTTTGGTGAGAAGAAATTCTCTAGCATCACACAGCAAACCAACTTTACTAGCAGCAGATGTAGCGATCAACTCAATATAATCTTTCCATTTGATGTCAGTGGAAAATGTTAAGCCAAAAAGGCACAATGTGTCACTCTCTGGGAGGTTAGCAGCAGCTATGATGGTGCAAGGTAAAAATGAACATCTGTGTTGATCAAGACTCCCATTGTAAATACCAGTAGTAATCACCCGATTTAATCATGATTAAAAGTGAGTAGTGTTGTTTTGAAGGTGTTAAAATTAAAATTAACAAGCCATTTCTTGCCCCACTTAACAATTTTTTTTTTAAATCAGTTGCCAATTTGACCACATCTAATCTATCAGTCTTACTATAAAGACAGGAGTAAATCATTGGCTCATTAGCATAAATACCAAATTGAGAACTGGGGACATCAGGATGGTCATTGATGAAAATTATCAATGTCATTTGACAATGTGACATGAAATGATACAAAACACAGATCTTACCCACACTGTTATTAAGAAAGAACTCATTATCTAAATAATCCAAAGTTATTTAGTATTTTTGTTTTTATTTTTAGAAAACAGTGCTCAATACAAAATTAGAGCCTAAATTGTAATTATTTTTAAAAAATATGATTCCTTCGCTACATAAGAGTTCTCATGTTTCAAAAACAAGAGCTGAAAACTTCAATTATTAGAATTAAATTGAATTAAAGTATCAAGCTCTGTTTCATCTTCAAGCGAAATTTATACATATACACACACATATATATATATATATATATATATATATATACACACACATAGAGTACAATGTATAAATTGTCAAATTATGCCAAAATGGAAATAACATCTCATTTTAACAGATATATTTACCAAAATTACACAAAAACATCTTGAATTACTAAAGAATAAAGTTCAGTATTTACATTAGTCGGACTATTGTCCTCATCTTTGTCGCCATATTTGTCACAACGTTTCAGCCGTTACTGCGCCCGCCTTCGGTGGTTGGAATTTCGAACTGACATAACTGACATCCATCAAACATGGCACGGAATTAGAACAGTCTACCCCAGTGATCGAAATAAAGGGTTCAGTTCGAAATTCCAACCACCTGAAGAAGGCCGGAGCGC
>CAHIKZ030000676.1:465000-495000 GCA_903632075.3 Acanthosepion pharaonis | reverse complement strand
CTATACTATGCTTATAAATAAAGAGATGATCATGTCTTTCCTCCCCACTTTCCAAACAATAACATCACTTTCCTTCCCCTTATGCCATAAACTCTCCTACTTACAGGTACAGTAAAATTAAAGTGTTCATCTATATTTTATCTGTTTAGTATTGGGTTTATTTATTTTTTTCTTAGATTTAATGATTTTCATTAGTTTTGTATATAAACTTGTGCACAAAGTACTTTTGTAAATGTTTAAATAAGCAATCATCTTGGAACCAGAAATGGATTAATTCATTTTACATTGATTCCTATTGGAAAAATAGTTTCGGTTAATGAATATTTTGGGTTATGAACGGACTTTAGGAATTAATTAAATTTGTGAACCAATATGAACTATATGAAAAAAAGAAACCCTGTTTTTGTTGCTTCAAGTCTCCTCTTCGTCTGTGAGGAGATTGTCCAGCATTCACTGCTATATTAGGAAGAAAACAGGTACAAGGTCAAACAAAGAAGAAAAAAGAAGGCATATGCCTAAGAACCATTTAATAACACTATGGGATGCCATAGATGCCATAATCTTTACAGTTATTTTGCTTAATGATGACAATTTTTATTAAGAGAATCAGGTGCTCTACTTTGAAGTTCAACACAGAAAAACTTATCTGTAATTCACAAACTTCAGTGATAAAGAGCGGACAGTACATATTCATTGGCACACAACTAATACAAATCTGTTTTGCGATTATCTGAAAAAGTATGCAATACTTGAATTAACACTGATAAGAGTAGACATCTTCTCTCACATGAGTGACAAATGTCAGAATCTTTTATCAGCCACTTTTAGAAAATGGCAAGTGACAAGCTTTCAGATCCATAGTTACAAGCACCAAGAAGCAATAATGGCATCAATGTGTTTGAGATTCTGTGAGAGAAAATAAAGGCAAGTATCATTTCTTGCTGATATAGAAATGGTTAGAATATAACAGCTCTCTCTACCTTGGGTGCCTCTTGGGCCTTGTATTGAAAATAAGAAAAGTGTTGTGCAGATGATACAAAAGTTTCTAGTGTTATCTTTTGCCAATAATTAGCAAACTTAAAAATGCAAATCAGAACCCATTATTTGCATCAAGGGGGACTAACGAACGAAAACCCCAAATGAATGTCAAATAAACCTGAAGAAGAGCAAAGGGCTTATTTCACAAATCAAAGTAAGCTGGGACACTGAAATGATTTAACCAATTAATTCATGGTATCCAATTTTTTAGAGTGGGGCTTAAATAAAATTTTAAATCTACCAGACTTAAGATTACTATTAGCCAGCTTTGTATAGGGTAGTCCAAAAGTCTTGTTGCCCCTACATAATGTAATTTTCTATTTCAGATGGCTGGCACAAGCTCCTACTGTATGGAAGAGAGGCTGCTTGCAAGTGTATGGACACATGATCGTGTGCATTCTGGCAAGAGCATGGAGGATGTACGTCATGACTTCATTGCATGATTCGGCAAACCAGCTCCTCGGAAGAGGACAATATTGTGATGGGAACATAAACTGTTTCTCACAAGATCAATTCAGGACAAACCAAGGACAGGACGACCCTCAACAGGAAGGGTCACATGTGTAGAGGTGGAGGCATCTGTGCTATGATCAACCAAGAAGTCACTAATTGTTGTTTATTATTCTCATTACTTTTTGGTATGGGGTGACAAGATTTTCGGACCACCACAGGTCTTAGTCATGAAGATTAAAACTGTCAAAACCAAGGAATGTCGTTCATCTGAGCACGGAGAGGCTTGTCACATCCTGCCTTCGAGAGAGAGGGTGGAAAATAATTTGTCACCCACAAGGATGCTTTTGGAAGAGGATAGCATGAAGAGTCAGGTATTTACTAGAACAGTACAGGGAATCAACCATTTTTTGTATCTTTTATGATGGATGATATATACAAGTTCTACTTGAGGTCAGGTGTGAGTTTAAGGTGGATTGAAACCTGAATCAGGTTTTGTCAAAGGAAGTTACTATCACTATTATCTTAGTATAAAATAGGAATCTACCTATTAGAAGCATTGTCATACCAAAATGTACACTAAGGTTTATTATATGAGCAACTCCGTACTAGCTATAGAATTGGCATATGAAAAAGAATTACACAGCCTAAAATGTAAGTACAATAAGGCTTAGCATGTACTAGACATTAGGACTGGTATACTAAAAAGTATTACACAGAAAAGAAGGATACTGAAAATTCTATGGACAAGGAAATCTTAAAGAAAATGGCAGCAAAACGAATACTTATGCTCAAAATATATAGCTGAAATTCCTTGGAAACAATGAGAAAGGAGGGTTTGAAAAACTTAGCCCTCACAAAGCAAGAGAGATAGGGGAAGGTAGCAAGCACTGACCTGACAAGCTTGTGTAAATGGATAGCAGAAATGGAGGTAGGTACTTTAGCAAAAGTAGAAAAACGGGGCCACAAGGGATAGAAAGGTTTGGAGAGCCATGATCGCCCATGTCCTGTAAGGACATGACACACGAAAGAAATACAATAAGGATTTGCATATGTGCAAATTTGAAACTAGCCATTTGTTGCAAGTCATTGCTGATTTGTTATGTTAACAGGCAGTTATGAAACAGTGAAATTTACCCACAATATCCAGAATTAGTGTAATTAGTGCAAAGTGGTCAAGTCTCACAGTTCAACAGATTAAGAATGGATGGAATCTTAAAAATGTTTTAGATTTATAAAAGCAGGATAGCAATTATTGACATGGAAATTGGTACCAACCGAGTTCAAATTCTAGCTGAGTGTGTTGCATTCTCTTTTGCACAAATATTCTTGGGAAAGGTATGAATGCATTTCCTCCTTCCCAAGCTATTGATTAAATAAAATGTCAGGCTCTCTCACTTTGGTTGGTAACTAGTCTAAAAGAATTCTTAACAAGTTGGACATGGGGTCAGCAACTTCACCCTGTTAAAACCTTATTTCTACAGCAGCCACTTTTAAATCTTATTAATCCATTAATAAAACTGATATTTTTTCTTTGGCCTGAGAAAACATGACATATATACAATAAGGCTTACATATCTAAACATGTTAAATATACAATAAGTCTTACATATCTAAACATGTTAAATATACAATAAGTCTTGCATATCTAAACATGTTAAATATACAATAAGTCTTGCATATCTAAACATGTTAAATATACAATAAGGCTTACATATCTAAACATGTTAAATATACAATAAAACTTTTTATATCTAAACATGTTAAATATACAATAAGGCTTACATATCTAAACATGTTAAATATACAATAAGGCTTACATATCTAAACATGTTAAATATACAATAAGACTTACATATCTAAACATGTTAAATATACAATAAGGCTTACATATCTAAACATGTTAAATATACAATAAGGCTTACATATCTAAACATGTTAAATATACAATAAGGCTTACATATCTAAACATGTTAAATATACAATAAGGCTTACATATCTAAACATGTTAAATATGCAGTTAGGCTCTCATATATTGAAACCAGTAAAAACAGTTACAGTTATTCAAATCTTGGCATTGCAATAAGAAAGGACATAAAAATAAGATGAAAAATAGTCAAAAGGAATAATGTTAAAAGCATGCTTAAAACATGTCAGTTTTTCTGTTTCCTTTATATTATCCACAAGTTTTTTTTAATGAATTTTGAAAAAATAAAAAAAAAAAGAAAAATTTTGTTTAATTTTACTTACTGGGAAGAAATATTTAATTTTCTTTGATGATCATATCACCAATCAGTAAAAATATAAAATTAAACATTTGATATCAACAAAAAAAAAGAGGTAAAAGGGATAAAAAAGATAAAAAAAAAAAACAAAGAAATCCTAGACAAATAGATTTTCATTAAGATTTTAAAATAATTTTAAAAAAAAGCAAGGCAAATACTTGAATGTCACCATGCTGTAAAAAAAACTTAATTTTTTTTTTTTGTAAAATGAATTTGTACTGCTAAAAGCTCTTTTAATAATTGTAAGCATTTCCTTATATAGCCAAAGCATGGTGTTCTTTACTAAAGTTCATGTCATAGTGCATCTCTCAACCAGGACTGGAGACCTATATCCAATATTGTAGTTCCACTGGGAATGAAGAATTTTAGTTTTGGTTTGAGTTTACAGTAGTTTGCTACTGCAGTTGGTCTGAGAAGCTTGGAATAACTTTAGCTTATTTAATGGAAGTAAGTAGTTTTATTTCCTTCAGAATTGCTATATTGTTTTGTTTCCATTTCAAAAAACAAATTTCTGAAAAATTCACTAAAAAATATAATTTAGGAAATTTATTCTTATTTTTCGATTAAAGTTTATTTAATAGTTTTTCTCTATGAAATTTTTATTCATAAAAGCAAATACACTAATGAAAAACTTTATTTTTGCATAATCTGTACAGTAATGCCTTGAGATACAAGTGTACTGACATGCGAGTTTTTTGAGATATGAACTGGCATTCAGCTGATTTTTTGCCTCAAGATATGAGCTGAATTTTGAGTGAGTTTCAGTTAAGCATCCAGTAGTTGGTGCAGTGAGTGCCAAGCTTTGAGAGTATTTCCACCTGCAGTATATGTGTTCACCTCTGTTCTGGAAGGATCTCTGTTGTGTCTTTTTTGCCATTATTTTGCAAAATTCCTTTAGTGACAGATGGGTCTGAAGAAAGTAAGTGTAAAGTGCAGTGGTAAAAAGCCAAAAGTTATGATTTCACTTGAGGTAAAGTGGGATACTATAAAAAAAAACACGAGGAAGACATATGAACATTGTTTACATTATTTGGACAATTATCCTCATCTTTGTCGCCATATTTATTACAACATTTCCACCATTGTATGCTCCGATGGTTGGAATGTCAAACTGAACCCTTTATTTTGCTTACTGGGGTAGACTGTTCTAGTTCCATGTGCCATATTTAATGGATGTCAGTTATCTCCTGTTAATTTTCCTTCTGAAACTTCTCCACTGCCTTAACTATGTACTCAATTCACACTCTTTAGGTCCTGTCACTGTATCTAACCAACACCTTTATCCACTGTGTTCTTGATGACATCTGTGCTTCAATTTCGGGGTATTATATACCTAATATCTCAGCAACCATTTTTACCAGTACTCATATTGCAATTTTTACTGTTATCATCATGTTTTTACCAGATCTCATATTGCAACTTTTGTTGTCATTATTGCTTTTCTCTGTCACTCCTTATTACTGGTTCCCATATTGTATTCATTTCTATGCTTGGTCGGTTCAGGAGATTTTTTGTGGCCTAGCATTCCAACCACCTGAAGAAAGAGGAAGTGTACAACAGCTGAAACGTTGTAATAAATATGGCGACAAAGATGCGGACAATAGTCCGAATAATGTAAATAATGTACATAATACCTCATCTCAGAAATATAGACAGATACTGAAGACATATGATTAATGGATTTGGTGATACAGTATTAGAATTCTACATTGCCGATAAATAAAAAAAATTATAAAATTTAAAAATATAGTTACAGTAATGGATAAAATGTAAATGTTTTAAAAAATTTTTAAATGATCAAGTTAATCTTTTGTATTGCAGACTAGGCTAACCATTGGTAGGCAGGGTTAGCAGTTGCTAGACCAGCTGTTATTGTCCCTCTCTCTCTTCTCTGCCAGTTGGCCTATGACTCGTCTAAACTTCATGGTTATGTACACTTTATTTCTTTACACTTTGTTATTGCTCTTTTATTTTACTGTTTGTAAACTACATTTCTTGTTTATTCACACGTTTTTGTTTATAAGAAACCTCAAAATACAAAAATAAGGGTGAGTTTTAAGAAAATATGGGTGATTTTTAGTGGCTAGGAATGGTGAAAATTGGTTTGAGATACGAGTTTTTTTCAGTTACGAGTTGAGTATTGAACTCACAACTCTTTGGATCCAGTCACTGGATTACTTCAACTGACGCTTTTATCCACTGGGCCATGTGTCATTACCTGGATACGGCAGAGGTGAACAATAACTTGGAGAGTTAAAAGGAAATAACTGATACTGAAATATATGGAAGAGGCATGGCATGTGGAACTAAAACAATCTACCCTGGTAGACAAAATAAAAGGTTTGGTTTGAAACTCCAATCATCCGAAGAAGGACAGAGCGTACAACAGCCGATATGTCATGAATATGGCAATGAAGATGAGGAAAACAGCCCAAACAATGTAAAGTGTGTAAATAATTATAATTCCTCATCTCAGAAATATAGACAGATATCTTCTAAAACAAGGGTCAGCAACCTATGGCATGTGTTCCACAACAAGCAATTTCCAATGGCATGTAGCCACAAATGACATCACAAAGTCCAAACCAATAACTACTACAACGCAAAGAAGACATTTAACAGTTTCAATTTTAATATATACTAAAGTATATATACCATATATTACTATATAAAATATATTGTAGAACAGGTATATTGACCTTGACTTGTATAAAAATATGTATGCTGTTGGCATATTGAATGATTTTAAAACCCCAAGGTTGCCGACCCATGTTCTAAAAGGTATTTAAAAAAGATGTGTTGAATTTTTTTTAGTTTACCATTAAAATAGACATAATATAGAAAGGAGCAAATGCGATATTTTATACTACAAAATTAATGAAAAATCATTTAAGAACTTATGTCAAATTAGTGTCATAATTAAATTCAATAAACTTAATCTGATATTTTTCGATATTGTAAAGAAACGTGTATAGAACGTTAAACATAACTGTGTTGCAAAACCAAACAATTTTAAGAGCAATTTTTTTTTTGTAGGTACTTCTAAAATCATGAAAAGTATATTTATGACAAAATAAGTCAGAATAACAATAATTAATTTATTTTAAAGAATTTTCATGTTACTTTCATGTTTATTTTGTTTCATGTCATTTTTTGTTCCTGAATTTATCGTTCTGAAATGCTTTTTACTTCATTAAAACTGTTTAACATGGATAATTAATTCAAAAATTAATATACAGAAAATATTTTGTACACCCTTGTTCTCAGAGTGGGAAGTGACAGATTCAATTATCAACTAAATTATATATCAATTATAATAAAAGCTTAGTAAAAAAAAAAATACACTGATATAAAAAGGATTAACTTTTTGAGCCTAATTAATTATGCTTTTCTTAATCTCTACTTTTTTTTTAATTTGAATTACTTAAGCCAATTACGGCAGCAAGCTAAAACAAATCTAAACTGAAACTAAAAATCTTTGCTCTCAGTAGAATGACAAGATTTGAGATAGGCCTCCATTTCTGGCAAGAGATGCACAATGACATGGCCTTTAGTAAAGAATGCCATGAACCAAAGACAAATGTGAATCAATTAGAGACAAAATGAAAAAATAAAAAAGGAACAAGAATAAAATTTATTAAACATACTCCACAGATTTCATCAGAAGGGAAACTCTATTTTGTAAGTCACAATGGTTGAGAAAAACCAGAAAACTGATTGTATTGTCATCATGCAGTCAGTTCTTGCGGTGGTCAATTTACTGTGGAAATTTGAAATTAAATTTCCCAGTTCACATAGTTTTGGGGCAGTATGCTTATAAGTAACTTTGCTGGGATGGTGGGTGGGTCCTTTTTGCAGTATATTAACAATTGAAACAAAACGGTTCCCTTTTTTTGATTGAAATTCAAACAAGCAGCATTTCAGTGATGCCAAAGTGAATCCAGACAGAAGGAAAAGTTATTTTAGCCGCCACATTTCGTCCTCAGATTAACTTTATCAAAGCAAATGTAAGGATTTTATTTTGCAACAAGTATTTATACACAGAAATAAAAATGTTGTTAGTTTAAAAAAACATATCTATGAACACTGAAAGGATCTCATACAAAACAATTTATCAAATGCATTAGTCATACATAGAAGTTTTACCAGAACTTTGATCGAAAGAATGCTATACTTACTAAAAGAGAAAGTAACTTTGATAGAAAATTCTTGAGAGTGCCACTACTAAATCTGACCAAAACATAAATCTGTATCCTGGATATATTCAAATATCTTGTTTTCTAAAAGAAATAACCCTTTCCCAAGATATTACATGAAACAATTTTTTTTAAAAATTCAAAGAAAATTGCTAAATTCAAAACAATCTATTATTTAAAATATATAATAATAACTCCTTAATAAATAGTAAATATATATATAATAAATAACTCTGCAATATATATATATATATAATAAAAATAACTCTGTAATATATATATATATATATATATATATATATATATATATATATATAAATAACTCTGTAATATATATATATATATATAATAAATAACTTGTAATATATATATATATATATATATATATATATATAATAAATAAATAAATAACTATATATATATATATATATATATAATTATTTATTTAAAAATATGATTCCAAATCGCTACATAAGAGATCTCATGTTTCAAAAACAAGAGCCGAAAACTTCAATATAATCCTATTTTCACATATATATATATATATATATATATATATAAAAATAAAATATATATATATATATATATATATATATATATATATATATATATATATATATATATATATATAATAAATAACTCTAAATATATATATATAATATATATATATAAAAATAACTCTGTAATATATATTATATATTATATAAAAAAAATATCCTTTTAAATTTCTCAACAATAAATTAATTACATTATTTAACAATAGATATTTAAATTACATCACTTAGCATCTGTCATAATTTGTATTTAATTTCAGTTAGCTTGAACTATATTTATGAGTGTTCTTAAATTTAAAACATTTTGAAAAACTAATCCCATTTTTTACTTCTATTCAAAATACTTGTTGTAAATAAAATCCTTGCATTTACTTTGATAAAGGACATCAGAAGATCAAACCTGTTGTATAAGCTTTTCTTTTGTCTTTAATTCATGTTGTCTTTATACAGATATATTTCTAGTTATATCTGAATGTTATATATCAAAGTGGTGCCAGAGAAAAAGAATAAGAAAAAAAAACAAATAAAAGCCAAATTAAAAAAAAAATAAACAAACAAATAAATGAATTCCACAAACCTGCCAAATAACCTACAAATGAAGACGACAACAGATTCAAGTTGACAATATCAATATAAATCGTACAACAATATTATATATGTTGACAACGGGTGGGGAAAGTTAATACATGGACATTGTCACACTTTAATACTTTCTGGAAATTTTTAACAGCATCAAAACTATTTACAGCTAAAGATACATTTTCTTCTATATGCCATGTCCCTTCAGGACGTTGGCAATCATGGCTCTCCACAATTTCCTGTCTTTTGTAGCTCGTGATACATCTTGTCTTTTGCTATCTCTTCTAAATCCTGTTCTGCTATCCATTTACCCAAGCTTGTTAACTAGGTTCTATGCTGTTTTCCTCTATCCTTCAATCTGTCCTGTGAGTATCAAATTTTCCAAGCCTTCTATCCTCATTATATGCCCCTAGAAATTTCAGCTCTTTCTGATGTTCAGTATAAGTGTTCCCTTTGCTTCCATTTTCTCTAATACTTCGTTATTGCTTACATGTTTGGTCAATCTGTTGTGCGAGTATCAAATTTTCCAAGCCTTCTATCCTCATATGCTCCCAGAAATTTTAGCTCTTTCTGATGTTGAGTATAAGTGTTCCCTTTGCTTCCCTTTTCTCTAAAACTTCATTATTACTTACATGTTTGGTCTATGATATTCTCAGCATCCTTTTGTAAACCACATTTCTGTTCCCTCAAGATTCTTCTTCATCTATGAGGAGATTGTCCAGTACCTTTTTGTTTGTTCCTAACTAAATTTTTCTATTTCTTAATACTTTGCATAACTTCTGAAAAGCAACTTTCATGAAAAACTAACTTAATATGTACATACATATCTTGCCTCTGATACACATGTTAAAAACAGCTCTGGCAGTGTCCGTATGATTTTAATGAATTTTGAGATAAGCATTTATGATCATGATCAAAATAAACCTGATAATCTGTGAGATTCAGTATCTGCCTTGTGGCTATGAGTAGAGGAGAAGCTTATTTTGTTATGCTCTCAAAGGTAACAGTGAACATGCTAATAAGTACACTATTTACATTATTCGGACTATTGTCCTCATTTTTGTTGCCATATTTATTACAATGTTTCGGCTGTTGTACACTCTGGCCTTCTTCAGGTGGTTGGAATGTCGAACTGAACCCATTATTTCACTCACTGGGATAGACTGTTCTAGTTCCACATGCCATGTTTAATGGATTTCAGTTATCAGCTATCTCCTGTTAATCTCCCTCTGAAAGTTCTCCACTGCCTTAACCATGTATTGAACTCACACTCTTTGGGCCCTGTCACCAACACCTTTATCCACTGTGTCCTTGAGGACATCTGTGTATGAATTTCTGGGTATATATTTCTGGCTCATATTGCAATTTTTGCTGTTATCATTATATGTTTTTACCAGAGCCCATATTGCAATTTTTGTTGTTATTATTTACTTACACTCCTTATTACTGGTTCCCATATTGTATTCATTTCTATGCTTGGTTGGCTCAGGAGATTTTTGTGGCCTAGCAGATGTGCTGATTCCTTAAGTTTACAAATTTTCCAATGGTGTTCTTTGTCTATGATCTCAACCTGATCCCACAGTGGGCGGTGATCTCCCTTCTCTCTCCATATGTGGTTAGCCACGCCTGATTTTTACACTTCCACTCAACAGATGTTAATAAGTTCATATCGTTCACAGATAAGCTTCACATGCTTAATCCCCTCATCTACAGACTGACCACATCTTGACCATAGCATTCAAGGATTAACGTTATGTTGGATGTTTTACCCACCATCTTGTGAAGATTCTGCCAAAATAGTTTAAGATAAATAGCATTAGGGAAGTTTAGATCCCAAAAACTCATAATTTCAAGGTTGTAATTTCAAGAGTCATAAACCAGCCTCTGAAATCCAACATCAGAAAATTCTTGAGGGTGAAAATCAAAAGGATCACAAATCCACAACTCCCTTCTTCACCCAACAATCTTGCGGTTGAAAGTAGTAATCTTTTATTGGGGTAACTAAGGTTGTAGATTGGTCGAGACAGGTAAAGCAGTGCAAACAATTACCATATTCCGAGGCCTATTAAAATCAACAGCCTTGATTCTGATTTTCTTTTTCAACAGATAGCACAGAAAATAAATCCTTTTTAGAGGTAAAACTTGATTTTCTCTTTCATCGTCACATTTTATTAACTTTATTTACAAAGCAAACTGAGGGGAAAAAGTTATGGTTGCTAATTTTACAAGCATCTGTTTATTTTTACATCTTTAACCTCTTGAAACAAATACATAATAAAAGAAATTAAATTCACTCCTTAGGTGTTATCCAACCAAATTTAAATTTGAAATTTAAAAGATAAATCTACTTAATTTACATTAACATCACTGTTAATGTTGTTATTAAACCATTATACTTTTTTGTTAGCAATTACTTGCATTCTATCCAGAACTTTTAGAAGGATGTCATTAACAATCCAAATTTTGTTCAAAAAATTAAAATGTTTTTGATACTGCTGTTACAACACTCTGGTTGATCTATTCTTCAATCGTTGTCAAGTATATAATCGAAAAAGTAGGAAAAAGATGCGAGCTAAAACTGAATTAGTTTATCAAACAAACATATATTGTCCTTTTCTTTGCTTGACAAAGAGAGTGTTGGGGAACTCATTCACATATTGTTTGATCTCATATGAGTACAGCATCCTGAGTAAGTTAAACTACATCCAGCAGCAAGGCCTCAGATCAGGAGGTTTTGAGGAGCGTGGAACCACCTCTTAACTGCTGGTATTCCCAGGTCCACCCTTACCTGGAGTGGTAGCACCTTTTTTCGGCCCCAACTATGAGCAAATAATTAACCTTTACCAGCAATACTTTTTTGAGGGAGGTTATTGCCAGTGATACAATTTTGAAGGACATATGTTGCCAGAAACAGATTTTTGATAAAACAAAATGTTATCAGCAATGGAAATTTTTGTCGGCATTAGGGGTTGATGTGCCGTGGAACAGGATAGACCAATCTAAACCAAAGAATACATACTCTATTTATACGAATCTATCCTAAAAACGTCAGCATTAAATAACTGATATGGTGTTGGACCATAGAAAGATAACACGGACTCGGATGTAAAGTTAAAGAGTATATTCTCGGAAAAAAGTAGTACAACATTAAACATGGACAGGAGAGTACTTTCTCTCACTGGTGTCCTAACTCACTCATTCACTCAGACGGTGATACACTCTTGGTGACTCACACCTGGTGACTTCTCACTTACTCATAGTTGGTAGCCACATTATATAAGTGTGGAAGAGTCCATGTGTAGGTAGGTTAGGTTCCCACAATGATAACCCATTGAGGCTGATATGCCGTTAAACAAAATAAACCAAACCAAATCACCTGAGTACAAGTCTAGCAGTAAAGCTATCATCCTGTTAAGCTAGCATCCTTTTAAGCTCGCATTAGTGGCTATTTTTCTGTTACCTTTTTCCTAAAAAAAATAGATATTTTATTCTTTGTTTCTTGTAGATTACCCCCACCCTGTATTAAACAGTAAAGACGAGATTGGCCATAATGCTGTAACAATATCACGGACACAATTGAGTTCAGTTGTTCAAATTTGGAATTTTATTGTATTTGTAAGTACAATGGGTCCGTGATCAAACAGAAAGAGTAAACTTGGATAAAGACAACTAGATCATTATTTACTATTAGTAATAATAATAAAGTTGGAAATAAATTCAGCTTACGTTACTGTTGTATCTCTTGCATTTTAAAAAATGCCATCAATGCTGTCAAAGTTAACTAAAAAGTATTAAAAAATTATGCAATAATCCAGGTATTGACTTAAAATCTTTATTCTGGGTAAACAGATTTACATATCATGCACTTTTTAGACAGAAATCAAGAAGCAGATTTATATGCTTATAAAATCTTAACAAGTTCAAAGACCATAATTCTATCACCAGAAGTTACAACAAAAGAACAGAGAAAATTTTAAAATGTATGAGAAATTACTTTTATCCACAAATAACAAAAAAATAAACCAATATATATTGAACATATGTATAATAAATTTTAACTCTTGAAAAACTGTTGTTTTAAAGTTTGCTTTAAATTAATTCAGTTCTCAATTTTAAAGCAATTTTTCCTTGCAGCCCAAAAGATAAAAAAGAAGCCTTAAAGCAGCCTAATTCTTTTTAAATTTTTTTTTTATTTTTATTTTACCAAAAAGGGATTTTATGCATATCAGCAGAAGCATTGAAGATGATAATTCTTTACTAAAAATCATTTGAAACACTGAAAGCAAGAATCCAAAATGGCTTTTTCAAGGTTACAGAAATAAACAAAGATATTCTCAGTTCGATGAACAGAACCAAAGTTTCTGATGTGTTGGTGCTTCAATATTTGTGTTTAATCTGATATTCTTGTTTCATTAAATGTATAAATTGTGAACATGCATTAAAAGTGAAAATGAAAACAAGCTGATTCAAAAGGCTGCTACCACTTAAGATGGAAATGCTTATATTCCACCATTAGGACTTACCATTTTCTGATTCAACCCTGTTTAAGGTTGATTATAGGCTTAATCTGTTTGCTGCTACATCCTAAGCAGACAAGGTAGTTATGAGAGAGTGGTTTGCTCACTAACCTACTCTTGTTCACCATTAACCATTATGGCATGCAAGTCAAGATACTAGATGAAAGGTCAGAGTGCAGGGAGAAGTGGATTCATGCCTTTCCCAAGAGCATTGTTACAAAGCAAATATAAGCAGCCTCAGTTAAAACTGGATATACACAATGTCGAAGTTAAGTTTCTCTGACAAATGTTTTGACAAAAAAATTGGAAGGATTGAATTATATACAGTTGCTTCAGGTTAACATCTGCATATAATAGTAAACATTAAAGGGATTAACAGGATAGGGAGAAAGAGAGAAGTAAAAGAAAGGGGATAAGACAATTAACAGTAAGGGGATAAAGATTATCAAAATGAAAGAGGATAAGGAGAATTAAAAGAAAGAGGATAAGGAGAATTAAAAGAAAGAGGATAAAGACAATTAAAAAGAAAGGGGATAAAGACAACAAAACAAAGGAGATGAAGAGGATTAAAGGAAAAGGGATAAAGAGGATTAAAGGAAAAGGGATAAAGAGGATTAAAGGAAAAGGGATAAAGAGGATTAAAGGAAAAGGGATAAAGAGGATTAAAGGAAAAGGAATAAAGAGGATTAAAGGCAAAGGGATTAAAGGAAAAGGGATTAAGAGGACTAAAGGAAAAGGGATTAAGAGGACTAAAGGAAAAGGGATAAAGGACATTAAAATAAAGGGGATAAAACAAAAGAGAGAGCAACAAAAGAAAGGGGATAAAAACACTTAAGAGAGAAGGATAAATACAATTAAAAGAGAAGGATAAAGACAAATAAGAGAGACGGAGGATTAAAAGAGAGAGAAAGAGGATTAAAAGAGAGAGAAAGAGGATTAAAAGAGAGAGAAAGAGGATTAAAAGAGAGAGAAAGAGGATTAAAAGAGAGAGAAAGAGGATTAAAAGAGAGAGAAAAAGGATTAAAAGAGAGAGAAAGAGGATTAAAAGAGAGAGAAAGAGGATTAAAAGAGATCAATGAAGACAAAATAAAGGGGATAAAGATGATTAAAAGAAAGGGGATATACGGAAAAATATCAAACTTATATTTCAATAATACTTTAAAAGATATTGTGACTTGTCCATTACAGAAACATTAATAACTAATTCAAAATAATTATCAAACTATTGCTACAAACTGAAGGTTTAATTAAATATTTCAATCCATTTGTAAAAATTCAAAATTCATGCTATTTGCTTTTGCTGATCCTGAGTAAGAGGAATAATAATCGAATTTTAAATTAAAATGAAATATCTATTTTGCATCAGTTTGAACTGACACCTCTTTCCAACACTTTTTTCGAGTGAATATTGCATTTTTTTGTGAATAACAATGATTTTTTTTTTCAGCTACAAGTCTTGCTATTTAACCCATAACTTGGGGGAAAAGGGATTCATACTTTACCCAAGATAATTTGTGCATAAATGAATATTACAAACCCAACAGGAATTCAAACTCAGCTTTTTAATTTCTTATTTTGAGCCACTATCCAATAAACCACCCACACATCCCTATTAATCAGGCGATAAACTTATCAAATTCTAAACTGATTTGCCTTTTTCCTATTCAGTAGAAAAGCATTAACATATTTAAATGTTACTTTTCTCTTGGTTTAATCTTCAAATGCTTTTATTTAATTCTTTTTATTTAAACTTAAAAAGGAATAGAAATAACAACTTCTGTTCGTTCCTAAAGTTATCAGGATTAGAAACAAAAATCATTTTCAAAGATGTTAAAGTTATTAATTGCAAATAACAGAAGATCAAATCAAGTTTTAATCTGCAAGATTAACAGGGTATAAAGTTCTGATTCTGAAAATATGACAACGCTTGATCACGGACCTGAAAGCAGAGTCACTGCTGCAATATTACTTCATGGAGATTGACAGTGAAAGATAAATTTAGCATCGTATAAACAATTACTGGTAGGTCAGGGGAGAAATTTCTGCTCCTGTAAACCAGAGGTTCTCAATCATGATGGAATTTTCCTATTAGGGAGGAAATTATAGCATATCTGCAAGGGGAACTGGAATCAATGATTGGTAGATACAAGCCAATCAGATATTGATCTTTCTACAATTCTGTAATGCACCTTTTGAGTCAGACATTCTTGGAAATATAGGATGACATTCTGAAATACTGTGACAGACAAAATAGATTGAACACATAGCACAGTGGATAAAGGCGTTAGTTAGATCCAGAGACAAGACCCAAAGAGTGTGAGTTCAATACATGGTTAAAGCAATGGAGAACTTTCAGATGGGAATTAACAGGAGATAATGGATAACTGACATCCATTAAACATGGCACGTGGAACTAGAACAGTCTATCACAGTGAGTTAAATAAACGGTTCAGTTCGACATTCCAACCACCTGAAGAAGGCAGGAGCATACAATGGCTGAAACATTGTAATAAATATGGTGACAAAGATGAGGACAATAGTTCGAATAATGTAAATAGTGTACATAATACCTCATCTCAGAAATATAGACAGATACTAGATTGAAAATCATTGCTGAAAACAATGTTTTATTTGAAGATCCTAAGCAAACGGGAAGCTATAAATTCATTTAAAAATATATTTGCCATTTGTTTCTAGACATTAGGCAATGTGACACCAACAGCCAAAGACAAATTAGATTAGTGAAAGATGTCTTCCAAAAACTAAACAAAGTATTAAGAAACAGGAAAATTTCATTAGAAACAATGATAATAATGTTCAACTGTTATGTAATATCAATCATAAGTCAGTGAATGCTGGACAATTTCCTCACATTTGAAAAGGAGACTTGAAGCAACAGAGAATGGTTCTACAGAAGGATGCTGAGAATACCATGGACAGAACATGTGAATAACAAGTTTCAAGAAAAATGGGAGCAAAAAGAACACTTGTACTAAATATCAGAAAGAGAGAGTTGAAATTTCTAGAGCACTTTCTAGAGGAAAGAAAGGATTGGAGAATTTAACACTCAAAGTACATACTGAAGGCAAGATTGACAAAGTGAAACAGTAACATCCTTAATGAGCTTGTGTAAATGAATTGCAGAACAAGGACTGAAAGTGATAGTAAGGGGACAAAGGGTAGGAAGTTGTGGAGAGCTATAATTGCCCACACCTTGAAGGAAAACAGCACATAAAAGAAGAGAAAATACCCAATATAATGTTGTGCTGATAGTTTAGATACTGAATGACCAAAGAAATTCATCAGTGATCACTTTTGACATATTTCACCATTCCTCATATTTTTTATGTCTTAGCATTGATCATCCTTCTTCGAACCTTGTGGACTGGCACCACAGAATCACAAACAAAGAATTATAACCAAATAACAGAAACCACATCAGTTGATGATTTTTTTTGAGAGCAACAACTAAAACTTCTAACTTGAATCATAAATAATGACATAATCAAGATGATGATGTTCCACACTACTTCAAACAAAAGGTTAGGCAGGAAACCTCCATGGAAAGAGCAATAACAGTTACTGGACTTGAGAAAACTATTTTCCTGTTTTAATAGGAAGATTTTATAAGTTTCACCTGTGTTATAGTGGAACACACCTATTCTATAGTTAATAGACTCTCCCACCTATAATAAGTAGGAGTAGTAAGAGTAACGGGGGAGTTGCTCAGTGAGGCGGTCAGTCAGTCGATGCCGGACAACTGTGAGTCGAATACTAAAGTATCAGCGACAACAACTAGATTACTCTGTGTTATACCTATTATATCAAGTTCCTAACGTTTTGTATGTTGAACCTATTTTCGGACCGACTTAGTACAAATACAAGCCCCCCACTGTGAAATCACTCCACAACAAACTGAAAGTAGTACACACTAGCTGCTTGGTCAATTAATACCATCTATTTCCATATTAGGAAACACTTAATATTATGACACAATGCTGCTTAACTTCTGTGACCAAAGGAGAAATGGTGCTTCAGAACGATTTGAATGTAAACAGTATAGAATAATAGATCCTCATATCAGAAATTCAAACAAAAATCCTTTTAATGTTTGGTTACATAAAGACTGAAGTGTTGGGAGTAAGTGACTGTTGGTTGTCGAAATGACTAATAAAAGTAATTAAGTAGAAGATACCTATGTATATTGTAATAAAACAGTAATATTGTTGAAGTAGTGAATAGCATGGTGGTTAAAGAGTCAAAATAATCATTATTTGCTGTGTGTATGAAAACAGAAAAAAGAAATGGCACTATGCTTTTTATAATCTATTAGACCTCTTATCTACCATGTGCCTATTTTAAGATTTTATTTTGTGTCAAAAGGATGGGTTTTTCTCTTGACACTGCTATTATTTTAACTACCTTCACCCCTCAGCAATGTTTGTTTTAAAAAGCAATGATTAGAATTGTAATAAAAACTGAAAACATGAAAGTGAATTTATATATTTTCTTTATTCTTTGAGATTTGACAACAAAAGTACTATTTCTTTCTTAGATTTATTTACAAGAATAATTTTATATCTACGAGATTATAAAAATATATGAACTAACTATAATGAAATATTTATCATTACCATTTTATAAAGCAGCAAATATGAAAAGAAATTTTTTTATTCATAAATTTATAAAAATATGAAAATTAAAACAAGAAGTAAATTGAAATCTGAAATAATCTGAGAAGAAAATGTATTATCTGCTTATATTTCTGAGACGAGGTATTGTAACTATTTACACTGTTCGGACTGTTATCCTCATCTTTATTGACATATTCATGACATTTTGGCCATTGTATGCTCAGGCCTTCTTCAGGATTTGTTTATATTTTTAAGATGAGGTATTATAACTATTTACAGTCTTCGGGCTGTTGTCCTCATCTTTATTGTCATATTCACAGTCTATATTTCTAAGATGAGGTATTGTAACTATTTACATTGTTCGAACTGTTATCATCTTTATTGTCATATTCATGATGTTTCAGCCATTGTACACTCTGGCCTTCTTCAGGATCTGTTTATATTTCTGAGATGAGGTATTTACACTGAACAGTGTAAATAGTATAAGACTGTTATCCTCATCTTTATTGTCATATTTACAACATTTTGGCTGTTGTACACTCTGGCCTTCTTCAGGTGATATATGCCGAAATTTCAAACCCTTTATTTTGTCCACCGGGGTAGACAATTCTAGTTCCACATGCCATACTTTTTCTGGAAATCTCAGTTTCAGTTAATTCCTTTAATGTGTCATGACCCAGTGGATAAAAGTGTTGGTTGAAGCAATCCAAAAAGAGTTGTGAGTTCAATACCTGATCACAGCAAAGGTGAACCAAAAAAAAAAAAAAAAAAATTTACAGAGATGAGTTAATAAAGCGAATTAACTGAAACTGAGATATCCAAAAGAGGCATGGCACATGAAACTAGAACAATCATCCCTGGTGGAAAAAATAAAGGGTTTGGTTTGAAATTCCAATGTACATCATCTGAAGAAGGCTGAAGTGTAAAACAGCCAAAATATTGTGAACATAACAATAAAAATGAGGACAACACAATGGCAAATAATAAATATTATATTGTTGGTTACATATTTCGAGAACTTTGTAATATTTGTAAATTTTTCAATAAAGATTTCTTTTCATATTTATTTCTTTATAAAATGTAAATAATAAAATATCATTGTACTTGGTTTGCATATATAAATTTGTAGCCTCTGTCTGTTTGCTATTGAACTCCACCTAGGTTTTGAAGATAGACCCCATAACCATATATATTCTGAAACTACATTACCCAGGGTACTTGGACAAGTATATTTCATTTTGATCAAAGTCACAAACCTCCACTGAAAATTTTTCACTCTGATTTAAATTAAATTTAAATTTGAACAAGGAAATGACTCCTATCCAAAATATAGAAGGAGAAATCCAGAAGATGGAGGTCACATCAGCAAGATCAAAATGAGACAATATGGACGTCAAGTTGAGCAAAAAATTACCAATCAGTGGTTAGAGCCTTACAATATATATTTGTTGCGACAACTCAATTGTCACATCAATGTTGAAATTTGCTCATTACTTCGTTCAATCAAATATTCCATCGTAAGATCAAACTGTTTTTGCAAACTGAATTTTTTTTTCCCCTTTGGTTTAAATTAAATTTAAATTTGAACAAGGGAATGACTCCTATCCAAAATATAAGGTGAAAGCCAGAAGATTGAGGTCACGTCAGCAAGATCATTGACTAATATTGAAATGCATCATTTTTCTCCACAAATTATAACATTATAACAAAAAATGTGTGACAAGAAGCAAGGTGTGGGTAATTCGGCTAGTATTTTTATAATCTTTTAAATAAACATTGCTGAGGGAGTCAAGACAGCTCCAGTTGACAGATGAAGGTCTGTAAAAACTGAAGACATTCTCAGATGAACTTCAAATTAGAATCTGTCAAAAATCCAAAGAAGTAATGAAAGAAGCTCAGATAGAAAAGACTATTCAACAAATAGGAAGGAAAAATTCATAGTAAAGAATCATGTTTTTGCCAAGTAACCTCCTTTGCCCCCAGCTGATCAACAAGGTCGATAGAACAGCAATTAATTACTCTGAATAAATTCCAATCAATGCCATCAAAAAAGCTGGCTCATGCAAAACAGGCAACAAAACGAAGATTTTATCAAACTTCAAGCATTAAACTGACAGTTTTCCATCATGCTCACACTTTGTTACCACCAGCATTGTTCTTTCTTTATGAAAATGTTTAATGAGGGTAGTTGTTCTAGTTGGCTGAGCAGAGCCGCTGTATAGAAACCAAATTGGCAAGCATCCAAGCAAGGAAAATGTAGCCAAGAGAAGCAGCCATCTTTAAACTTATTAAAAACCAATTAGGCTAATTTTGACGGCAGAAACAAAATCTGGTTGGATACAAAAAATCTTAAATACTGTGGATTTGATTGGAGCAGCAACAAAAGAATGGTAGTTAAAATGAGTTCAGGCCATATTTAATTCTCTCAAGTTCAAAGTTCAAAAGAGAAAAATTATAGTTAATCTATAAATACTATTTTCACTTTGTCTGCATATCTGTGCAAATGTCGAGTAAATAGATAAATAAAGAATTTAAAAGAAAATCAGTCAGTCAGTTATGTGCCATGCGTGATACACACATAGGTGATCATGTATCTTTTGATACATGACTGACGAGGCAGATTTTTTTTCCAGCAGTAGGTTGCCATTTCTTTCTGCGGTAGACTAGTTGCCATCCAAGGTTATAGAACACGGTCTGTCCTGCTATTTACCCATAGATGGGAGGGGGAGAAGAAGAGGATTCATACCTTTTCCAAGGTTATTAGCACGTAAGTGAATGTAATGGATTCAACTGAAATTCGAACTTGGCTCTTTGATTCCTCAATCCAAGCTGCTATCCACCGTGTCTCCTCAAATCACTGAGGCAGTTTTGCCTTTTAAGGAGAACTATTTGTTTTTTTTTTGGTGGTGAAGAGCATATTTTAAGGTTGTAGAATGTCCTGTGTATAAAAAAAAGAAGTGTAAAAGGCAGAAACTTGCAGATCATTAGTCATGAATATAATCCTCTGCAAGAGTTCCAGACATATGGCCTTTTGCTAAAATTAAACCATGCTTAGTAACACTAGCTTCTTCAAAATTAAAGCAGGGGTTTTTCAGAGGGACACCCTTGCACTTTTTTTCTTTATCACCCTTGACTACATATTGAGAACTTCCCATGACAAACATCTGCATCTAGGTTTTATTTTATCACCAATCCTCTCAAATCAATATCCTGCAAAAAAAAGTTGACAAATATTGACTTTGAAGATGACCTAACTATAACTGCAGACACCATGCCACATTTCTCCTACATCCTCTAGAAAATCCTACCAACAATGTCGAACTCTATGTCAATGCCTCTAAAACTGAATTTATAAGCTTCAACCAGCAAGGCTCGACACAAATCAGTAAAATCTGTCAAATCTTTTACATACCTAGAAAGCAAAATAAATTCAACTGAAAAGGATGCAAAAATTTGCATAGCTAAAGTCTGAATTGATTTGAATAAAATGAATGTAATCTGGAAATCTGATTTACCAGACAGCCTCAAGTGAAGATTCTTTCACACCACTGTAGAGACAGTTTTCATGTATGGTGCTACTGCTTAGACATTAACTAAAATCCTAGAGTCTAAGCTTGATGGATCCTACACTTGGATGGTGAGAGCTTTACATAACATCTCTTGGAAAAATCATCCCAAAAATCACAGCTCTATGGATCAATTCCTGATATTTCTACAATCTTATGCAAACACAGAATGTACTTTGCAGGACACTGTTGTCAAGCAAAACAAGAACTCACATGTGATCTACTCCTCTCGACAAAGAGCCATACAGCAAGACAGGTTGGTCGCCCAGCAACCATCTACATTGACCAGCTATGACACAGAATGACCCCATATATTCATGAATGTCTGAGTTAGCTCAACCGAATAAATAAAGTGAATTAGTAAATTTGACTCCAGGTGAGTTTGAAGAGCTGCAAAATTAGGTATAAATTATCAGAAAATAGAAGATAGATTTCTTGTATTTACAAGAAATTTTAAATTAAGGAATCACATTTTTAATATGAGACATTGCTAGCATAAAAGCCATAAAACCTTTATGTATAGATCATTACATCAGAGTATATTTACACTCTACCTACGATCAAAGTGTCTCAACTACATACAGGGTGTGATGGGTAAATTGTTGCGTTGTTTGTTTTTGTCGACTTTGGTGTTTATCTTTAATATTGTTACCTTGTGAGCATGCAGCGGGTCCTTTCCTAGCTTTCGGTAAACATTGGCAAGATTGAGAATTAAAATACATGAGGTAATCATTGACTAGTCAGTAGAAAGCTTGTGTGAGGCTTGCATTGTATACTTGCAATGTGATTGTTAACCAAAGTAGCTTAAGTGCTACTAAAGAGTTTGGGCTCCTTCCTACCAGTCACAATGCAGCAACCAGATAACTACACTCAAAATGAAAATTCATGGTCACTGATCAGTCAGATCCCCAAAAATGTTACGACAATTTAAATCGGTAAGACTATGGGAGGAAGAAACTGGTAAAACACATTGGAAACAAGGGATAAACCTCTACTCCTGTTCAATAAACATGGAAGGTGTACAGGCTGGGTAATAAAAAAAAATCTATCTACTCCTATTAAATTTTCTTTTTCTCATATTCTTTCAAACTCAGTAACCCTTTGTGTCATAATGGCTTCATTGCTTCTTTTTTTTTTTTGCAATGAAATGATTAAAAATAAATTAATTAGAAAACCCTAAAAGTTCATTTAAGAACTAACTTTTGATAAGAAAGCATTATTATTCTAAGTTGATGAAATTAACAAAACATCTTTGTTTTGCATAGTTTAAAACTAAACAATATATTTGTACTAGTTATACCCATCATATTTGTCATGGTTTAATGCCAAGAATATCCGTTTGCTATTTTTCATCCATACTTCAGCTGTCTCATGAGACACTTGTAATTTTAAGCAAGCTATCAATCACATTGGTTAACAGACACCTGCTGTAAACAAATGTACTTTTCACTACATTTTAAGTGAAGATTAAGTAATATTTTTAAAAACCCATATAAGTAGACATATTGAAGATTTTTTTTAATTGTAGAGTTTAAATTATTTATGCTGGTAGACATCAATCATGAGGTAATTGAAAATAATTTTGAATGACAAAAATTGACATTAAAATTAGTATAAAACTTGCTTGTAAACAATTTTTTTTTTTCATAATTAACTTAATATTGTTTTCCTGCAAGTAAAACCCAAATTTCAAAGATGATATTTAAATTAATGCAATATATTTAATTTTTTTTAAGAATTGATCCAGTGAGGATCAAACTAACTGCTCAGTCATAATAATCAAATTCATTAAGGCACCTTACATATTTTCAGATTATTTATGCAGAAGATGAAAAGTGGATCTGGTCTGTATTTTGTGTAAACAAAACAACAGGCACTGGCTTTTATATACAAGGAAGCGCTGAAAAGTTTTTGGCACGATCCACTTCTCAAAATCTGACAAAACATTACACTCTGGGGGAAGAACTTTCCAGACCCCACTCTCATGTAGATTGTGTACTACTGAACCATTAAAATTCATTAAATATATATGCCAGGAATATGGACAGTACAATTTTGTCCAAGCAGTTAAATTCTGCTCATTAAGAATTTCAGACTTAACCACCAGCCAAATTCTTTATAGAACAAACAGGAAACTCACAATGCTCGACACAAATTAGCCTAAGATGAGCTATCAGAACAGATGTAGCATTTTGTAAATGGCAGCTTCATGTTTGCAAAAGCAATGAAATTTGTGCTAAGATATTTGTTAGATGCTTATCACAAAACACAACTCTTCTGGCTGAAATACTTTGAGATAGGAAAAAAAAAACCTGCCAAAATTAGTTTGTAACATTTTTTTTATCGAGAGAGGATGAAAAATCAATCTTTTCTAGAAATACTTTCATAGTAATTATTCTGATGAACTTTCTTATATGGTACCTAGACTTTATGAACTTAAGTGCAGTACTAGATTGGCAATAAGGTCTCATTATTTTATAGTTGAATTAGATAGATATAATGGTAAGTTTTATTCTAACATTTTCTTTTATCACACTTCTTGCAAATGAAACTCTTTTCTGGCTTGTTTCTTCCCTGTCAACTTTTATCTTCAAGAATGTAAATGCAATTTCAATCATTATCTTGTCTTCTTAATTCTTGTTCTTTCAGTGTCTTCTCTACTTAATAGTGTTTTTTTTTGTTGTTTTTTTTTATATATTCCCACATACTCAGTAACCCCTTGAATCTTAGGGACTTTGTATGGGGTGATTGGTTTCTTGGGTTTTTTTTTTTTTAGTTTTACGCCATATAAACCTCAATGGGTTATTTAAAGCTGACAAAATTTTTATTACTGGTAATATTTTGTTTTGTCAAAAATCTATTTCTGATAATATTTTTTCTTTAAAAATGTATTGCTGATAATTTTTTTTTTTCAAAAATGTATTGCTAGTAAAATTAATTTTTTAAAAACATTGTTGGTAATATTTTTCTTCAAAAATTTACGGCTAGTAATAATTTTTTACAAAGTATTTCTGGTATTAAAACCTATTTTTATTGCTATTTTATTATTACTATTATTTTATTGAAGACATTAATATATAACGAATGAGGAGGGAAAATTGGAACACGATTAAAATGAATTTTTTTAATTATAAATAGTAAAAATATGTGAAGTTCCAAAAAGAGTATAAAATGGAAAAAAGTCACTCAAAATCCCTTGATCAAATGGAAGGAACAAATGAAATGTTCCTTTTGTTTACATAAGCTCGGCTGATGAAATTTAATGTAAACAGCATCAAGGACTTGGATTAGTTTGGTTTGTTTTACAGCATATCAACCTCAATGGGTTATTTAATACCGAAAAAATTTTTATTGCTGGTAATATTTTGTCAAAAATCTATTTCTGGTAATATTTTTTCCAAAAATGTATTGCTGGTAATAGTTTTTTTTCTTGAAAGATTTATGGCTGATAATAAATTTTTATAAAGTATATCTGGTATTAAAACCTATTTTTACACTTTCATAGTGTTTTTACCCCAGTTTCAGGGTTAACTATTTGCCCATAGCTGGGACCCTAACAGGTGCTACCACCCCGAGTCAGGGTGGATGTGAGAACACCACCAATTAAGAGGCAGTTTCACACTCCTCAAAACCTCCTGATCAGAGGCCTTGCTGCTGGACATAGTTTATCGTCTTACCCAGGATGCGGATGTAGTTTATCATCATACCTAGGACGGCACAGGGTGAAAAGATTTAAAAAAAAAATTTAACAATCTAAGTATAAAGCTAAGTGTAAATAACTTATAAATATATCATATAAGTATAAAGATGAGACTGATCCTGGCAGACTCAGAAAGCGCTGCAAGTGCTCTTACACGAGGTAGTCATTTCTAAGCAATGAATGGATTTTGTTTTTAGTCTATATATACGTATATAAGCTGACTTCATGTAATTTGTAAGATTCACCCCGTACAATGCTTAGGGTCCACTCAAGATAGAGTGTTACATTAGGAGGTAGTTTGTACAGATAGGAGGGAAAGATAATTGTTAACCCTTGACTTGAACAAGTTAAGATTGTAGTAATCGGGGAAACATTCTCTTGGGAGTCAGTTCTACAGTGCAGTGAAAAAGCAGTATGAGTGGAAATTATTTCTCATCGATGAAATACAGAGGGAATGAAAGCGCTACAATATAAATGAAGTTTAGGAACCAAGGAATGTAGTTCATCCAAACACTTTCTGTGAAAGTAGCAACAAGAGGTTTGACACATCCCACCTGAGAGAGAGAGAGAGAGAGATTAGAGGGTGGAATAATTTGTCACCTACAAGGACTCAGAGATGCTTCTGGATGCTATTGAGTGCAATATGAGCAGCTCCTGTCCAAATATGACAACAGTACTGCATTTTTGGGGCTGATCTAGATCTTATAAAGTTATAGGATAGCATGTAGAGTCAGGTACTTATTGGAGTTGTATAGTGAGCCAACCATTTTACCTGCATCTTTAGTGATGGCGCATATGTATAAGTTCCACTTGAAGTCAGGTGTGAGGTTAAGGCCCAACAGTCTCTCAAGGTATGATGCCTCACTGACAGGACATCCATTCATTGTGACTGGTGATAGTTCAGGGTCTGATCAATGACAGTGGGATGTAACTAGTGAATAGTGTGAGCCTTAAAATTTTTGCATGAATATTAACCCCTCTAGAAAAATTTACCTGTGTATAATACAACCAGTCACAATAAATACATGATTTTTTTTTAACATCTTTAAAAAAAAATTACCTGTGCATAGTGTGACCACTTAATTTTTATGTAAAAAAAAAATCATATAAACTCGCACTACACTCAAACACTAAACAAAAAAAACAGTCCTTTCTTGCTTTCTTGTCATTACTTTAAATATTATATTATAATGTATACAGGTGTTTGAATACACACCCTGTTTCTTCAAAAAGTGAGAAAGACATCTACCGGCCTGTGCATTTGAGAGTCTTAATAATGAAAATGTGGCCTTCCAGTAGGATTCAAACCTGTATTCCTTTTTGTAAAGGAAACCACCTTTTTTTGGGCTGTGAAGCTCTCAGTAGCTGAGTGGTCTAATAAACACTGGATCAGACAATGGTTTCCACTACAAAAAGAGGTGCAAATTTGAATCCTGCTGAAGAATACATTTCCTTTACTAAGACTCTCAAATGTACAGGCTGGTAGATGTAATTCACGCTGTTTGAAAAAACATGGTGTGTATTCAAATACATGTATCCACTATAACAGGGGTCTGCAACCTTTTGGAGGGAGCAGGCCAGACAGTCTCAGAGGAGAGCCATTATATCAAATTTACTATAATAAATAGTCTCAACCTCAGATCACTTTGTTCAGAAGGCTGTCTTTGTCTGTCGTTTTAAAGAGAGGAGAACTAATTAAAAGAAAAAAACTTGTAGTTCCAATGAATTATATATTTTATGGAAATATTTCGACCAGCAGTTGCCAGTATTGATCACTCCTTAATGTAGAATAACAATAATAAACAGCACTTACCGGCGTAAAGGTCCCAGCTAGCATCCAGCTGGCAGACAAAAATAAAGCAGGCTGTAACTTAATACAAACCCTGCAAACTAACTGATGAATCAAGCTGGTATTTATATAGAAATATCTCCACTCAGGTACCAGCAGCCAATCACAGCCCAAGCAATGGACTATCCCACTTTAGCACAATGAGATGCTCCATGGCAACATAAATAGCTCTCTTTCTAAAGGTTGGATTATTATTCACTTAGCTTGCTCCACAACTGAGTGTTTATCTCTGCCACGTGATTTTTCTACACTTAATTTGAGTAAAACAGTGCAAAGAAACTAGAAATGCTTAAGAATTCAAATCAAGGAAAAAAACAAAAAAATCAAAAAAAAAACGAGTTGATGACATTTACAAAGTAAGATCAAGGCTGGCAACTATTAGCCGAAATATTTCCATAAAATAAATCATTCGTTGGAATTAAGTTTTTTTATTTTAATTATACAGCTACCAACAAAGACAAGCATCCCAACTTTGAGAGGGGAACAAAGTTAATTTTATATTATTTAAACAAGTTTCCTTGTTTTACTGCAAGAATAACAGGATAACTAATGCAATCAACAAAAAATACAAATTCCTTACTATGGCTCAGTTGGCGGGCCAGACAAAAATCCTTTGCAGACTGGAGGTTACCACCTCCTAAACTACAATATAACATTTAAAGTAATGACAATTGTCTTCTTACAACTGATACTTAGTTCTTTCATCTCACTTTCCTCGATTATCTTCTGTAGAAGTTCTTGTAGTTTTCTGTTAGACATCTGCTTTCAACACGGTCATCTGCAAATCTTATATTATCAAGTATGTGGCTACCAATAATTAATTCTGATGTGACTTCTGTTTCTCCTAGAATTGCCATTCTCTTACATTCATTTTCTATTTATCTAAATATTGCAGTAACAAATGATCGAAAATGTGATACAGAAAAGTCAGAAACTAAGTAAAATATGCCTTTCAGAAACTAAGCAAAATATGCCTTTCAGAAACTAAGCAAAGTATTAAGAGTGCTGAAATAGAGCAGTGAATGCTGGAAGATCTCCCAACAAGTGAAGAAATTTAAAGCAACAGAGGATATGATGGAGAGCTATCTACTTAATGTGTTTGAGTGAACGGATAACAAAGCAAGAACAAAGGAGGATAGTAAATATTCATAAGTTACCAAGAGCAACAAAAGAGAGGAAATAGTAGAGAGCAATGATCAGCCACATCCAATCAATTAGTACAAGGCTCGAAAGCCACTCAAGGCAGAGTGTTACTGTCAAGATAGTTATATTAGATGAGGTGTGAGATATGTGAAAGAAAAGAGAAGGTGGATAGAAAATGAAGGTTTAAAAGGCTAAGGAAAGATGACAAGCTTTAACATGGAGAGATCAAGATTGAAATATTCAGGAAAGCATACATGTGGGAGTCTGTTTCAGATGTTGGTAGTTCTTGGGGGTAGGGGAGGGGTTATATATGTTGAACTTTCTTCTCACTAGGACCTACCACTCTTCTATAAATCTCACCCAGACAGTGATATGATGGGATGTTGAAAATTTCTTGACACATTTCACAAAATGAAGGGTTTCCTGGTTGAGGTGAGAACTTTTCAGCACTCCCTCTTAACAGTAAAAACTTGTTACACTCGATGTCAGTGTTGACAGAGACCAACAGCTAAATAAGAGTTTTTTTTTTTAAATTAATGAGAAAAAAAAAACAATGTTCCTTTATGAAACATTCTCTTCATCAAAAGAAAGAGTATTTATCTAAAGAAGCATCTTGATTTACAGGTGAATAACTACTGATAAAATAGTTATTTTCTTTGAAACAAATGTTTCATTTACATATTTAATGTGGTGAAGACAAAAATCTTCATTTGTCAAGATAGATTACCATGGCTTTCTTTGCAAAGATTTTTTTTTCTTTCTTTCTTAAACACCCATTCTACATATCTCTCGTTAAATAACACACCAATTCTTTGGCAAATTGAAACTAAAAAGTCATTACTTCACAGTAAAAAAAAACAAAAAGTTTACTTTCTTTCAAGTGAAAGTTGGAGAAAACCTTTAACAAATAGACAGTGTTTTAAGAGAATGTGGGTGTTCCTGATTAAACAAATACATAATACTTGCTTAAATACTTGCATTAAATACATACTACTTGCTTATCCTACTCTTTTTCTTGTAAAAGTACACATTTTACAAGTATTTAATCTGTTGAAGAGCAAAGTGCTGAGTTCATATTTGTAACACTCCTCCCTCTTCTCTTGGACATGATTAGAGGCTTATGCCTTGTTTCTTGTTTAGGAAGGGGTTCCCGGTACTCTCTCTCTCACTGGCCTCTGTATCTCCAGTTGCCTTGATCTATCCACTACCCTTCTCCTCATCCTTTCTTCTATCACTCCTATCTGATCTTGCTCCAAATTTTCTGTAACCCCTTGCATCCTAGTGGCTTTCCGCCTTGCTTGGGGTGAAACACTTAAAAAAAAAAAAAAAAAAAAAAAAAAAAAAGAAGACGATCCAGACATTAGACACGATTATTCTTAGATAAACAGATACTTCTCCAATGTGCATGTATGGCCATGTAATGTTGAAAGACCAGTTCCTGTATAATCACCAAAATCAAGCAATGTCAACCACAATACCCACACCGGAA
>CAHIKZ030000676.1:252500-462500 GCA_903632075.3 Acanthosepion pharaonis | reverse complement strand
TATCAACAATCCTTACACTGCACTTTACTTTTTCAGTATCTGCGTATATTTCTGAGATGAGGTATTAGGTACACTAAAAAATGGTTGCTGAAGACAATCGGTTCATAATACCCAAAAATTCATACACAGATATCCTCAAGGTCACATAGAACAGTGGATAAAGGTGATCATTAGATCCAGTGACAGGACCCAAAAAGTGTGAGTTCAATACCTGGTTAAGGCGGTGGAGAACTTTGAGAGGGGAATTAACAGGAGATAACTGACATCCATTAGACATGGCACATGGAACTAGAACAGTCTACCCCAGTGAGCAAAATGAAGGGTTCAGTTCAACATTCCAACCACCTGAAGAAACAAAACATTGTGATAAACATGGCGACAAAGATGAGGACAATAGTCCAAATAATGTAAATAGTTTACTTTTTCAATAGTAATTTTCAATGTCTGCTTTTTTCATGCCCTACTTAAGTTTTGAAGCACAAAGAAATTGTTTAAATAATTGTGCAAAAGTTACTTTGTAATTGAAACTGAACATCTTGATAAATTGTTGAAAATACTTGAATAACTGACATCTCCTTTTCTTCAATTACTTTCTATCTTTTCTTGCCTTGTTTTATAGTTTAATAATTTAAACTTATCACCAATCATCTTTGATAAGTGTTGATCAATAAGCTGGCCACTTAAAAGGATTTACACCATTTTTTTTATCTATTTCAACAGTAATTTTCAACATACCTCAGTTTCTTCATGTTACCCATAAGTTTGGAGAAATTGTGTGTGTCCCCCCCCTCCACTTGAATCTTCACAGATTCATATCTTCATTTTAACTTTTACACACGTAGATAACAAATAAGAACTGCTTTGACGAGCTACCTTCACTGGTTCCCCAACTGCATGTATTTAAGCATGCTACTAGGTTGGTATCTCAGTCCCACCCTTTCACTGCCGAAACAATCAAATGCAATCGCTTCTTCAACTCCAACAGCTTCTTCTCTCGCACTTCCTGACAGTGGAATTCCCTTCCTCTTACTTGTTTCCCTGATAGCTATAATCTTCAAATATTCATATGTAATGTCAATCGATATCTTATGCCTTGATCCAGATCGCCATCCTTCTCTATATCCTTTCCTCAAACACTTACTTTATCTTGATAAATTGTTGAAAATACTTGAATAACTGACATCTCCTTTTCTTCAATTACTTTCTATCTTTTCTTGCCTTGTTTTATAGTTTAATAATTTAAACTTATCACCAATCATCTTTGATAAGTGTTGATCAATAAGCTGGCCACTTAAAAGGATTTACACCATTTTTTTTATCTATTTCAACAGTAATTTTCAACATACCTCAGTTTCTTCATGTTACCCATAAGTTTGGAGAAATTACCCCCCCCATTTGAACCTTCACAGATTCATATCTTTATTTGAACCTTTACATACTTAGATAACAAATAAGGACTTTGAAGTAATGTTATTTAAAACCTGTGAATTCCCACTGTTTTCTTGACCTAGAAAGGCCAAGAAAAACAAAAAAGAGGGATTAGTGCTAAAGGTTCTCCTTATGTTCAAAGGTATTGGACATGGCATGTTACTGTAAAAAGTGAAGAAAACTTGTTGATCACTCAAATGGTCATATTTAAAGGAAAAAAAAATTCAAAGTAATTTTTAATTGATTCATTTTCTATGGCTTATCAACCCTTTACAGGTTATTTAAAGCCAGAAAATATTTTTAGATTGTAAGAAGTTTTTTTGGAGATAATAATGATTTAGTGATACAAGTCTTACTAATTAATCCATAACTGAGGGGAGAAGAGGTAAGTTCATACCTAATCAGAATTTGATAAAAAAATAAGAAATTATTTGGATATAAAGTGGGAGATCAATTTTATATTACAATCAATATATAAATTAATCCCTCACTTTGCGGCCACGCTAGTTTCTATATATTTATATCCCAGAGAATGTAAATGAATCTAAAAGACATGCCTGTATAGCTAATCGGTATTTCATTGTTTGATTCATTTTCTACAGCTATATTAGAATCAATTACTTGGTTTTAAAATGATAAAACAAAAACAAAAAAAAAACAATAAGAAGAAAACTCCAACAGACACTTAATTGCAGGTTATTTAAAGCCAGAAAATAGTTTTAGATTGTACGATTTTTTTTTTTTTTGAGATAATAATAATAATTTAGTGATACAAGTCTTACTAATTAATCCATAATTAGGGGAAGAGGTGAGTTCATACCTAATCAGAATTTGATAAACAAATAAGAAATTATGTGGATACAAATTGGGGGATCAATTCTATATTAGAATCAATTACTTGGTTTTAAAATGATAAAACAAAAACAAAAAAAAAACAATAAGAAGAAAACTCCAACAGACACTTAATTCAAATGCAACATCACTGTTTAGCCAAGACACAAGAACAAAACAATATCCAAGATGAAATAAAGAATCTCATTCAAAATTTTCTCAAGAAAGCAAATGAGACTTGGGAAGAAGAAACACAGACAAATGGTAATGATAATATTAAATGTTTCCTTATATGAAAATATTTGGCCTTCATTGACCAAAAATCCAGTGCTACTCGAATTACGCATTTCTTCACTCCCTGGCTCTCTCTAATTATTTGTTGGCTGGTTGCTTGATTTTGTTTGGCTGCATATCAAAATCCATGGGTTATTTAATGCCTAAATCTAAATATTTTAAACACAATTTTAAGACTTTAACTGAACACATCTTAAATACAATTATATGTCTTCAACTACAGAAAACGATATTGCTGGTCATTTTGCTTTAAGAATATATTTTTGGTAATTACACTATAAATATGTAATTTTTTTTATATTAAAATGTACTGCTGGTATTTTTATACTTTTGTGTTTTGTTTTTGTTTGGGAGTTCACTATTTGCCCATAGCTGGGACCCTAACAGGTGCTACCACCCCAGATCACAGTTGACCTGCGAACAGCAGCAATTAAGAGGTGGTTCCACACTCCTCAAAACCTCCAATCTCCTGATCAGAGGTCTTGTTGCCGGATGTAGTTTACCATCTTACCCAGGACTATTTCTGATCGTAATGATAATATTAGCTGTTTCCTTATAAGGAAACATTCTGCATTTATTGACTGAGCAGCCAGTACTACTTTCAGTTAAAATTCATAAAATCTTTCTCTGAAAACAATTTTTTCAGGAAAACAGGTATCTCAAGTCCAGTAGCTGTTATCACCCTATCTAGTATTGAGAGGGGTTTCTTTCCTAACCTTTTGTTTGAAGTCATGTGAAATAGCAACTTCTTGATTAAGCAATTATTTTCTCTTTGAGTTGCAGGTCATATCAATGATAAAAAATTGATGATATTAATTCAAAAGAATTATCAAATACTTTGTTTTCATGCAAAAAATATACACTATTTACATTATTTGGATTACTGTCCTCGTCTTTGTCGCCATATTTATTACAACGTTTCGGCCATTGTACGCTCTGGCCTTCTTAAGGTGGTTGGAATGTTGAACTGAACCCTTTATTTATTTCAAGGACACACAGAACAGTGGATAAAGGTGTTACATCGGGTGACAGGACCCAAAATGTGTGAGTTCAATACCCAGTTAAGGCAGTGGAAAACTTGGAGAGGGGAATTAACAGGAGATAACTTACAACTGACATCCATTAAACTTGGCACATGGAACTAGAACAGTCTACCCCAGTGAGCGAAATCAAGGGTTCAGTTTGACATTCCCACCACCGGAGCATACAATGGCCGAAATGTTTTAATAAATATGGCGACAAAGATGAGTACACTAGTCTGAATAATGTAAATAGTGTACATAATACCTCATCTCAGAAATATAGACAAATACTGAAAAGCCAAAATGTTGTAATAAATATGGTGACAAAGATGAGGACAATAGTCCAAATAATGTAAATAGTGTACATAATATCTCATCTCAGAAATATAGACAGATACAAAAAATATACATTTTCTTTTTTGCATCGTTTGAATCTTTTAAAGACATTCAAAGGTTAGCCAAGATGCAGGTGCAAGTACTACAAGCAACAAACTTTTAAAAAAATGAATTAAAAAGACAAACAAAGGAACAAAATTGTCAATAATTATAGAAAAAAATAATTGCTCAAAATGTTGCATGGAAATGAGGCCAAATAACAATTTTACACCTTCCTTTCAAATATCAAATATATATAATCAAATGTATATACATCTGATCATAAGTATATATATATATATGTTTCATTAAATAATACAGACAAGTTTTGTCTATTTATTTTAAGTAAGTTCCTTTCATATTGTCTGATAAGCTTAATCACATTATCATTGAAAGACGAAAGGAAAACACCATATTGATACATGTTTAAATCCAATCTAAGCTTTTGGCTTGCGTAAGCCATTATCAAAGACGACAATATCAATATATCAAACAACACACGTGTACAGTTGACTTGATAAAAGCCAAGTCAGCCCTCCCCGACTCGATATTCTAGCAGTATTTATACTAGCCTGAGGACTACCAGTGTGCTTTAATTGGCGTCCCCGTGTCAACGGTCTTCCTGTATCTCTACAACACGGACGAAACAACAATGATAGTCCGCTCTTGCTGCATGAAAAATTTCAAAGCAACAACAAACCCGTGTATAGATTATTTACCTTATTCAGACTACTGTCCTCATCATTGTCGCCATATTTATCACAACGTTGTGATAAATATGGTGACAAAGATGAGGACAATAGTCGAAATAATGTAAATAATGTACATAATACCTCATCTCAGAAATATAGAGTAATATAATATATATAATAATAAATGAAATATATATTTTTCATGCAAGAAACTTGATTTTTTTTTTTTAATTTCAAGACATTGTTTTGTTTGATACATTTCTCAGATTTCTCTATGAATGATGCATCAAGAAGTTTAGAAATAAATTATTTTGTTCTTTTTCATTTTATATCTTCAAGTATTTTAGCAGTAAGTCTGTTCTCTTTACTTATCAGGAGGGGGGATATTGTGGGGGGAAAGAAGGCAACTAAGAGAATTTGCAAGCCTTGAAAAATCAGCCTTTAAATCCCTGATTACTCTAATCTAGCTCAGAATGAAAATTAATGGCATTTCTAAGAAATATAAACTCATTTCTGTCTGGATTTCAGAGAGGAAAAGTTATTATTTACATTCAGACTGAAATCCTTATCTACAGGGTATGATGGGTAAATTGTCACAATTTTATATTTCTAATTTCACACATGCATGTTGTTTTTGTCAATTGTACAGTATAGTAGAGTTAGTTGGGCACCATCTGTGAGGAAAAAGTACCATGATACAATTCACTCCACCAGAAATTTGGAAACGGCATGCTGTACTACTTGGCATTTTCACCAGAAGTACCAATACGAACATTTCAGAGTGTTCAGATGTCAATCTGAGGACAGTGTAGAGGACTCGAAAAGAGTTACATGAGTCTGATGGTTATTACAAAGGTAAATCACCTCAGAAAACTCAATCTGATCATTCTAATAAAAGAACTTTCAAATTTGATGGTAAGGGCTTCAGATTCAACACATCATTGTAATCATCATTAGACTATTCCGTCTAATGGTGATTACAATGATGTTTGGAGTGATTACTAGTGACAGTGATATTATGCCTCCATTCATTTTCCCACAGGAACTCAGATTCAACATGGAGGCCTACATCAAGTGCCTTGAAGAGGTAGTGCTGCCCTGGACTCTGCACCATGCCACACAAGCAGGAGAACCCAGTCATTGCTGTCAGACAATTTCTGCGATGACATCACCCCTTACATCTGGCCATCTAACTACCCAGACTGCAACCCCCCTTGATTATTATGTGTGGCATGCAGTTGAGCGAGAGACCAACAAAACAACTTGTAACACCAAAGATGAACTGAAGGCAAGGATTATGGCAGCATTCACCAACTTAAACAAGGAGACCATCCAGAAGATTTGCAGGAGATTCCAAAGTTGTCTGGAGGCGGTGGTTGAAGCCAACGGCGATTTTATGGAATGAATTTACTCTTTCGTATTTCAAGATATTCTTGTATAATTTTGGTAAATATATCTGTTAAAAAGAGATGTTAGTGTTATTTTCATTTTTGCATCATTTAGACAACAATTTGTCCATTGCACCCTGTATGTTGTTGTCAGCACAATGTTTCGGCTGTTGGATACTCCAGCCTTTTTTAGGTGCCCTTTGGGGAAACAGCCTAGGGGATTAAAATGTAGGTTCATAAATTTGATGACAATATTTGTGAGTTGAGTCTCTGGGCTGGGTAGTACAGACTTTAACTGCTCAGTTATTGCCAGTCTTATTTCCACTCTGAAATAAGATTGGCAATAACTGAACAATACTAAAGAAGTATTTGTGAGTTCAATCCCTGGGCTGGGCAGTACAGATTCAGACACAGACTCAGTGGAAACAGGAATAGCAATAACTGAGCAGTACTAAAAAAAAAGAAGATATCCCTAAACATAGACAGAAGAACATGAACAATCTCAGAGTTAGTTAAATAAAGGGATCACTTTAAAAATTCCTGAAAGGTTACAACATATACTTGAAGATAGCCAGAGGGTAAAATGGCTTAAATATGATAACAACAAAGATAAGGACATTAGTATTAGAACGTAAATATCAGCAAATATGCAAGATAATTTGGAAAAAACTTGTTTGACATGTTTCGCCAGTCACACAGTGTGCTCAGAAAAAGATTGTATTTTAACTAAAACCACATTTAACAAAAAAAAAAAAAAAAAAAAAAAAAGATTTCAGTTAATGATATGAACACTTTAATTTTTTTGTTTCAAATGCACTATATTTTTTTTTTATTTATTAAATCACCCCAAGTAAAACAATAATGCTACCAAGAGGCAACAGAGAGTGATAAAGAATGAAAAAAGTTTAGAAGGAATTGGAAACCAAATCCTAAACGGTAAACAAGGGATAAACCTCTACTCTTGTCCAAAATATTGGAGAGGATTGTGAACCGGACAATAGGCAAACCTATGTACTACTATTACTTTTTTAAAAATTAGATTTTTTTAAATTTTAACTCAGTTGATATTTGTTATTTCAAGTTCCTTCTATACTCAATTCCATTAATGAACTCTGAAACAATTCAGTGATACACTTTAGAGTTTATGAAAAGATTTTTTGTTACCATTAACTTCCCTACTCACTACAATCTTGACATCTTCAAGTCTAGATGCAACCATTATCTATCCTACATATCCTCATAATCTGCACTTACTTCTTCCTCTTACATTCATATAATATCATTCAGTAACTGTAGGAGAAAAAAAAATGATGATGAGGGGTGTCAAAAAGAGCAGTGTGTCACTCACCGGCAGTCCAGCTAATTTTTTTGTTTTTTGGTCGCCTCAAGAAAATGAATTTGCATGACTCCCTTTCTCCGCCATTATACTGGGCAGTTGTGAAACAGACAGCAATTCAGCCGCACCTACTTCGACTTCCTCTTTGTCCATCTGTCAATCCGTACGTCCAACTCTATTACATGCAGTCCGCCGAATGACTCCCTAACCCTTGGTGCTGCTGGCACCCCACTTTTTATGCTATTCCAAGACAGCCAAAATATGCATGTGTGGAAATATCATCTCATTTTGGATGAGATATGCATGCATAAATTGTGTCTTCAATAGTGGCCATATTTCTTTTTGTCATCACTTTGCAGGCAAGACACATTCGCACTCATTTCGAATTCTGAGGTAAGTCATGTCACAGTAACCCTCTACCTTGAGTAGCTTCTGAGCCTGGGTGATTGGGTGAACGTTTGGGTAAAAAAAATCTTCAATCACCATGAAAATCCCTGAGATAATTGTGTACAAAAACAATAAAGATTTCTTTCTTGAACAATTCCATGAAGGTAGTATATACTTATTGCAATTAGGAAGAGACAAAGTTGTTGTTGCATTTTAGTATCAGGTATGTTTTACTTATATGCAAAAATATGAGAATGAAAACTAAGTTACCAAATTAATGATATAGTCACTTACATACAGTTTGGCCTAAAAGGTAATATATATCTGATGAGGAGACAAATTCATAGTTTTTATAAATATACGTCTATACTTATATAATATTCCCAACATATTTAGCAATTACTGCCACAAGATTATACTGTAGGTATTTCCCTAATTGGAATACAAAAAAAAAGGATAAACATTTTTTAGCGAAACAATATAAATTTACATTATATAAAATATAGATGAATATTCTTTGGAGGTTTTGCTCAAATCTTTGCAAATTGAGAATAGAAAACTCAAAATAATCTGTCAAGTCTGAAGCTCAAATTGCAGATTGTGGCTCAAGACAGGGGAGGCCAGAAAGATTGTGGCTCAAGACAGGGGAGGCCAGAATGATGGTGGTTCCAGACAGAGGATGTTAGAAAGATTGTGGCTCAAGACAGGGGAGGCCAGAATGATGGTGGTTCCAGACAGAGGATGTTAGAAAGATTGTGGCTCAAGACGGGGGAGGCCAGAAAGATTGTGGCTCAAGACGGGGGAGGCCAGAAAGATTGTGGCTCAAGACGGGGGAGGCCAGAAAGATTGTGGCTCAAGACGGGGGGAGGCCAGAAAGATTGTGGCTCAAGACGGGGGAGGCCAGAAAGATTGTGGCTCAAGACGGGGAGGCCAGAAAGATTGTGGCTCAAGACGGGGAGGCCAGAAAGATTGTGGCTCAAGACAGGGGGGCCAGAAAGATTGTGGCTCAAGACAGGGGGGCCAGAAAGATTGTGGCTCAAGACAGGGGGGCCAGAAAGATTGTGGCTCAAGACAGTGGAGGCCAGAATGATGGTGGTTCAGACAGAGGATGTTAGAATGATGGTGGCTCAAGACAGGGGAGGTTAGAAAGATTGTGGCTCAAGACAGGGGCCAGAAAGATTGTGGCTCAAGACAGGGAGGCCAGAAAGATTGTGGCTCCAGACAGGGATGATAGAAAGATTGTGGCTCAAGACAGGGGATGTTAGAAAGATTGTGGCTCAAGACAGGGGATGTTAGAAAAGATTGTGGCTCAAGACAGGGGATGTTAGAAAAAGATTGTGGCTCAAGACAGGGGATGTTAGAAAGATTGTGGCTCAAGACAGGGGAGGCCAGAAAGATTGTGGCTCAAGACAGGGGAGGCCAGAAAGATTGTGGCTCAAGACAGGGGAGGCCAGAAAGATTGTGGCTCAAGACAGGGGAGGCCAGAAAGATTGTGGCTCAAGACAGGGGAGGCCAGAAAGATTGTGGCTCAAGACAGGGGAGGCCAGAAAGATTGTGGCTCAAGACAGGGGAGGCCAGAAAGATTGTGGCTCAAGACAGGGGAGGCCAGAAAGATTGTGGCTCAAGACAGGGGAGGCCAGAAAGATTGTGGCTCAAGACAGGGGTGGCTAGAATGATGGTGGTTCCAGACAGAGGATGTTAGAAAGATTGTGGCTCAAGACAGGGGAGGCCAGAAAGATTGTGGCTCAAGACAGGGGAGGCCAGAAAGATTGTGGCTCAAGACAGGGGAGGCCAGAAAGATTGTGGCTCCAGACAGAGGATGATAGAAAGATTGTGGCTCAAGACAGGGGATGTTAGAAAGATTGTGGCTCAAGACAGGGGATGTTAGAAAGATTGTGGCTCAAGACAGGGGAGGCCAGAAAGATTGTGGCTCAAGACAGGGGAGGCCAGAAAGATTGTGGCTCAAGACAGGGGAGGCCAGAAAGATTGTGGCTCAAGACAGGGGAGGCCAGAAAGATTGTGGCTCAAGACAGGGGTGGCTAGAATGATGGTGGTTCCAGACAGAGGATGTTAGAAAGATTTTGTTTTAAGAGGATGTCTAGTATGGATATATCACGGAAAGCTATAAAGTCTTTCATTCTGACAACTTCTAGCTCAAATTACAGGAAGTCATAAGAATTGCATGCTCAGTTATAAGACTCATAACAAGATTTAAGATGCTAGACAATGTGTAACTGAGAATCAGCTTGTAATTGTCAGGTGGTTGTGAAAACAGGATTCAAATTACCACAGGTTTGAATAATTTCAGTTCAGAATTTTATTATAATCAATTTTTCAAAAGACTTGTTTGAAACATATTATACTTCGGAGTACACAAAAAGTAGCACAGATTCAAATTAGAAAAAAATTGTAAATGATTTAATGATGGTAGGCTGAAATTCAAATCAAGATTGGATATGAAAATAGCTGTTGTGATTAAAATTCTCTTAAGCGATAAGAATTCTTCAAACTGTGAGTGATTTTTAGTCTTTGCTTTGTTTGAATGAAAAATAAGCTATAAAAGATATAATAATGTAAGGCTGAAACTTAATTCTAAATTTTTGTTTTTTTATAATCACTTCACCCCATGGAAGGCGACAATCCCACTATACTGCAGGAGGTTACAGAGAGTGAAAGAGAATGAGAAGATTGAAAATGGGGAGGATTGAGGAAAAGACAGAAAAGGAACCGTGTTCAAGATGACAAAAGATGCCTATTGACATTGCATTTAAATTTTTGAATATAGTAGTTTATCAGGAAAGCAAGAAATCAGGATTGTGTTTCACAGGTGGGAAAGGTGAGAAAAGAAACAAAGTAGAAGTGGCAGCTGCATTTTTGCTAGTCCAACAGTAAAACGGTGAGACCTAGTCAGCAATCTAGTAGCACGTTTAAATTCATGTGGTCAGGTGTAATATAATATTAGGACCTTCAATAAATTCTCACTGTTTTCCAACAGATGACATTCTCAAAACTGCATGCATGTAGTTTCAGATGGTAACGCATCAATAAGGAAGTACTAAAAGCAACCTTGAAATTAAGTATATGTCATTTCGCCGAAGTTTAAACAACTTTGTTTTTCGTAGAGTTAAACATGTCAGATTTCGGGACAAAAAAGTGTATTTTTGGGAATTTTAATGCACTGCATTATCCAAAAGAAGTCTGCAGGAACCATGCTCTGTAGCAAACGGCATGCAGAGTTTGTTTTAGATGCTTCAAAAATAATGATTTTGATGTTGAAGATAAACAACACTCTGGTGCACCAAAAAAGTTTGAAGATGAAGAATTGGAGGCATTACTTCACAAAGATTCATGTCAGGCACAAGCTGAACTTGTAGAATCATTAGAAATTGATCACACAAGTTTCAAAATATTTGAAAGAATTAGGAATGATTCAAAAGTAAGGACATTGGGTGCCGTACGAGTTGAAGCTGAATGGCATCTTGTCATGTGTAAACAACTGCTGCAATGGTAGAAAAGGAAAGATTTTTTGCATCGTATCATGACCAGCAATGAAAAGTGGATACACTACAATAACCCTAAGCGTAGAAGATCATGGAATAAGCCCAGCCATGAATCAACATTGGCGACAAAGCCGAATATCCATGGTTCGAAGCTTCTGCTCTGCATTTGGTGAGATCAGCTGGGTGTAGTTTATTATGAGCTGTTCAAACCGACTGAAACCATCATGGGAGATTGCTATCAACTACAATTGACATGTTTAATGGCTGCTATATGAGCAGAGACACAACAAAGTGATTATTGCAACATGACAACGCTAGGCTACATGATGCAAAATGGGTGAAAACCTACTTGGAAATGCTTAAATGGGACGTCCTACCCCACCGGCTGAATTCACCAGATATTGCCCATTCGATTATCAATTCTTCCAATCAATGGCACATGGCCTGTCTGAGCAGCACTTTCATTATTATGAAGATGTCAAGAAATGGTGAACTCGTGGTTAGCCCTAAAAGATGTGTTGTTTTCTCGACGTTAAATTCAAATACTACCAGAAAGATGGGGGAAAAGTAGTGGCTAGCAATGGACAATACTTTCTGTGACATGTTTCTTACTAATTTTTATAAATAAAACATTACTTGAAAAATCAATGATAACTTATTTAATGTCCTAATAACAACTCTAAGTAGAAGGTTATGAATTTTTATTTGACTAATTTGGCTTTAGTGCTGAAAAATGTTTATTGGATAGGGAGAGGGGAGATGGGATGTGCTTGTTTTATTACCACATCAGGGCACCATGGAAAAAGGTCATCAGAGCAGTTGCTATGAAAATATTTGTAGAAAAGACAGAGGGAAGCCACATCACATTGGTGAGAAAGTGACTGAAGTCAAGATGCCTGGTTACAGTCTCTTCTTTAGATTTTATCTAAGATCATGAGATGTACAGCAGGAGCACCAGATGTGACAGTATTCAATGCATGGACGAATGGTAGATTTCTAAATGTGCGAGATGGATTCTGATGGGAAAAAATTTTCTGGCACGACACAGTGAACTAACTTTCCTTGCAGCTTATTGATTCAATGTGGTTGTTCCACCTCAGGTCAGTGAAATACATGAGACCAAGAAAGCATAGCATGGCTCTCCTGGAGTTGCTCATATGAGTTGATTGCAAAAATTGTTGGTCTGCTGGGAATATATTAAGAAGAAAAAAAAAATTTGTTCCTTTATTTCAATGCCATAAACATTTGCATGACACTGTCGTACCATGTGTCCACGTTGACATCTATGAATACAATAAGACATTAACAACAAGCATTTACTTATTGACAGCACTCGTAATTCTGGTTAATATTTAATAACATTTTTTTCTGACCATTTGTTCTCTGCATTTTGGTTTGCCATTTTTGCCATTAACAAATTATTGCTGGTTGATTTGATATCATGGGAAAAATCTTTATCCCCAGGAGAAAACAAAATACAATATATGGATTTATATAAACAGTGTAGACAAAGAAATCAATATTGCATAATCACTGGCAATTTCACACCTCATGATATGAAGATTGCTTGAAGCATGAAAATAACAGTCAACATGCAGTACTGGTTTCTATGTCCACACTATCTCTATATGAAAATGCTCTATCTTTGCTAATGAGCAAAATAAAAAAATAAAGCAAATTTTAAATACATACATAAATATATATGATACTTATTACAAAACCCAGGTTGTGTGTGTGTCTGTACATTTATATATTGGATCGGATTACATTTTTCAACCGATTTCAACAAAACTTCACAGGACTACATAAAATTACCTTGCGGTGGTTCTGATAGCGCCAAAAATTGGAAAAACACAATTGTTTCTGCACAAAATCAATTTGAAAACACGATTAAGAGGCATTGCTGTTGTGTGAATGAAAGGGGGACAACTCATATCCAGTTATACTTATTATAAAACCCAGTTTGTTTGTGTGTGTGTGTTTGTTTATATACGGGATCGAATTTCCTACATTTTTCAACCGTTTTCAACAAAACTTCACTTTTTTTGGCAGGTAGTGTTTCTTATTGTCTTGCACACTTTTTTTCTTTATTTTTACATTCAGAATGCTTTAAAAATTCCATTTACAAAACCCAGGTTGTGTATAATAAAATTCTATTCAATCGGTAGATTCATAACGATTGAAAACAATGTTTTTGTTTGAGTTTGACCAATTCGTAAAAAAAAAAAAAAACTAATTAAGACATGCGCGTCCATCAACTTTAAACAATAATCTTTGTCAATTTTATTTTTCAGTCTTTATGATAGTCGATACTTGATCTATCTCTTACTGTTACATCCCCAGGCAACGCCAGGCTCTACTGCTAGTATATATGTATATTATAATTATTTTTTAAAAATATGATAATTACAAAAAATAAAAAATAATTATAATTTAAGCTCTACTTCTGTATGGATCACTGTTTTTTAAAAATAAAAACAAAAATACTAAAGAACTCCAGATTATTTACCTAACGTGTTCTTTCCTATTTTTTCTACATATCTGCACACACACACACATATATATATATATATATATATATATATATATATATATATATAGTGTATTGGGGTAGTAAATCATTACTTAATCATATATTATTAAATATAACAGACAATAAATATCTATTATATCTGATCATGAGCCATTCTAATGATTGAATGTTTGCTTTAATTTCTGGTGAAAATAAAGACAAAAATTGTTCAAGATTTGGATATTTTTTTATTAAGCTGGTTCTAAGTTTTTGACTCACATGAGCCATCCACAGAGTGGTTAAAAAGACATGAAACAAAGATATCCACCATCAAAGATGATATTTTGTTGTTTTATATAATAAAACTGTCCAATTGTTTTTTCTTTCTGAGCGCTTTCGGCTATACATTTAGTCATTTTCAAGGTTGAAATATATTAACTGTTAACAAGCTTTTATATAATTTGTCAACTGAGTTTGCCGTTGCTTGGAAATCTTCCATGTAAACAGAAACAGACTATCATTATTGTTTTGTCTGTATTGTTTAATATATTGTAATGTAATTGTCATCTTTGATAATGGCTTATGTAAGCTGAAAGCTTAGATAGGATTAAAAAATATATATCAATATTGTGATTTTCTTTCTTCTTTTAATGATAATGTTATTAAGCTTATCAGATAATATGAAAGGAATTTACTTAAATAGACAAAACTTGTCTATATTATTTAATGAAACATGCACCAATGAAAAAATGCTGTGTAAATACACACAATATATATATATATATATATATATATATATATATATATATATATATAACACACAAAGCAACTCACTCCAAAAGGAGTTTACTGAAGGCAGCCTGTAGAAAAACAGCTCAATTTCAAAACAGCAGAACATTTGTAATATATTATAGTCCACCTGACCGATCACCACTATAATTTATTATTATTATTATTGTTTTCTTACACGCCAAAACACACAATTACATATGTATATATATTTATTTGTATCACGTATCTTCAATAAGGTTAAAAAATCTTTGGTTTGATAAGGTCAAGTTGGCAGCTTATCTAAAAAATGATCAACAATTTGTTGCTTAATGAGACAAGAAATGTCTTGTTTATGTTAATGTGAAATTGGATGATGACACCCAAAATTTTGGGAACCCCTGATGGGACAAGAGGAAAGCAGTGTATAACCTCCCTAATGAACTTGTGTAAACAGTTGGCAGAACAGGGATTAGTGTAGGATATCAGTTGAGAAAGACCTTTGACCTCACTTCTGCTGCATCAGAGAGTGAGCAAAAATTGGAATGGTTGATAGCATAAACAGGAAATGCATCCAGTGGTTAAAGTAAACAGGATGAACAGGTGTCTTGAGCCTTGAATAAACAAGGTGCACAGGTGTTCTGAGCGAAAGTGAATGTGTGATTGCTGAAAGGGGCATGGCTGCACAAAGTTGTGTGCGCACGTAGCCAGAAGAGGCATGGCCACAAGAAGTTGTGTAGGCAACATACTGGAAGAAGGTGTAAAGTGCACAGGTATGCAGAAAATAGAAAAGAACATGTTGGGTGCATAATCTGGAGTTCCTTAGTATTTTTGTTTTTATTTTTAAGAAGACAGTGCTCCATACAGAAGTAGAGCTTTATTATAATAATATTTTTTTGTTTAAAAATATGATTCCTTCGCTACATAAGAGTTCTCATGTTTCAAAAATGAGAGCCGAAACTATCCAAACAATTATTAAAATTAAGTTGAATTGAGGCGTTTAGTCCCATTTCATCTTCAAGCGAAATTTTAGGAATAAGCTATCTCTCGGTTTACGTGTTTTTAGGCATGGTCCGTTACAAAATTCGTTATTTTGGGAGTGGCTAGACTATTTTTCTTCGTTAAGTGGCCAGAGAGTTAATTCTTATCAATAGATTCATCATCTTCTGAGAGGTTTTGCTAAGGTTGGGTAGGGTATCTATTTCAAGGCTAATGTTTGCGGTCACCCTTTAGTTGGTTCCCAGTGAGGGATATTTTTATGGCGCGCCTACAAGTCGTTATGTGTCGGGAGGATTGTCTTTTATTATTGTCCATCTGATTATCTATTTATTTATTTGTTTATTCAAGTGGGTGTTTTATATACAAATCGTTTTGCACTGAATTTCAATTTGTTTTTTTTTTTGTTTTTTGACGACTACAGAAAGGGTTTTTCCTATTTAATGATTTGGTTAGACTTTTAAGGCTTTTATTTAGCTATGGGAATTTTTTTTTTTTTATATGCTAATTATTTAATGCGAAAGTTTGTTGATGTCGGCAAAAAACCGTTAACTCCTGCCTTTGGTTTAATAATTTTTCATTATTTAGAATTTTAATGATGTGTGGTTTTTTATCATATATATATATATATATATATATATATATATATATATATATATATATATTTGTTGCTATATTTGAGTCCAGCAGCAATATACAACAATTAAGAGAGATAACAAAAAGGCAAAATTTATGAAGAGCTGCTACAACTGACAAGAATGATTATAATAGGATAATTATATATAAAATAATGTCATATATATATATATATATATATATATATATATATATAAAAAATGTATTATTAATCTATGTTATATTCCATGCTAAGAGAATAAATACTTAACACCAGGTGGATAATAGAAGAAAGGTTTATTGTACACAACAAGTACAATATGAAATACGGTACAGTTATACACACACACACACGTCAATCTAGTAGTGACTGCCACTAATTGGAAGGTCAGACGTGCTTGCGTTGTCTTACTCTCACTCTTCCCGAAGTCTCTCGTAGACAGTTGACTTTATAGGTACTTACTACCTATAGTATAATCATTATATAATGTAATCATTCATGGGGGTAACTGGTTATTCCATTACATCTATATATATATATTTATATATAAAATGTATCAAGGAAAAACTTAATGCATCATGAAATATACCGTAATAAATTATAATTTATTTCAACGAGTAATTTTTTTTACACCCATCTCATAATAACCAAAATTATAAAACCTAATTTTGGTCTGATGAGATGGGGTTTAAAAACTTATCTGTTGAAATAAATTATAATTCATAACCCTGTTTTCAATGATGCATTTTTTCCTTGATGTATATCATATTGCTCTGTATACTATACATTGAGCTCTCTTTATGGATCCATTTTTTTAATATTTTATATTAAAAAAGACCTATTTAGATTATCCTTTTCACTTATGGATTTATATTATTATATAGTCATTCACACACAAGCCTTTTTCACAGTATCACAACGAAACAGTGTGATTAGATGTCTGATTCAAGCCGGGATCGAAATTCGACCGATTTGGCATCAGTCAGAGATTTTACCCCTAAGAATTGGCACACAACAGAGAAAGGGAAATTTATAACATATTATATATGAGATGTATACAAACGCCAGTAGCCAAGAGTGCTCAGTTCGTAATTGGTGAGTGATGCATTAATAGCAGCAGCAGCCACTGTTTTTTTTTTTTTGTTTTTTTTTAATTACCCTTTTTGTATAGTGTTCAATTGACGAATAAGAACATATATAACGGGTGTTTAAATAACTTCAACCAATTTTAAATGTGAATTAAGTTTGAGCATGTAATGTTTTTTTTCTTTTTCTTTCAGATTCAGTGGAAATTTGGGTGATATTATTTTTCACACATAATTGCCATGACTTAAATAACATGATCTAATAGAGAAATAAATAAGTTTTCACCAATAACACCGATTTATTTACTGCTGACATTGATCCGTCTTAATGAAACAACTTTATATATAATCTGTCTTAATGAAACACCTTTATATATATATATATATATATATATATATATAAAATATACTCTCAAGGTGTGCTATATTTATGGGATAAAGAGTTCAATATCAGAGATAGAGCGTGTGTAAATATAAAAGTGAACATTGAAGTCAACACTTAGAGGTGACAGGTTGTTTCATGCTGGACGCAATCATCAGGCCATGTGTGTTGTTTTTTTTCTCGCCTGAACAGTGAACATTGAATTCAACACTTAGAGGCGACTGGCTGATTCGCCTCGAAGTGTTGACTTCAATGTTCACTTTTATATTTATATATATATGAAAAGGATGTTTGTAATCAATGAATGCCACACAGTTTTTCTAGACAAGAAAATCAAACATCATCTTATGACAGTGACATAATCAAAGTTGATTTTCCATCATCGCAAGCTGGCATTAAAAGGCAGTCTTAAATAAAGAAACATTCGTATCCTAGTGCACACTGATCCATGTGGTTCAACTTCCAGTGAGCTGTGAGAAGTGTCAACGAGCCTCCATGCAAAAAAAAGGAAAAAAAAAAAAAAGAAGAAGAAGAAAACCCAAGAGCATGCAAGTGAAATGGCAATTGGAAACCTGATTCCTATTCCACGCAATTTCTGCAAAACGTAGTGCATATGAGGTCATGCTTTTATTGATCAGGCCTGAAATTATCACATACTCTGCCAATGTAAAGCATTGCACTGGACAAAAAAGATTTATTTATCAACATCAAGTCAACCAAAAAATTACAACAGAAAGGTGCAATTGTTTTGAACTATCAACTTGCAAGTATAAGATCTGATTTACAAAGCATTCCAAGCAATACATGTATATATGTAGATAATATTAACATTGCATTCTCTATATTAAAATATCTATTTTGTAATATTAACACATACTGTATCATTCTATTGGTTTTCTTCACCATGAATCTGGGGTAGGCATCTATAAAAGCTATCATAAAGAATGACTCAACTTACAACCTACACAAGATCTCTGACTGGAGAGTATATATATATATATATATATATATATATAATATAAAAGGCTCAAACACTAATATTCCATGGTTATAATTTATTACATTGGAATTGTAATCACAATCCAAATCATCAGACCTACAAATTCAAAAAGAAATCTGTAGTGAAAGAGATAATAAGTTACCCCGAAAAAAGTTTGTGTTTTGTGTGCGATCTGCCGAAGAAAAATTACCAAAAAATAGTTAGCAAAAATCTACCTCAATGACTAGAAGCTGTGCTAATGTTCTTCCCTCCCCTGAATGCGCCATTCAGGGGAGGGAAGAACATCAGAAAATTCTCTTGATGAACAGAAGTCGTTTTTCGCTTATAAAAGGAGACGATTTTTTGAGCTTGGTGGAACGAACATGCATTGTTGTTGGTGAGAAGTGAAGGTTGGATGTGTGACCCCATTTTGTCGTTTCTATGTTGTGTGTTGGACTGTTACGTCGGACTATCATGTGAACAGCAATTTGGCTCCAAGTGTTGCGACCGAGAAACAGAAGAAATCTATTGCATTTGCTACTATCAGTTGACTATCTTTTCTTTACTACTACTTTATTTTTTAATTTTTAGGTCTGATGATTTGGATTGTGATTACGATTCCAATGTAATAAATTATAACCATGGAATATTAGTGTTTGAGCCTTTTATATTACGTATATATTTTCTATCTTATAAATTGTTTTCCTTTTGAAAAAGGAAAAAATACATAGGAAAAAAATCTATGGCAAAAAGGAAAAAATTTTTTCCTGTTATATCTTTTAGACTGATGATGTCTTAACAGACAAACCACATGACAAGAAAAATTTTTCCCACTTTTTCAAAAAAATATTTTCAAATTAATTTATTTTTAATTCAACATTTTCATTACTTCAAAGTTATTATAGTGGATATTTATATTTGAAATATATATATATATATACACACATATTGAATAATAAAATATTGAATAGCCTGAATACGTTTATTTGTACCTTATAGAATATGTTTATTATTTTAAAAAAATAAATATGCCAAAATTTAATGCAAATAAATTTGGCTGTAAAATAAAAAAAATAAAGAAAATATAAAGAAGTTGATCACTTACCAGGCAAATGGCTTCCAATATGATAGATTTTGTAGGTGTATTGTCCAGAGCCTCCAGGTCCATTTTGGTAAGGCTCATTTACTAAAATTTCAACTCCACTCCCAGCTCCATGACTTTCTTCTCGACTTTTTTTCTACAAGAGAAAAAAAATGGAGCTTAAGAAAGAATAGAAATTAATTTAAAAAGTTATAGATTAATCTGAAACTGTAAATAAATTTTGTTTTTCTAATATTAAAATGTCTCTCCACATATTCTCTTTGGAGACACTTCTGTCTATATATCTGAGATGATGCATTGTCACTCTTTTCACTATTTACATTGTTCGGACTATTGTCCTCATGTTTATTGTCATATTCATGGCCTTCTTCAGATGATATATGTTCAGGTCATCAATTTTATATTTACATACGCTCTATCCCTGATATTGCACACTTTTACCTATAAATATAGCATACTTTAAAAACTATATATTTTATCATTATATATATATATATATATATATATATAAAATATATTAAAAGAAGAGAGTGCCATAAACGTTTTTTGGTTGTAATGTGGATTTATTTAGAAAAAAATATTATGCTTTGTTTTACATAATTTTACTACATGTGTTTCTGGTCTCGCGACCATCTTCAGGTAAAAGCGGAGATTTCCACATATTATTAAAAATAATTAATTTTTTCCTTATGTTTTTCAATGTTAAATATGAGACATTTTCTGTTTTTGTGTTAGTGATCCGAATTTCTTTCATGAATTCGCGAGACCAGAAACACGTGTAGTAAAATTATGTAAAACAAAAGCATAATATTTTTTCTAAATAAATCCACATTACAACCAAAAACGTTTTTTGTACCTCTCTTCTTCTTTTTAATATACATACTTTTCTCTCGTTGGAACCACTACAACCTCTTTCTTTTATATATATATATATAACACAATGTTGGGTGTAAAAATAAACAGGACTAAATGGAAAATGACAGTTAAGATATATAATAAAAATAATAGTATTATCCATTCCTTACTGCAAGATGCTACTCAAAGTTTCCTGCATCAAGCATATATTATGCATTTATATTGTAAAAAATATATATATATATATATATGTGTGTGTATACTAAAGTGTATTTTGGAAGCAAGTATTCTTTCAAAACATTTTTGGTAGAATAATATAAAAAAGTTCTGTCTGTTCAATTTTTTTATTAAGTTTTTCAAATTTACAAATTACTTGTTTTATATCAGCAATAAATTTATCAAAGTTTATATTTATTTACATTTTGTTTTATTTTTTCGTGAGGACTTAAATGTTTAAATATTGTCAATATTATTAAACAAAACATGTTTGAAATATATGAAGAAATATAGTCTTAAGGTGTGCTATATTTATGGGATAAAGTGCTCAATATCAGAGATAGAGCATATATAAATATAAATATAAAAGTGAACACTGAAGTCAACACTCAGAGGCGACAGGCTGTTTCATACTAGATGCAATCATATATCTATATATATATATATATATATATATGTATGTATGTATGTATATTTAGGCAGTGTATCTTTATCGACAATCTTATTGTAACTGCAATAAAGTCTGCATTCCGTTGTGATGGTGATTTTTAAAAACATACAGTTACAATAAATTTGTCTTCATAATTCATCCCTGAAGATGATCTTGGAAAAGATCGAAAGTGCTTGGGTTAGAAAAAACTACATTGCCATCCTTTCAGCTTAACATCAAGAAGATAATTATAGAACTAGAAATGATTATTATAAAAATAGACATAATATGTTTATATTATTCAATGGAACATGTTTGAATATATATATATATATATATATATATATATGTGTGTGTGTGTGTGTGTGTGTGTGTATGTGTCAGGAATGTGAGAGAGACATACAAAGACAGACAAGTTAATTTTTAAGTTGCAAGTAATTCAGATTATCTATTATCTTACAGATACTGAAATTGTTGTCTTTCTGAAATGCAATAATGGAATTGGATGGTTTATTTATTATGCAACTTTGTTCTTTCTGTTTCAATCCACTTGTTTTGAAAAGTGAAAAGAAAAACTGGTCTATTTTTGAAGGAAGGAAGAATTCGATAAAAGAGAGAAAAAATCAGTATGGGAGAAAAGGGAAGAACACTCTCACACACACACACACACACACACACACACACACACAAAAACAAAAGCATTATTCGAAGGGGGATAGAGAGAATCCAGTGAGATAGAGCAAAGAGAAGAAGAGAAATAAAAAGAAAAAAAAAATATAAAGATGTTTTTAGATAAGAAGCTTGATAAATTTGTCTTGGGGAAAATTATTTAAATGTCTTGAATTGATTTTAAATGAAAATGGGGAAAAAACACACAAGGTTTTATTTTATTGCACTTTGTTCTTTCAAATGTTTTGACAATTCAATTCAGTTCTCTTCAGGAAAAATCTGAACTGCCTGAAAAACTGGAAAATTCTTTATGAACCAAGACATCAAATTAGATTTACCATAATATATAAATTTCATACTCTTGAAATTAACTCAAAGACTTGAAGCAGTGATGCTAAAAAGTATCACTTACCATTTTAGTTTTTTAGGACTAGTCAATGTAAATTGAAAGTGGGAAATGAAAGGTTGTATTATTCTCTCTCTCAGAAGATATTTAAACATCATTCAATAAATTAATCATTTATGCAGCCTATAATAAAATGCTGAGGATTTATTAATACTTTCACTGCTGCATTCTTTAAGCATTGTTGCTTGGCTGTGCTGGCACAATGTCCTTTCACCCCAGCCAGGTTTTCTCAGTTTCCTTCACTCTCAGTAATCCCCCCTTGCACCTTAGTGGCTTTGTTGCCTTCCTTAGGGTGAAATGATAAAAAAAAAAATTGCCAATAAACAAATAACATTGTTACAGCATTGTTACCTGGATGTGTTGGCTCAGTTTAGTGAAAAATCAGAAATTTCCATTTACTGGAAATAACTATTGTGAATTCTCATGGGCCCCATTATTTTGGTTTCAATCAGATAGTCTCCAGTACAGACAAAGTTAAATGACACCCCCACAAAAAAAAAAAAAAAAAAAAAAAAAGTTATATTGTCGACTACTGCTTATGTTGGTTGGTAATAGTACTCAGCCTTGGTTAGTTAATAAAGATGACATTTGTTTATGAACAAGAAAAGGAAATGGCACCTCATGGACAGAATTATAATAAAATTTCATCAAAATCCCACTGACTTATGTTATCTAGCTTAATGCATGTTGTAGATAATACTGGATGCAAAACAAAGAAACAAGCAGAAGAGTGTCTGTCTCTGTATTTCTGAGATGAGGTATCTTAACTATTTTCACTATTTACATGGTTTGGTTTATTGCCTCATCTTTATTGCCATATTTGCAACGTTTTGACTGTTGTACACTTCAGCCTTCTTCAGGTTCAGTCTATATTTCCAAGATGAAGTATTGTAACTATTTACATTGTTTGAATTGTAGCCGTCATCTTTATTGCCATATTTGCAATGTTTTGGCTGTTGTACATTTTGGCCTTCTTCAGGATCAGTCTATATTTCTGATATGAGGTATTGTAACTATTTACATTGTTCGGACTATCTTTATTGCCACATTCACAATGGACACATAATCTAGTGGGAAAAAAAGTGTTGGTTGATTTATACAAAAGTGACTTGACTCATAGAGTTGAGAGTTCAATACCTGGCCACAGAGAGAACAAAAATTAACTAAAAACTGAGATATGCAAAGGTATGGTATGAGGAATTAAAACAATCTACCTCTGTGGACTAAATGAAGACTTTGGTTCAAAATTCCAATAAATATCACCTGAAGAAGGCCAGAGTGTTCAATGCCTGAAACGTTGTGAATGTGGCTATAAAGGTGAGAACAACAGTCCAAACAATGTAAATAGTGTAAATAAAAAAAAAAAAGAGTTCTTGAATATTGCTTAAAACAAGGCAAACTGGTGGTGTTATACAATAGCCATTGTAATAAGATATAATAATTTTTTTTTTTAACTTTTATAGATAGCTTTAGATTAAGAACTCCAGATCACAATTTATCTAAAAAAAAAAAAAAAAAAAAAAAACATTAAAATAAAAAAAAAAAGCATTGATGAAAATTTATAAAAGTTAATCGGGAATCCAGTTTGCTATGTAAATTCAGTAAAAATTGATCCCCTTATGGAAGCCAAAACAAATCTGCTCATAGAACGTGATTTCTGAAAATGGATAAAAATAATTTTTTTCAATTTGTAATCTGGACTCCTTAATCAATAATGGTATATGAAAAAACATTTCTAGATTATGCATTTCAATTTTAAAGAAATTTTTTTTAACATTTTAAGAAACCACAATGTCTTCCAGAAGTGGATCATTTTACAATGAATTTGCACAGCAAATCGAATCCTTTATTCACTGAACATTTAATAAAATTTTATGATATTCAGAATCTAAAGAGCTTAATCGACATTGATATGAAAAAATATTTAGAATAAAAAAAAGATTATTTCTGGTCACATTACCTATTGTACAGGGTGTGACAGAAATACCTCCCACGTAATGGTAAGACATTACTTAGATGAAGACACCATTGCCACTATTATGGGAGGAATTTCTGCCACACACTGTACAATTCCACCAGTAGACATTAGATATAACCTATTTCAAACCTTCTTGGTTGTGGGGTTGTTGAATATTAACATCTCAGTAATCAACTGATCACAAGTGTGTATGGGGGGGGATATACTGATGACATAGGTGTTCATAGTTGAGATAAGAATGATCTTGAACAAAAAAAAAAAAAAAAAATAAATAAATAAATCAACATCCTCTACCAAGTGCTCCAAGAAATTGAACTCAAAGATAAACCTTTTCAAAACAGAAACTATGATCTAGGATTGGTATCAATTCAATAATGGCACCGACTGAATCCATCATAAAAATTCAGGATGTGGAATTAGTAAATACTAAACACTTTGAACAAGTTGGTGTATGGATCAGTTATAACAAATTTAGTTTAAGAGATAAGGTAAATGAACATAGAATAAGCTGTGCTAAAGGTAGCTTTCCCAACACTACTAATGGTTACAAAACCAAAACATTAACCTGAAAACTCAAGTCATGTTCATCAACAGTCTTATCTGATTGAGTCTTTTATATGGATGTCATGCATGGCAACAAACGTGTTCAGAAATATCTGAACTGTCAACTGTATGAAACCGTTTTCTCAAATCAATGGTTAACAATGGCTTTGAGCAAATGAAACCCGTAGATCTTAGAAAAGAACCACCCTTCTTTGAACCTTGTAGACTGGTAGAATTGCAAAGAAAGAACTGTACTAAATAGCAAAAACCACATTACTTAAAGACTTTCAATGGCTGAAACAACTAAAGTGGATATCAAATGTAACTTGAAAAGAAAATAATTATAGCTGTCTACATTTCTGAGATGAGGTATTATGTACACTATATACATTATTCGGACTATTGTCCTCATCTCATGATGAAGACAGTAGTCTGAATAATGTTATTAGTGAAAATAATTATATAATCAAAATTTTGATGTTGGTTGGTCAAATGTTTAGCAGCATATCAACCTCTACTAGTTAATCAATGCTAAAATCTAAATATTTTTAACAAAATTTTATGGTATCGACTAAATATGTTTTGAACACAATAGTATGCCTTCAACTACAGATAAAATGTATTATTGTTAATTTCACTATAAACAAGTATTAGCAATTTTACAATAAGTAGGTATCAATGATAATTTTACTATAGGTATTTTCATAGTGTTTTGTTTTTGTTTGGGGGTTCACTATTTGCCCATAGCTGGGACCCTAACCGGTGCTACCACCTTGGGTCAGGGTGAACCTGTGAACAAAAGCAATTAAGAGGTGGTTTCACACACTTCAAAACCTCCAATCTCCTGATCAGAGGCTTTGCTGCTGGATGTAGTCTATCATTATACCCAGGACTAAAATGTTGACATACTCCACTACTTCTAACAAAAGATTAGGAAAGACCCCACTCCAACCTCATTACTGGAAAGACGAATAACAGCCAACTTGCAAAACCTATTTTTCTGAAAAATTGTTTTAAGATTTTATTAATTTCACACTGAAAGTAGTACAAGCTGCTTGGTCAATTAATGCTGAATGTTTCCTTATAAGGAAACAGCTAATATTACCACTACAACAGAATCTACTTTACATTAGGCCTTATGTCTGACAAAGCTGAGTAAGTGACATTGTATTTAAAATTATTTTTCTGAAGATTGTTAAAAGGAAACAACCAACTAAGTTGTTAAGTGAGATAAGATTTGTTGTCCTTGGTATGATGATAAACTACATCTGGCAGCAAGGCCTCTGATTGGGAGGTTTTGAAGAGCATGAAACCACCTCTTAATTGCTGGTGTTCCTAGGTTTACTTGCTAGCGTTCTAACTATAAGCAAATAGTAACCCCGCCCAAACTGGGGTCAAAATATGAAAATCATACTTATTATAAAAACCCAGGTTGTGTGTGTGTGTGTGTGTGTCTGTACGTTTATATATTGGATCAGATTTCCTACATTTTTCAACCGATTTCAACAAAACTTCACAGGACTACGTAAAACTACCTTGCGGTGGTTCTGACACAATTGTTTTTGCACGAAATCAATTTGAAAACATGATTAAGAGGCATCACAAGAATGAAAGCGGGACAACTCATATCGAGTTATACTTATAAAACCCAGGTTGTTTGTGAGTGTGTGTTCATTTATATATGGGATCGCATTTCCTACATTTTTCAACCGATTTCAACAAAACTTCACTTTTTTTTGGCAGGTAGTGTTTCCTATTGTCTTGCACACTTTTTTCTTTATTTTTACATTCAGAATGCTTTAAAAATTCCATTTACAAGACAATTGTTTATAATAAAATTCTATTCAATCGGTAGACTCATCACAATTGAAAACAATGTTTTTGTTTGAGTTTGGGTTTTGACCAATTAAAAAAAAAAAAAAAAAAAAAAAACTAATTAAGACATGCGTGTCCGTCAACCTTAAACAATAATCTTTGTCAATTTTATTTTTCAGTCTTTATGATGGTCGATACTTGATCTATCTCTTACTGTCGCATCCCCAGGCAATGCCAGGCTCTACTGCTAGTACATTATAAAAAAATTACCAGCAATATATTTTCATGGCAAAATCAATAAAAAATTATCAGCAATACATTGGAAAACAAAAATTACCAAACTCACAAGAAAATAAGATTAGATGACCCATAACCAGTAGATATGTTGTTAAACAAACAAACCAAAAGTTGTGTTCCATTAACTATATAATAATATTAATAATAGAGAAACATTCCATCAGAGAAGATTTACTATGGGATTCTCTCAGACAGAAAGAGTTAAAAAAAAAAATAAAACAAAATGAATACAATGCAGAAGATCTCTCTCTCTCTCTCTCTATAATATATATATATATATATATATATATATATCTCAGCCTGAATGGGTTACTTAATGCTGACAAAATTATTTTAGAATAGATCCATAAGAATAGAATATGTATTCTTTCTAAGAAATCAGTTTGTAGATCAGGTTTCATTATCATATTTTTGTAAGGAGAGTTTTTGTTGAGGGTCAAATGTATTGCAGGTAACAATTTTTTTTTTTTTTTTTTTTCCTCAAAATTGTATTGCTGATAATTTTTACTATAAAAATCTATTTTTATACTTTCATCATGCCTTAACTCCAGTTTGGTGGGTTAACTATTTGCCCATAGCTGGGACCCTACCAGGAGCTACCACCCCCGCAAACCTAGTCCCTGCCTAGATGGGGGACTGCTTGGAAATATCAGGTGCTGTAAGCTTAGATGTGTAGGTGGTGTAATAGATAAAGTTTCAGAATAGTTAATCAGGGATCTGAGTTCCAATTCTAGTTGGGTTCAATATATAGATTTATGTGCAATACCCTTTGGAAAAATATGAATCCACCTCATCTATTCTCTAAGCTATGAGTTAATTAGTAAAACTCGTATTACTAAATTATTCAGTTAGTTATGTGCTATGTGTGATACATGCTTAGGCGATCATGTATCTTTCGATACAAGACTGACAAGGTAGTTTTTTTTTTCCTGCAGTAGGTTGCCATTTCTTTCTGCAGTAGACCATTTGCCATCCAAGGCTATAGAACCCAGTCTGTCCTGCTATTTACCCATAGCTGGGGGGGTGGGGGGAGAAGAGGATTCATACCTTTCCCAAGGGTATTAGCATGTAAGTGAATGTAATGGATTTAACTGGAATTCAAACTTAGCTCTCCGATTCCTGAATCTGAGCGGCTATACATAAAAACTCAAAACAAAAAAATAATTCCTACAATTTTAAAATATTTTCTGGCTTTAAATAACCTGCAAAATGTTGATAATCTGTAGAAAACAAATCAGTATTTCTTTCTCACTCATTAATACTATGAACTGTTTTCCTTCATTACAGAATCTGAGCGATCATGGCTCTCCACAACTTCCTGTTTGTGGAAAACAGCAATGAAGAGGTTCAGATATAAAAACCTGAAGTCTGTAATAGCAAGAGTCATAAATCAGTCCCACAAATCCAACAACAGAAAATGACGAGGCATAAATAAAAAAGAGTCAAAAATCTACATCCACATCATGAAGAGCCAAGATTCTCTCTTTTATTGGGGGGTAAGAAAGGTTGTGATTGGGTGGGACTGACAGTGGACCACAAGCAATTACCTTATCCCGAGGTCTACTAAAGTCAACCTGATCTTGATTCAGATTTTGTTTTTTTGACAGATAGAACCCAAATTTGGTTTTTCATGGTAAGGCTTTTTTTTTTCGGTTGAGGATGGGGAATGGGGGGGGGTTACCCTCATCACCACACTGTTGTAGCTCACAGTAATAGTTACTACTTCATGACCCCCACTTGTTTCTTTTTTGATAATATTGCTTCCTCCATCCATTTGTACAAAGTTGTCAGGTTATTTACCACTTTCATTTGATTCACTTGCCTTCAATATACTTTGTAGTCCCCAAACCTTCTTTCTTCATTATGTGACTGAAAGATTTCAGCTTTCTCTCTCTGATTGTGAGCATTAGATTTTATTTTATTTTTTTTTTTTTTAGTCCCTACTCACCTTGATATCGGGCCACTCTACATTAATCAATGACTAAAACAGTACCTCCCCAGGCATTACTAGTGAGTTGGGTAGCTGTACACCTAACAAGATTAAAAACGAGACCTATCAAAGAATGAATGAACCTTCTTGTAGGTTAAAGAATCCTGTAGGACAAGGGAGTAAAATGGACTTTGTATCAATGTATAAAACAAGTCTGCTGATGGTACAGCATTTCTGGGTAAAGGGCTTCCAAGATTGAAGTCAAAAAGTCAAAGACCAGACAGAAGGATCCCACCTTACAATTAACCCCCACATGTCTATGAACAAGGTAATCCTTAAAGTTGGAGAACATCAGCTGTGGTTTGACCTGAAGTACAATGGGCTCTGCTAGGAAAAACTTTCCCAAGGTACACTTATATATATATATATATATATATATATATATATATATATATAATAGGAAGTTAGTCAGGTGTTCAGCAGCATAATGACCCTATGACCACACCTAGCCATGGATGACTCTTCCGAGAAGCTCTTTGTTCATCATATTTTTTGCACAGGTCTTCTCAACATTAAGAGGGTGTACTGCATCTAAATGACCCTAAGGATTTCACTTCCTTTATCCATCACAATTTTGGGGGTTGGTAGAAGTTTTTCCTGTTATTTTTATTACTATAAACTGCAGCATACAAGTGGACCTCAAGATTTTTAGCTCAAAATTCTGAGTTAGGCCAATACCTATCATATAGGTAAAATGATTTCTCAAGTGTATTTTACTATTTAACCCATAACTGTGGAGCGGAAATGGAGTCATACTAATCCCAAGGGTATTTTTTCATGTAAGTGAATATAACGAACATGACTGGAATTTGAACTCATATCTTTGATTTCTCATTCCAAGTCCCTAGCCATTATACCATCCGCTTTGCTCTTCAGTACCCAGATAAGATTGTTATTATTAAGTTTGGATAAAGGTCAACGAAAGTTCTAAGCTAAGAGCTTTCTTATTTATTTTTTCTACATTTTGGATCGGGTTTTTGGCTTCAGGTACATATTTGAATATAAATTGTGTAATGTCTGATTATTTTCATTTGACATAATAAAAGATGATGTAATGAATAGGCATACACCTGGGTTCCCCCTCACAGTAATATGATTGGCTGGTGTCAGCCATAAATACAGACTGATGTGGAGGTACAGGGGGATGCCTATTGTCTTCGCCTATTGCCTACACCTATTGCCTACCACTACGACGAGGACCAGTCCATTACAGTTACCTGCTAGATTGTCCTACTCGGTTACAGCAGTCCAAAAGCACTTTGCTACTTCGAACAAATATATCCCTTTCCGGGACATATCAAAAGACTTTTAGGTTTTTATGCTATGACATCCATTTCTTCATTTTCAAATATTACATACATGTTCACATACTAATTTGTGTTGTGGATATTATTTATATATATATAAATATATATATACATACACACAAAGATTAATGTTAGTTGAAAGGACCAATACTGGACAATTTAATTTATTATTAATTATTTAAGTATGTACCTAAACCCCCAAAATTAATCTGAAACAAAGGAAAGAAAAAAAAATACAGTACATAGTGATTGAAATTGCATTTAAATTTTTGCAGATTAAAGTCGACTGGAAAGCATGGAGCCAGAAGGGGGGTCCACAAGTGAGAAGTGTGAGAAAAGAAAATATTAGCATAGAACTTATGGCTACATCTAGCCAGCTCAATTGTAAATTGATGAGATCTTGATACCAGTCTAGTACTGCACTTAAATTCAAAACATTGAGGTAGCATAGTGAAGTGATCATTTGAACAATTACCATGAAAGTATTTATAGTAAAGACACAGAGGGGCAACCTTACCGCGGTGGGAAAGTGACTGAAGCCGAGCTGTCAGATCAGGACCAATAATATTGCTGATTCTTCTTTGGATTTTATTAAAGAGCACAAGGTAAATAGCAGTAGCACAAGAAGATACATGGCAGCAATATTCTAAGCATGGACAAAATAACTGAAGAAATAATTTTCATTGGTCTTTAACCAAACTTGTATAAATCAAAATTGCTCCCCAAAATCCACCCATTATATATATATATATATATATATATATATATATATATATCACTTTAAACACTATTTTTAGTGGATACTCATATTTGAATATGCACTCCATTTATTTATTAAACAGTATATTTATTTATTTTTGTCTACCTGTGTAAATGTTCGAGAAATCTTATTAAAGAAAATATTTGCGCTCACCAATAGGAATTGAACCTGTGTCCCTCAGGGCAGAGAGGGCTACTGTTTAGCCCAGCACATTCTAACCAACTTGGCCATGAAGAACAGTCAATCAGGTGAGGTCAAATTTTGTGCCTACAAGCAAAATCTCTCCTGTTATAAATCTGTCAAAGTTTTTCATATCTGCACAATTTTGCATCCAAACATAAATGAAGAGAATTTTAGAATGGATTTTTTATTAATCTGACAGATTTTTATCATGATAAATGATATTTTTAATGGATCCTGGTACTCGTGTAGGCACTCCATTTCAAAGCCACAAGAGTGTGAAAGAATAAGAAAAAAAGAGAAACAGTACCAAGTGGTGAGAATAATAGAAGAGTAATCAAAAAGGCAGAAGATAATGATTGACATTGCATTTAAATTTTTGAAGATCAAAGTTGGCTGGGAAGCAAGAAGATAGTTCCACAAGTAAGAAGTGCAATAAAAGAAACTGTTAGCATAGAACTTACAGTTACATCTAGGCATTTCAACTAATTTTATATTCATAATTTTATTATACACATACAACATATTGTTGGAAAATCTGCTTATTATAATAAAGACTTCAAACTCTTATGTTATTTCAAATTATAATAATCATAGGGAATGTATTTAGCAATGTCTGTATGGTGTCAGTGTGAAACCACCTCTGCTAATGAGTGGACACACTACAAAGCTATGCGCACATTGTGACATCAGTGCTGACGGATTAACCCAGTGTTTTGCAGCAGGTGCTCTTAGGAACCTTAGGGTTCTGCAGGAGGTTACTAGGGATTCCATAAGAAACAGTGATAAATAGGTCAATGCATTTTAGAGTAATTTTTGTTTAATTTTATACTCATAATTTTACTATACATGTACGGCATATTGTTGGAAAATTATAATAATCATAGGGAATGTATTTAGCAATGTCTATATGGTGTCAGGGTGAAACTGCCTGGACAGGATTTGTACATAGCGATTCATGTATTACTGAGTGTCTCAAGGCACACGGACAATGTTATGTTTACTATGTAAACTGTGATAAAAATATAGGAGATAGATATTAATAATGGTACATAATGATTTCTATGCCGGGGTTTGCCGAGACATGAAATCTATTTCAAGGGTGGCACAAAGATAAAAAGGGTGAGAAATGTTGCTCTAACCCCTTGAAATCCTTTTTCTGATATTTATCCAACTTTACTTCTCTTGCATTTTCCAATGTCTTTATAAACTTTTGAAATATCCCTCCTTCCACATTTCATCCTTTTCCTTCCCAGAGCCTCACCATCCCATACTTCAAGAATTCCTTCCTCCTTACCCATCAATCTCAACCTTGTATATCAAGTATGAGAAATCTATCTTTGGTCCACATCTGCTTAAACAGTCCTGCCTTTCATTCATAAACTAATCATCAGCATGGGGTGGAGCTTTGAACCAAAAGAAAAAGAAACGTTTTTCATTAAAATGTCAACGAATGACCTTTGTTCTGGTTTTAATTTGTAGCCATTTATGACATTGCTGTTGCAGACATGACAACAAGAACAAAGATACAGGCTGTATGGATATGGTTTACCAGTAAATTTCAAAGTGATTCCAGCTAAACAGTAATGCACAAAATTTTTAATTCAGATGTTTACTGCATATAAATCGATAAAACAGGCAATGGATCGGAGTAGGTAAAGATTTATTCAGATGGAACTAAATATTTTAAAATTCTCCATAATCACCAAAGAAAAATATCTACTTGTTCAGAAATTCAACTGGATTTTATCATTTTTTCCTCTTCTAATCATATTTTTTTCCTAGTTTCTCTACAAAAATAAACATTTATAAATTTGACCTAGCACAGAACCAGAAAACAAAATTTGGGCACCTACCATAGCACAATGGCTACCAAGGTCACCTTACAGACTAATTCCTGGTGGTGTGAAACTTTTCTTCATGATATACCCCTACTAGCATGACCTTATGCCAGACAAATCTAAAATTAGTAGTCATATTAAAAATACATGAACATCCACCTTAGCAAAGACTAAATCAATAGTACTGAGTTTGCTTCTCACATGTGCCCTTGTTAAGTTGGCCTTGTGCCAGATAAAGCTAAACTTATGCATACAAATCAATAAAGAATAACATGAGTATTGAGTTTGTTTCTCAAAAGTGCTCTTACTGATGTGACCTTGTGCCAAACAAAACGAAACTTAATAACTGAGAATCAATAAAAAGTAACACAAGTATTGAGTTTGCTTCTCAAAAGTGCTCTTTCTAATGTGGCCTTGGGCCAGACAAAGTTAAATTTAATAATTATACAAATTATTTGAGAACCAATCATAGTAACATGATTAGTAGAGCTACCTCAAAATCTGTTTCACTAAATCATTATTCATGAGCACTCCTACAAGTCTGACCTTGTACCAGAACAAACTACATTGAGTAAATAAGAGAACAATAGCATTTTTCTTTTTTTTTTTAATTAATAATGTTCATCCTGCACAAGACACAAGAGCCACTCTAGGTAGAGGATTACAGAGTAAGTAGCAATGTTTATAGGGATATGTAGGGATGATAACGGTTAACCCCTACATTTGAACAGATTAAGATCATAGTGATCGGGGAAGCATCTTTGGGAGTCAGTTCCACAAAGCAGCAGTTTTTAGGAAGAAGCTGCTCAAGTGGAACTTACATCTCACTAATGGAATATGAAGGGAATGAAGGTGGTTCACTAGAATATGCGTGGCAGGGCCAGACTTAGCTGTGAAGGTTAGCAATGGTGGAACTTTTTTTGTATGTTTTGTTCAGTTTTCATTTTCTTGCACCAGTATACATGCACATTTCCATTTCTGTTGATCAAGATTTCTTCCCCTTAACAGGACGTGACGTCTGTCTTTACAATCCTCCTTCTTAACAATGTTATCATTCCAATTTCAAAAAGCTGTTCAGTTACATTCAAGCATTAGTCACTAACAAACATGATCAGCCGCAACCGAGTCCTTTCAACGATAGTCGGCAGGAAACTGGAATAGAGCTCCACAGGGGTAAAGTGCAAGAGAAAAAAACTAACAGAAGTTATATTTAACAAATTCAACAGTAAAATTATGAGACCTAACTGCCAATCTAGTATTAAATTCATGAAGTCAAGGTACCAAAGAGGAAAGCTCACAGAACAATTACTATTGTTATAAAAAGGGCACAGGTAAGCTATGTTACGGCAATGGGAAACTGACTGAAGCCGAGATGACAACTCGGGACACTTTCCTCTTTTCCACATGTTTGTTATAGTATCCAAATTTGGCCAATTTTGCTTGAAGTTGTGAAGTAATCAACTATTCTGACATGCATCATCATCTTTGTTGTTTTGATAACTATGTTTAAAAACATTTTAACTATGTCTGAAGTCCTGAAATAAAATTATTCTAGTGAGCATCATCATCTTTGTAATTTTGATAACTAGATTTAAAAATGTTTTAACTATGTTTGAAGTCCTGAAGTAATCAAATTATTCTAATGAGCATAGTCATCTTTGTTGGTTTGATAACTATGTTTATAAATAATATTACAGTTATAGGAAAGTTTTTGAGCATGTTAAACTGTTATGTCCTTAAAGAGGTTGTAAACAAAGGTGGTACTCAAGTGAAGGAACAGCAACACACACATAAATGAAAAAAGAAAGGTTTATTGTAAAAGAGAACACATTACTGAAAGACAGGGAATTGGGTGGCAGGCTAGTAATTCCCGAAGCAAGGATATATGCCAACTACCCCATGCAGTCAGATGTGGCACAAGGCTGAATTTAACATTGAGTATCCAAGCCCATATGCTCGAGTAAAAATTCCCCATAGACCATGTAAAAAATGGGGTCAGGTAGCTGTCTACCACCCCAGATGAGACTCTGCCCTTTGGCAGAACCTCATCTGGGTTCCTCTCTGCTCGAAGGCAGAGAGTTTGACTAGCTCAGCTGGAGATGAAACTCCAACTAATTGCTGAAGCAAGCCCCCATGTATATCCTGTGCTCACTGTATATAGCTACTGATATAGTCAGTCCACATAGGCAATATGGAGTGTGGGACATTCCATTACAACATAAACTATTTTAATTTTCTAATAATTACCAAGTTGATGATCCACATCACATTTTCTACAGATATAAAATTATCCCTATTGAAGTAATTCCCAGACCTAATTATCATATTTTTCTAGTAGGGTTTTGAAACAAAAGTGGAAGTTGCAAGATTACTCCCAAAAATGACTATGCAAAATTTTTTGGCTACTCCACATAAACCAGGTAAGTTACAGTGTTAGAAATCAGTGAAATAATGATACCTTTTTTTTTAATCGTTTCAATGTCAATCGATATCTCCAGTTGTCTTGATCTATCCACTATCCTTCTCCTCATCCTTTCCTCTATCACTCCTATCTGAGCTTGCTCCAAATCTTCTGTAACCCCTTGCGTCCTAGTGGCTTCTCACCTTGCTTGGGGTGAAACGCTTAAAAAAAAAAAAAAAAAAAAAACCCAAGCAAAGCAATAATGCCATTAGACTGCAGAGGGGTTACAGGGAGTGAATGAGAATGATAAGACTTTAGTGTGGAGAATTGTGGAAATAACAATAAAGAAACAAGGTTCAAGTAGATAAAAGATGTCAATTGATGTTGCATTTAAATTTTTGAAGATTGCAGTTATCAGAGAAGTAAGAAATTAAAAGGGAGTTCCACAGGTAAGAAGTGCAAGAAAAACTAAACAATTAAGAGAAATATGAACATACTATGATGTGAACATAGGTATATACAGACAGCAAATTCTCTTTTAGGCATGTCTGATTGAATAAATTACAAACATTATGTCTGCTTATTTTTATCATAATCCTTTCATATTTACAAATATTTTTCCATACATAAATATTCATAAATATGAAAGGATTATGATAAAAATAAGCAGTTTGTAAAAATTAGATTATATATATATATATATATATATATATGGCCAAATAAAGAGAAAGAACAGTCAGGTTTAGAATCCACAGTTCTTTAGCATTTATTTTTGAAAAAGTGCTCGATATAATGTAGAGCATAATATAATATTTTTATTTAAAAAATATTTTACATCGCTACATGGATTTTCCTATGTTTCAGAACTAAAATTTGTTTCATTTTCAAGCAATGTTGGGTAACTTTTGATTAAAATGATTTAGTTAAAAAACCGAATGTTATTTTATTTAAGAGTTAGGAAGGAGGGAGGAACAAGATTTCAAAATTTTCATGGGTTTGTCTTCTTTGACCAATGACAAGACATGTCAAAGCTAAAGCTGAAAAGTGTAACAATGTAGGTTAGGTGGTGTGTGTGTGTGTGTGTGTGTGTTAGGATGAACCACCGTTTGTAGTCATGTCACCAATTTACATCTGGTTAAGAATCTGATTGTAATTACAAAGAGATGTGTATCCAACAAAAGGTTAATTTTAGGATTTTATTATTTTAAAATTATTATTGTTTATACTTTAGAACTATCTTAAAGGGGATTCTAGTATGATTAGATCAATTTTATATATCATTATTTTCATACTATAATATTATACTTATTTTATTTAATGGGTCATAGGTCATGGCAATATCAAAAGTAAAATGAAGGAATTAAATAAACATTATATGAACTATTATATATAGTAAAATAATGAACATATAACTGTAACATATATAGTTTTTTTTTTTTTTTTTAGAAAAATTATATTCATCACTTGAAAATGTAACAGATTTAAGTTCCGAAACAGAAATTTCCATGTCAGTGATATAAAATATTATATATATATATATATATATATATATATATACCCAAGTATAGAATTGGTGTATATGGAATAAATTCCAATAAACAAAAAATACTATTCTTAAAAGAGTGCTCAATACAGAGTAGAGCAAATACAATTATTTATTCGAAAATTATAACATAAATATGTTATAAAATCACTACAAAAATAGCCATTTTGTTTCAACACTTCTGGGGTCTTATCAAGTGATGGTGTTGAATGTAGAATATAGCATCATCACTTGATAAGACCCCAGAAGTGTTGAAACAAAATGGCTATTTTTGTAGTGATTTTATAACATATTTATGTTATAATTTTCGAATAAATAATTATATATGTGTGTGTGTGTGTGTGTGTGTATATCATTGTTAATATTTCGTGTAGCTTCCCCCAGCTTCATTAAATGCTTCAATGTGCCTGAGAAGGGATGTTTACAAATCCTTCACCGTCTTCCCAGAGACTATTCTCCAGGTCTGAGTCCTCACAACTAATTTGTTAAGTTCTGTCTACATTTGTTTGATGAGATTACTCAACCCTCTCAGCTGGCCAATACGTCAACACAAAGACATCTTCATCAGCCAAATTGTATTGCATGTAACTTGCAGCACGGAGTTTTGTCATACTGAAAAATCTTGTCTTTCACCAACCAGATATACTTGGCACAATTCAAGCTACTGTCAACTTTCTTGAACACTCACTTTTTGATTGAGTTAGTGATACAAGTCTTACTAATTAACCCATACATGGGAGTGAGAAGAGAGTATTTGAGCATGTTAATATAACAAACCCAACTGGAATTGGAACTCAGCTGTCTGCCATCGATTTTTATGTTTCCCTAATGCATCAAATTCTTCATTGGTTTTGCTGTGCAAAATAGATTGTTACATATTCCTGTAGATCTTTCTCATTTATCAGAATGCAACTTGATCAGAGTGTCATTGCTGCACTGAGTGCAGATGCTTAAAACCAAATATCTGGATCCTATTTCTTATACCGCTTTAGTCAACTTTATTTCGCTTTCAAATATTCTTATTGTTATAGTGGAACACACCTATTCTATAGTTAATAGACTCTTCCACCTATAATAAGTACGAGTAGTAAGAGTAACGGGGGGTATCAGTGGGTCGGTCAGTCAGTCGATGCCGGACGACTGTTAGTCGGATACTAAAGTATCAGTGACCACAACTAGATTACTCTGCATCATACCTATTATATGAAGTTCCTAACATTTTGTACGTCGAACCTATTTTAGGACCGACTTAGTACAAAATACAAGCCTCCACTGTGAAATCACTCCATAACATTTATTCAAGACTGGTTTTAGTTGAAATGCACCCTTTTCCGTCCATGTTCTTAAAGGATATGCTTAGCGGTATCTATTGACACTGGACAATTCACATATGCATCAATTGTCTTTTTTTGGTGGGGGCAGTTTTTTGCTGTTAATAGCTACAGCTTTTGAGGACAACTGCATTTTAGTTGATTAAAAAAGCTTCAAGTGCATTGAAGTTTTGAGAGAATTCTTGAAATGTTGTTTTGTAAAATTCAAAGACCCTTAAACATTATTCACTGGTTCCAATTCTTAACAATCTTGACCATCTCAATCCCACTCTCTTTGAAAAATGTTGCCATAATTCCAAGAGATAAAAGAGTAAGAATTCTACAGAAGAATTTTCACTATATATTTAATGAAAAAAATCAGTCATCATCTTCTATATGCTATGCAACTTTAGAATGTTGGCAATCAAGGCACTCCACAATTTTCTGTCTTTTGCAACGCTTAATTTTTTTTTTTTTTTTTTTTGTGATCTCTCCTAAACTCTGTTCTGCCAGCCATTTATGCAAGCTCGCTAGTTAGGCTATGTGCTCATTTTCTCTAACCTTCTTGCCTTCAAAATGTCCTGTTAGTATAAAATTTTCCAAGCCCTCTTTCTTCATTATGTGACCTATAAATTTCAACTATCTCTTCCTGGTGTCAAGTATAAAATTCATTTGTGTTTTCATTTTCTCTAAAACTTTGTTGTTGCTCACATGTTCAATTTATGGTATTCTCAGCATCCTTCTGTAGAACCACATTTCTGTTGCTTTATTTCATCTGTGTAGAGATTGTCCAGCATTCAGTGCCATATGTAAGAGGTGATATTAATAACAGTCCAGTACTTTTTTTCTTTGTTTCAAATGAAATTTTCCTTTTTCTTAATACTTTGGTTTAACTTTTGGAAAGCATCTTTCACTATTTCAATGTGTCTTCAGATTTTGGTGTTGCACTTTCCGTCTTCTGTTAAAACATTTCCCAGATATTTAAATTGTTACACTTATTTGATTTTGGTATCTCCAATTTGTAATTTGTATGTTTGGCCATCCCTTTTGCTGACAATCATCACTATAGTGAAAAACATTTGCATATTAGTAAAACAAAAAAAAAAAAAAAAAAAGAGAAAGCCAAAATTGTCAGGTGGCTGCAAACCATTGCACAGTCATTTCTAGGGGTTGTTTCATATTCCCCATCTCATTCAGAACTCCTGCTATAAACTGTGATAATTAGGTCTAGAAATGACCACTCCCCAACAGAACAAAAATTTCATGTGGAAAATGTGAAGTAAAAAGAAAATTATAATTACAATAGCTTAAATTGACCAAACACTACATTACACCAGTGAATGCACCAGCTGCAATATTATGATCAAAACAACAACGAAGATGCTGGACAATAATTTATAAATCTATTTATTTGAACTATATTTCTTATCGTTGTTACCATATTGAAAGCATTTCAACTACATACTTCTGGCCATCTTCAGTATTCTATTTTTGGTCAATAAAATATTTCTTATTGAGTCTTATATTACTTTTTCCCTGCAAGTCTGTTTCTTGTTTGTTCCTCTTGAATCAAAACATAGATTTTTAAAACCTGAAACTGGGATTGAACACATCACTAATTCATAATTATAGCACTTATACTCAACAAGGAAGCAATTCCAAAGGAAATCATGTGGTATATTTAAATCCAGTATCATATGGTTTTTAGCATATCAACCTCAATGGCTTATTTAATCCTGACAAGATTTTTATTGCTGGTAATGTTTTTTTTTTCAAAAATGTATTAATAATATTTTTTTTTTTTTTTCAAAAATATATTGCTGGTAATAATATTTTTATTTATTTTTTTTAAATATATTGCTGGTAATATTTTTTTTTTTCAAAAATATATTGCTGGTAATAATATTTTTATTTTTTTTCAAAAATATATTGCTGGTAATAATATTTTTTTTTTTTTTTCAAAAATATATTGCTGGTAATAATATTTTTTTTTTTTTTTAAAAATATATTGCTGGTAATAATATTTTTTTTTTTTTTTCAAAAATATATTGCTGGTAATAATATTTTTATTTTTTTTTTAAATATATTGCTGGTAATATTTTTTTTTTTCAAAAATATATTGCTGGTAATAATATTTTTTTTTTTTCAAAAATATATTGCTGGTAATAATATATTTTTTTGTCTTCAAAAATATATTGCTGGTAATATTTTTTTTCAAAATATTTATTGCTGGTAATATTTCTGTTTTTCAAAAAATTACTGCTGGTAATAATTTTTCAAAAATAGTATTGCTGGTATTAAAACATATTTTTATACTTTCATAGTGTTTTGACCCTTTTTGTGGGGGTTAATTATTTGCCCATAGCTGAGACCCTGACAGGTGCTACCATCCCAGGTCAGAGGGGATCTGGGAACACCAGCAATTAAAAGGTAGTTCCATGCTCCTCAAAATCACCTGATCAGAGGCCTTGCTGCCAGATGTACTTTATCGTCATACCCAGGATAGGTTTTTGACATTTGTTATCAAAGTTGATCGGCATTAAAATATCTTTTCAAATATTGCTCATTTTTTATTATTTATTTTCAGATACAAAATTAGACTAGAACCCTGTCTTTTTTTTTTTTTTTTTTGCTGTATTTGTTTTCTCTACTTTATCCATATTGCTTTTTTTTTCTTTTTAATTGGGGCAAAGTTACTTGAGTGATTGAAAGAAACGGCTAAGGTGGTTATGGCAATAAGTTGAGAGTAGCTACTGCTTCAATGTACACTGTGCATTCCCATTCATGATGGTTAAACAGAATTGGTTTCAAGTTACTGCTTGTCTTTAGACTCTGGGATAAAAATAGGATGGACAGAATGGTGTACATGAAGTTAAATATTACAAATTCTGACATCACAACAGGAAACAACAGAAAAAAAAGCTCAATAAATATAGAGCTGTGAAATTTAGAGCAAACATTTTTTTAAATACTATTATTCACCCAATACAAGGCCCAAAAGCCGCTCAAGGTAGAGGAGTACTTAAGGGATGAAGTAAGAAGTGCATATTATGAGGACACACAGGATGGATAATGGTTGCCTCTAGACTTGAAGTGGTTAAGATCCTAGTGATTGGGAAAATATCCTTTCAAGAGTCTGTTCCACAATAGTTCTCTTTTTTTTTTTTTTTTTTACTGTGTGGTTTACTCTGTGCAAGGCGCGGGTGCCACTCAAGGTAGAGGGTTACAGAGTAAGAGTCAGTTCATGCAAAGAGGAAAAGAAAATAACAGTTGACCCTAGACTTGGAGAAGCTAAGATTGTAGGGATCAGGGAAACATCCTTTAGGGAGTTGGTTCCACAGAGCAGAGGTTCATTTAGTGGTGTTGAGCTGTCTCTGACTGTGCGCGCCTTCTGTCAAACTCTCTGCGTTAGCAGAGAGGAACCTGGACGAGGCTTTGCCAAAGGGCGGGGTTTCGTCTGGGGAGGTAGACAGGGCCTGAACCTGTCTAGGCGGGTTCAAAGGCTATATTTTTGGCCGAGCCTACAGGCTCGGAGAAACCCACATTAAACCTGGCCTTGTGCCACATTCAATCCTCGTGGGTGGATCGATAAATACTCAGAGCAGAGGTTCATGGGAAGAAGCTGTTTGAGTGGAATACAGAAGGGATGAGGGTAGTTTGCTTCAATATGAGTGACATGGTGGGTCTTGGTCATGAAGATTAGAACTGGCAGAATCAAGGAATGTAGTTCGTCCGTGCGACTGCCATGAAAGTAGCAATAAAGCAGTGAGAGGTTTGCCACATTCAGTCTGAGAGTGAGATTGGCAAGGGGATAATAATTTGTCACCCACAAAAACTTAGAGACACTTTTGGATTATCAAAACTGGAAAGTGAGGAATGGGCAACTCCCACCCAAATATAACAACAGTATTCCATTTTCGGCCTGATCTGGCACTTGTAAAGGTAGAGGATAGCATGAGGAGTCAGGTACTTACTGGAGTGGTACAGGGAACAATTTTTTTTCATCATATGGGTCATATGTTCTAGGATAGAAGCTAAGTGGGACTTCCTTCTTACTAATGGAAGAAAATGGGATGAGGATAAATTGGCACTATATACATAGCTTGGCGGGCTCTAGCTGTTAAGGTCTGAACTGATAGAAGTAACAAATATAGCTCGTCAGAATATTTGCCATTGAAATAGTGATAGAGTAGTGAGAAGTTAGAAATGTTTTGTCAGTGGGAGACTGGTGGCACAGTGGAAAATAATTCAACACCCACAAGGCTGCATACTCCAGAATATACCCCAGTTCAGATGAGTGGCTGTACTCTCAATGAGGTTCACTGCATTGAACATCTATTGGGACTAAAGCTCGTACCAGACCTCAAATTAAATTCATATTTATACTAAGGATTTTGGAAGAATGGTTGGTTCCTTGTACTGCTCTAGAAAGAGCTTGATAACCATTATCACGCTTTATCTTTACTAGAATCAGATCAGACCAAAATTCTGAAATCTGTCAAAGCTGGACAATAAGGACTGAGCAGTACCAGCCAAGATATGGCAGCAATACTCTATTTCTGGAGCATATTCGGGAGCACAACCACTCATCAGGACTGGATCATATCCTGGATTACAACCACTCATCAGGACTGGATCATATCCTGGATTACAACCACTCATCAGGACTGGATCATATCCTGGATTACAACCACTCATCAGGGCTGGAGCATATCCTGGAGTACAACCACTCATCAGGACTGGAGCATATCCTGGAGTACAACCACTCATCAGGACTGGAGCATATCCTGGAGTACAACCACTCATCAGGACTGGAGCATATCCTAGAGTACAACCACTCATAAGGACTGGAGCATATCCTAGAGTACAACCACTCATAAGGACTGGAGCATATCCTAGAGTACAACTAGTGTTTGTAAATCTCGACAAAAAATGTTAGTGATAACTTCACTAATACTAAACAGTGTGAAAATTTCAACACACATTAGTGTGTTGCAAAAAATTTCTAGTATCTATAAATTTCCTAGTCCACTCCAGGTATCTGGGCATGACCTTTAAACCTACCTGTTTTCCTTGTGCAATGGGAAGATACTGTCTGATAGATTGATCTCCAGAAACAAGGTTTTTATACTTATTATTAAAAGTTGACAGCTGTGACAAGTACAGTAATTAAGTCTAGTGAATAAACATTTTTCAGAATGCCTTTTCCTACTCTGGAGAATCCCCAAGAATACAAAAGATCCAATAATGAAATACTAATTCAGAAAATGTTCATGCAAGTCCTCTCCACTGGTGGCAGGCAATCTCCTCATTTCGTGATATTCTTGAAACAATCATAAAAGTTAATGAGTAATAGAATGCACAGAGTTTTGTTTCCTTATCAGCTAATAAAATGTCTCCCAAGCTGATAAAAAAAAAAACAAAAAAAACGAAACAAATAAATAACCAGACAAGCATCAACAAGTAAAATGGAGTCAATACAGAAAAGCTAGTTGAATTATTCATTCTGGACAATAGGTCACAACAGCTGAAGTTTAGTTTCAGTCCGTTTCTGTCATGCATGATACATGCTTAGGTGATCATGTATTTTTTAATACATGACTAATGAGACAGATTTGTAAAGTTTTTTCCTGCAACAGGTTGCCATTTCTATCTACGGTAAACCAGTTGCCATCCAAGGCTATAGAACCCAGTATATATATATATATATATATATATATATATATGTGTGTGTGTCTGTGTGTGTATATATATATATCAGTCAGTTATATGCCAAGTGATCATGTATCATTTAATATATGACTGATGAGTAAGATTTTTTTCTTGCAGTAGGTTGTCATTTCTTTCTGCGGTAAACCAGTTCCCATCCAAAGCTATAGAACCCAGTCTCTCTCTCTCTATATATATATATATATATAAAAATTATACATGTAGATATAGTTATGTGTGTGTGTATATCTCAGTCAATTATGTGCCATGCGTGATACACGCTTAGGCAATCATGTATCTTTCAATACATGACTGACGATGCAGATTTTTTTTCCCCCACAGTAGGTTGACATTTCTTTCTGCAGTAGACCATTTGCCATCCTAGGCTATAGAACCCGGTTTGTCCTGCTATTTACCCATAGCTGAGGAGAGAAGAAGAGGATTCATACCTTTCCCAAGGGTATTAGCCGTAACTGAATGTAATGGATTCGACTGGAATTCAAACTCAGCCCTTCAATTCTTCAATAGTAAATTACCAATACTGTTCAAACTGCAAATTGCCACCATATATAGGTGTGTGTGTGTGGGGGGGGGACACTGATACCAAAACAGAGTGGTGACAGTCTGTTTCATGCTTCTATGCGATCTCTCAGGCTCAACCTAATGCATGAAACAGACTGACACACTTGATGTTTACATCAGTAATTAAACCTCTTGTATTTACACATGCTCAAGACTCAGATATAGAGAACTTTTACTCTATAAATATTGCATCCCTGAAAACTATGTTTCATCATATAAACAGGGTGGCAATAAAGTCACTATGCAGTTACTTAAAATAACAATTAAGACAAAGTGATTAATCAACAATCAAGAAAAATATTATTAAAATGGTCCTGGTTAATAACAACAAAATGCTATGGTAAACAATCAGTCAGTTATGTGCCATGCATGATACACACTTAGGCGATCATGTATCTTTTGATACATGACTGACGAGGCAGATTTATTTTTCTCACAGTAGGTTGCCATTTCTTTCTGCCATTAGTTGCCATCCAAGGCTACAGAATCTAGTCTGTCCTGCTATTTAACCATAGCCGGGGGGGGAAGAGAAGAAGAGGATTAATAACTTTCCCAAGGGCATTATCTCATTAGTGAATGTAATGGATTCAACTGGAATTCAAACTTGGCTCTCTGATTTCTCAATCCGAGCCACCATCCATTACACCATGCCTCCTTTAAGTTTAATTTATCTATCAAATAATTTTATCACAAAGGAAAAAAAGCAGACCCTGAAAGAGAAATAAAATAACACACTCGTTAATAATTATTTTTTTGTTTTTTTATCAAGTTCACTCCAAGCAAGACAGTAAAAGCCATTAAGATACAAAGGGTTACTGGGTGGGGAAAAATTAAAAACAAAAATATTACAAATGAGTGGGAACAAAATGGAGTACAGTAGATAGCAATTGATATTGCATTTAAATTTTTGAAGATTAAAGTTGGCTGAAAAGCATGCAGCCGGAAGGGAGTTCCACAAGTGAAAAGGGCAAGAAACGAAACTGTTAGCATAGAATTTACAGTTGCATTTCACCGACTCAGCTGTAAATTGGTGAGATCTCGACACCAGTCTAGTACTGCCCATGAATTCAAAAAGTCCATATATCATAGTGAAGGTTCATCCAAACAATTACCTTAAAAGTATTTATAGAAAAGGCACAGGGAGGCAACATTTTGGTGTTGGGAAAGTGACTGAAGCCAAGATGCCTGATCAGAACCAATAATATTGCTGATTCTAATTTGGATTTTATCAAGGAAATAACAGGAGCACTGGCCTATATATGGTAGCAATATTCTAACCATAGGCAAATGGTAGATATAGATATTTAAGATAGTTTCTGGGAAGAAAAAAAAAACTCTGAAGCAACTTTCTTAGCAGCTGATCTAGCAATAGATTCAATGTAGTCTTTCCACTTCTTGTTCATTTAGAACCTTAGCACAAGGAGCTACAATGAATTACTTTCTTGATTAAATAAGAGCACGAGATATCCCTAGACATGGACAGTGGAATGAGAACGAACAAATACTTTCATCTACCATTAAATGGTTCTGTTTTATATTCCCTGAAGTTTATCCAGACCAACTTAATGAGGGAACAATGGCCAAAACATTCTGATAGTAAGAATGAATAATAATAGTTACATTAATCTGACTGCTACTAATGTAAATAATAAACTTGCAAGTAATATGTTTAATATATATATATATATATATATATATATATATATATATATATATATGTGTGTGTGTGTGTGTGTGTGTGTGTGTATACATACATATCCAAGTATAGGATTGGTGTATATGGAATAAATTCCAATAACCAAAAAATACTATTCTTAAAAGAGTGCTCAATACAGAGTAGAGCAAATATAATTTATTTGAAAATTATAGCATAAACATGTTACTACAAAAATAACCATTCGTTTCAACACTTCTGGTGTCTTATCAAGTGATGCTGCTGAATGTAGAACCTACACTTGATAAGACACCAGAAGTGTTGAAACAAAATGGCTATTTTTGTAGTGATTTTATAACATATTCATGTTATAATTTTCGAATTAATTAAATATATAATTAGCATGGTGGAGTAATGGATATCAGTTTGGATTAAGGAATTAGAGAGCCAAGTTTGAATTCCAATCGTGTTTGTTACAATCAATTAAGTGTAAATACTCTTAGGAAAGATATGAATCCATCTTTCCTCCCACCAGCCATGGGTAAATACAAGGAAAACTGGAATCTACAGCCTTAGGTAGTAACAACTTTAACACTGAATTCAAAACCTGAAGACAGTCATTTGGGAACCTTGTGGCACACTATGAGCACCCATTCTCTGTATTCAGCTCTTCCAAAAACTGTGGTTGGTTCTGCACAAGCCTACACCACAATAATCAAATCATGTCTGTGAGTAATCTAGCTCTCTGGTTCTAAGAACTGAGTTGCTGTACATCAAAATCAATGAGAGATTCCAATATATATATATATATATATATATATATATATATATATATATATATATATATATCCAGGTAAGATGAGAATGAATAGAGTACAATTGCAACGTTTGTAACATTCAAACATTTTTGAGTTTGAAAGCAGATAATAAAATTCCTAAGGTGAAAGAGAAAATTTTAAAAATGGCAAGGACCTGTAGACTCTAATATGAACCCTGTTTTCTGTGTTTACATAAAAAATTGGAAATTATCAAGTTCTTTGATATGAATACTTTAATAAACCAAAGATTGATAAGAATACTTTAATAAACCAAAGATCCGAGTTAATGATAAATTGTAAACACAGTCTACCTTTTACCTTACAATTCAGTTAGAATTTGACATTGCTTTTACGTAGATTTTTGTTGAACTGTGTTGCACCATATATGGCTTATCTATTTGTAAGATTAATTTGGATTTAATATAATTTTGTATTAATCTCCTGGTAGTATTAGTAACATCTTGTATGGATGTATTGAAATTTTGGTTGGTATTTTTGACATTTTGCATTGATTGGTTATTAACATCTTATATAACGAATCTTTAGTCCACAATTACATATTAATTTACCAAGTAATTTTATACGTTTAAATTATTTACTGGTTTCTTAAAGAAGCTATTTATTTATCAACTATAAAATATGTGTATGTAGGAAACTCACAAAGCATTTTGTTGTTGAACTTGTTTAACATTTTGTTAAATTACTACTCCACCTCATTTTTTTCTTAAGAAATGACATTGTCTAGTGTGTATAATTTATGTATCTATTAACATCCGCTCCTGTTTAATGTCTGTGCTGCCATTAGCTCCTAATCTACGGGTCATGACCCATTTATGAAAATTAATTTTTGCTTCTTCACTTAGTTTAAACTTAATGTAGGTCATATTTGATTGATTGATCAGAGTAAATCCCACAAACCTTTCATAAAAAGAGGTTGTACTTTGCTTTTAAATCTAAATAAATCATTCACTCACCAGTAATTTACAATCGCCTGATGAGATGCATTGATACGCATCGAAACACAACTACAACTGTGTAAGGATTTTTACATGTTTTCGGTGTAATATTCTAAAATATATATATATATATATATATATATATATATATATATATATATATATATATATATATACATACACACACAGAGTGTATTAAAAATACTTTTACCAGCTTTGGGGGTGGGTTCTTCATGCCAAAACAATGTCAACAGTCCATATAAACATATGCTTGCAAATCCTTTGTTTTTGAGTTATTAAGTCTAAAGTTTATTGCAGATACTGTTAAATGTACAATCCAAAAATACTTTTACAAATACTGAGGGCAGGTTCCTGTTACCAAAACAAGGTAAAATGTCCATATAAACATATCAAAAAGGCTATCATTACACAGCAACACATAACAATTGTTCAAAATGTGCTTCTACACTTACATGTACCCATCGGATCATTAACTGGCAGACCCTTTCAAATACTCCCACATGGTGTCAAATGGTTTTGCAGGTCCCCATGACACATTGATGAAGCATCTATGCATTATTAATGTCTGCGGCATAAACCAATTATTTTAGGTGGTCCCATAGATAAAATTTCAAAGGACTGAAGTCGGGGAAAGTGGTAGGCCATGGATACCAGTCCTCCCCTAACTATCCATCTTTCATGGTAGATGACAGCCAGGTCATCGCAAACAATGCGGCTAATATGTGCTAGAGCCCCAACATGCATGAACCACATGCATCTTCATATTAGCAGGGATACATCCTCTAGCAGAAGCCCCACACATTAATTGTAAACTGATGCTGATGTCTAGTCTCTATTGTACCATAGGGATTCCAATCCATCCACAACTGTTGGTTGTGTAAATTTGTTATTCCATCTGTTTCAAATGTTGCCTTATCCATAAACAAAACTGAATTGACAAACAACGGATCGGCAGTTTGCACAATGAACCATCAGCAAAAGTTCTCATGTGGTGAATGTTCAGAGGGCAAAAGACCCTGAACATATTGCAAATGATACTGACAAGAGCTTCTCTTGAAATACCCTACATGAGTACTATGAGATGTATGACATGCTAGGGTAACTTAACGTGTGCTGATACTTGAATCATCTCCGACAGTCTACAGAATGTGTTCTTCGTGGTCAGGCATAGAAGTGGATCTTGGTATTTCTCAATCCATAATTTGTGATGCCATGGACCCTGTCTCAGCAATGCAATGATAAACAGCAGCAAAGGTTGGATGACTCAGCTTCCTTCAGTCTGGAAACTCTCTGATACAGCCATGCAATCTTGCATCTATTACCATTCACTCAGCCATATGTAAAAATATGTGCCTGCTCACAATATGAATATCCTGCCATTGTTAAATGGATTACTTCTCAGTTAACTCACTACTACACACGTTAAACATTAAAGACAGACAAGCCACAAATGTACACAAATGACAAATGTAACCTAGTCTATATAACACAACTCCAGCTATTATAAACTTTCTTTAAATTTAATTCAAAAATGAAAGATTTGCAGACTTTGTGTATATGAAATTTTGTCCTTGTTTTGTTTACTTTGTAAAAGTATTTTTGATATACCATTAGATATATTATGGATATAGTTCTGAAAAGTAGTCCCGTATAACTTTTGATGCAAATATGTAAGTAAAAATGTTTACTTTATAATGTTGTCAATTTTAAATTTATCATTATTCACATGTGTCAGTGTTCATTTTCCCAAGCACTATCACATACACTAACTGGGTCATGTGCAATTAGCAGTGTAAAAAGAAAAACAAAATTAATTTAATTTATTTCTGAGTTGTTACCAATGATGAATTACTTACCAAACCACAAATTTTTTTTAAGGTTTTCTTAGTTGAGCTGAGGACATTCAATACTTATTTGTTTGGTTCGGTTTGTCTTATAGCATATCAACACCTCAATGGGTTATTTAATGCCAACAAAATTTTTATTGCTGGTAATATTTTATTTTGTCAAAAATCTATTTCTGGTCATATTTTTCCTTCAAAAATGTATTGCTGGTAATATTTTTTTTTCAAAAATGTATTACTGGTAATAGTTTTTTTTCTTCAAAAATTTGTTGCTGGTAGTTTTTTTAAAGTATTTCTGGTATTAAAACATATTTTTATACTTTCATAGTATTTTTACCCCATTTTGGGGATTAACTATTTGCCCATAGCTGGGACCCTAACAGGTGCTACTACTCCAGCTCAGAGTGGACCTGGGAACACCAGCAATTAAGAGGTGGTTCCATGCTCCTTAAAACCTCCTGATCAGAGGCCTTGCTGCTGGATATAGTTTATTGTCTTACCCAGGATGCGGAAGTAGTTTATCGTCATAGCCAGGATGGCAATACTTATTTGTATAAAAGTTATTTTTGTATAGGAGAAAAGCAGTAAGACTTTACTTTTTCTATGAAGAACAAAAATACAAAGAATTTTATATGGAGTCAGATGAAGCAACATTTTCTTGATCTCTGAAAAAATCTTGTTGAATGAAATCCGAGCTGTGTACTCCGCCATTCACAGCCAGAAAAATGAAGGAAAAAAAATGTGTGATGTCAATATGAATACAAAGGGCATCTGGTTCTTAAGATCATTTTGCCAGAGTACTTTGTATCCATCTTTTTAAAAATCTCCATGGCACCACAGTAGACCTTAAATCACATGCAATATTTTGAGTTCTTTTTAATGCTAAACAGGAAGGTGACATTTTGAGGAATGGATACTCAGTGCCAAGAAAAAATAAATCAATCTTATTTTATTATTTTTTTTTTCAAATTCAAATAATAATGTGTTAATGCTACTACTAATGCCTTTGTAATCGAAAAAAAGAGCTTAGATTTGAATGCAAGATCATAAGAAATAAGTTGACATAAAAGATTAGATACTAATAAACTGTGGCATATGGTGAAAAAAAAACAATTTTTCATTTATTCTAACTGGTTGTCAAATATACTAGCTTTTCAGCTATATGACGATATCATGTGGTGTCAGTGGTGGCATCATATTCTAACTAGACACAAAACCAACCTTGAGAGCTTCAAAAGTGAACATTCTTTTGGCGCAGCCCATCTCTCTAAAATCTATAAACAGTTTACAATTAAGACCAACTTAATTTGAGTGTTAATCAGCTTGTGACCTGGGGACAGTCACTGTCATGTTTTGAAACTGAAGTTTTTGTTTTTTTTGTTAATTTGAAAATGCCTTTCAGACATGGAGCACACAATGAAGAGATTTTACAAAAAAAAAAAAAAAAAAAAAATTAAAAGCATCTTGTGTCTAGCTTTCCCAAAAATGACCAAGACCTGTCCAAAGGTGCACATTTCTCATATTTTTATACTAATAAGAAAAAAGACCAAATAAATTCTTTATGTTTAACCTCTTTTACCATCATGATAGCAAATGTTCTGAGGAACTCCATTCCTTAGTTTCACCAGTTCTGACCTTCAGAGCTCAGGCCCACTATGTCATGTACAGGGTCAAGAGTTAATTGTTATCTTTCCTGCATATCCTCATAAAATGCATTTCTTACCTCCTCCTTCACCTCTTATGCTCATACAACAAACCAATTCTCTAACCGTCTACCTTGAATGGATCTTGGGCCTTGTATTGGGCGAAAAAGAGTTTAAAAAAAAAATTCACAAACATTTAGCTATTTCTGGAAGAATTAATTATGGCATCAGAAAAATGTCTCTCAAACATTTAACCATTTCTGGCAGAATCACTTATGGCATGAGGAAAAAAAAAGATTCCCAAACATTTAGCTATTTCAAGGAGAATGACTTATGGCATCAGAAAAAAAAAGCCATTTCTAGTAGAAACAGTTATGGAATTAGTAAAAGAGTTTCCCAAACATTTAATCATTTCTAGCAGAAATCAGTTATGGTATAAGAAAGATCTATGAAATCTATGCAGCTGCGTTTGGCATTCACCCACTTGTAATTTAAGTGCAACCCAAGTGAGAATGTAAGAGAAAAAAAATAAAAACAAATGTTGATATAATCTGTGGCATCCCAAAAATTACAAAACCAATGATGATGGATATCCATTTGGTTGATGAAGATACACGAGGATGTATCAGCAAGATTTAATTTGCCAGTAAAATGCAACCACATCTGAAATTAATTTGGATCAAATATCAGAAGAAATAATCTGGGGTTTGGATTTCTAAAAGAAAGTTTCTCTTGTATTCTAGAAGACGCAAATACACACACAAGCACTCAAGAATCCTAAAAAAAGTTTATACAATTTCTTAATGAATTTGTTTGTTTACTGATATATCAACACCTTATGGGCCATTTAATGCCAAAATTTAATTTTCTTGGGAGCATTAGTAATTGCTTTTACAAAAACATAGTGCAGGTATTTTTTTACTATGAAAATGTATTGCTGGTATTTTTTGAATAAAAACTGTTTAATGGCATATCAACTCCTTGTGGGTCATTTGATACCAAAATTTAATTTTCTTGGGAATATTAGTAATTTCTTTTACAAAAATTGTTTTGCTGGCAATATGTTCTTTCCCCTCACAGAAGTATATTGTAATTTTTTTGCTATGAAAATGTATTGCTGATATTTTTACTATAAAAATGTTTATACTTTCATAGTGTTTTGACCCCAGTTTAGGGGTTAACTATTCATTTACGCTACTGAAACCATTAAATGTCCTTTATTTCTTGTATTTTGTTTTTTTTTTTTTTACTTCACTTGATGCTGTATTGTCGACAATCTTTAATTAGTCTTCCCTTAGAAAGAACAGAAATCTCTTGATTAACAATTATTTTTAAAGACTAAAATGTTCTTTATTTCTTTCCGTCCTAATTTTTTTATTTGTTTAATGGCATATCAAGACCGTATGGGTCATTTAATGCCAAAATTTAATTTTCTTGCGAGCTTTTAATATGATAATAATCAGCTTTTGTGCATATACATATTTATGTGGACATAATTACTAGAAGCAGTGATATGTGCATTTTACGTTGTTTTGTTGAAGTCATATTTTGGAATACAGTTTGATTCGTTTAAAAGAAATTGCAGAATATTATATGGAGTAATGTCATGAAAGTTCTTTCCTATTGGTGGTTTGATTTTGTTTAGTAACATATTGTTATGGAGTGGTTTCACAGTGGAGGCTTGTATATGTACTAAGTCAGTCCTAAAATAGGTTTGACGTGCAAAACGTTAGGAACTTCATATAATAGGTATGACGCAGAGTAATCTAGTATCTGACTAACGGTCGTTCGGCATCAACTGACTGAGCGACTTACTCAGCGACTGCCTTGTTACTCTTACTACTCCTACTTATTATAGGTGGGAGAGTCTATTAACTATAGAATAGGTGTGTTCCACTACAACATATATCAACCTCTATGGGTTATTTAATGCTGAAATCTAAATGATTTGAATGTGATTATATGCTTTCAACTACAAATAAAATGTATTGCTGGTCAAATTTACATAAAAATGTATTGCTGTTTTTTTTTTCTATTTTCGTAGTGTTTTGTTTGGGGTGGCTCACTTTTGCCTGTAGCTGGAACCCTAACAGGTGCTACCACCCTGAGTCAGGTAGACTTGGGAACAACAGCAATTAAAAGGTGGTTTCATATTCTTCAAAACCTCCAATCTCCTGATCAGGGGTCTTGCTGCTGGATGTAGTTTATCATCATACCCAGGACTACTTAATTGCTGAGGGTTGGGGACTACAGACAATTGTTATAGTTTTGAAATCAGAGTTGTCCTTCTCCAAGACTGGTTGGCAACAGTAACTGGAGAGGTCATCTATCTTGCTATGGAGAGTGAAATGGATTCACACCTTTCCCACTGCTGTAACATAGTTTCTCTGTGACAGTCTACTGTCTGATGTGTCCTCTTTTACTTAAGATTTCTTGAATGGAATGCACAGGTAGGCTGATAGCCATAATACACACAGTTTAATAAATAAAAATAGCATGTCTATTTCAAATAAGAAATGTCCACAATAATAAGGTTTGAAGCAATAAAGATACAGGATTAAAAATAAATCCATTAATTCTCATGAATCCTTATTAATGGAATAGGTAGAGGGGGGATATTAGTGAAAATGTCAGATATAATTATACACTGAGGGAAAGCAATGATGTAGAAAAGCTAAATTTTAAAAATGAAAAAAATTTTTAAATTTAGTTTTCTGATATTTACAGAGTTTGCAGTCGGTGCATAATTACATCCGACATTTGCATATACTCCCTCTACCCCCCTACATACACACACATATATATATATATATATATATATATATATATATATATATATATATAATTTCCATTAATAAGAATGTTACTTTAGTCTGATGAATTCCTTTATGAATGACAAAACATTTTACATTCACTATCATTCAATTATTCTACTGATATATAGAAATTTATATATATATATATATATATATATTATTTCACCCCATACAAGGCAATAAAGTCACTAAGATGTGAAGGGGTTTACTGAGTATTAGAGAATATGAGAAAAACTACTATTAAGCAGAGAGAACAATAAAAGAACAAGAATTAAGAAGACAGAAGATAATGATTGACATTGCATTTAAATTTTTGAAGATCAAATTTGACCAGAAAGCAAGAAGTGCAAGAGGAGAAACTATTAACATAGAACTTACAGTTACATCTAACCATTTTAACTGTAAGATGAGACCTTGCTGCCAATCTAGTACTGCACTTAAATTCATAAAGTTTAGGTTCTATAATGGAAAGTTCATCAGAACATTTACCATGAAAGTATTTATGAAACATGCACAGGGAAGTGAATGAAGGTGAGATGCCAGGTCAGCACCCATAACATTGCAGATTCTTCTCTAGATTTTATCAAGAATCTTTAAATGTATTTCAAGAGCACCAGACCATATGTGGCAGCAATATTCAAAGCAAGGATGAATGGTAGACTTATAAATATGTAAGACAGATTCTGGAGAGAAAAATTCTGAGTGTAAGCGATTTTCACATTCTATATCAGGGATTGAACTCACAGCCACCAGATAACTAAATTAATTTAACCAATAGTTTTATTCACTATGTCCTGTAGGATAATCAGGTTGAAGAATTCAATCACTGGATCAGGCAGTAAAAGTCATATTTTGTTTCAGTAAAAAAACAAAATATAGCATCACAAGGGACAAAAAAAAACAAAAAAAAAAAATTCCAAGAATTTACCCCTTAATATCGACAGTAAGATGAATGAGAACAAATTAATTCTGTTTATTGAATAAAGTGTTTAGCCCCAAATTCCCAGATTAACAAATGCAGTAGACAGTTGAATGAGGCATGAAGATATAACTATCAAAACAACAGTTTGAATAGATTAATGTATAATAAAATTGTAGAAATCTTTTTTGATGACCAAAATAATAATTACTGTTTTATAAAACTGTCTGTTGTAAGTAGAAATAGGGAAGTGTATTTTTTCCACTAGTTCTTTCTGCTGATGATGATCTGAGACAGAATCGAAAGCTTCAGAGAGTCAACTACAGTTCCAGAGAGGAGAATGATCTTCAACTTCACACCCGGAATGCACATCTATTCCATGCACAGAACCCCTGAACACTGCAACATAAATATATTCAGATAGAAATACTTTCACCAAGCTATAAATATACATTTGTCAAAGTTGTTGTACAAAGCAGAGCTATCTACAGAACCAGTTCTTTTCCATTATTTGAGGCATCATCGTTCCCTCTTCATCACCTTTGCAGTTACCAACCAGATCTCAATGTAAGCAGGTACACTATTTACATTATTCGGACTATTGTCCTCATCTTTGTTGCCATATTTATTACAACGTTTCGGCTGTTGTACACTAACCTTCTTCAGGTGGTTGGAATGTCGAACTGAACCCTTTATTTCACTCACTGGGGTAAACAGTTCTAGTTCCACATGCCATGTCTAATAGATGTCAGTTATCAAGGACACAAGGCACAGTGGATAAAGGTGTTGGTTAGACCCAGTGACAGGATCCAAAGAGTATGAGTTCAATACCTGGTTAAGGCGGTGGAGAACTTTGAGAGGGGACAGGATTAAACTGACATCCATAACATGGTGCATAACTGACATCCATTGAGACATGGCACATTCAACCACCTGGAACTAGAAATAAAGGTTCAGATTTGACATTCTCAGAAATATAACTTGTACCTGAAGAAGGTTAGAGTGTACAACAAAGGAAATGTAAATGTGATAAACCTCATCTCGACAAAGATGAGGACGAAGGAAATATCTGAATAGTGTAATGTAAATAAAAGTACATAATACCTCATCTCAGAAATATAGACAGTTACTGAAGGGCGAAATAAATTGTAAAAGATAAAAATAAAATGGTGACAAAGATGAGGACAATAGTTCAAATAATGTAAATAGTGTACATAATACCTCATCTCCGAAATATAGACAGATAAGCAGGTACATATAAAAAAAACCTGACACATTTTTCTTTTTTCTCCCTTCATTTTATCATGAACAACACTCGGATTTTGAGCCACTGAAGCTTATTCCATTACTCAGTCATGGAGAGATTCACTCCACAAACTTGTGATAAATATTGTCTGTACTGTCATGATTTTTAAAGTTTTCTTTTTTTGAAACATATCTTTGACCTTGATATTAGGTAACATGAGATTTTTGTTCAATTGAAATAAAGATAAAAAGACAAGAGATAAACCTTCATCTAAAAATCAATAGTAATAAGATGGAATAAAAAACAGAATAGTAATGGGAAAATTTTTCATTTAAAAAGCAACAATAAGATGGAATTAAAGTAGTAATAAAACAAAAGTGAAAATGCTTCTGTGACAAAAGACATGACTTACCTCAGAATTCAAAACAAGCGCAAATATATCTTGCCTGCAAAGTGATGAAAAAAAAGAAATATGGCCACTATTAAAGACGCAATTTATACATGCCATTCTCGTCCAAAACAAGACGATATTTGCATACATACAAATTTTGGCCGTATTAGAACAGCATAAAAAGTGGGGTGCCAGAAGCACGAGTCAATTGGGAGTCATTCAGCAGACTGCGTACAATAGAGCTGGACATACGAATTGACAGACGAACAAAGGAGAAATCGAAGTAGGCACGGCTGAGTTTGGTGTCCGTTTCACAACTGCCCAGTGTAACGGCTGAGAAAGAGAGTTACGCAATCCATTTCCTTGAGGCGACCAAAGAAGAAATACTGTTGGCGAGTACTGCACTTTTGACCCCCCCTTATCACCATTGTTTTTTCTACAGCTTCATCTAAAAGACATCAATAAGGTGGAATAAAATTATTTTCTGTGTGCTGTGTCCCCTTCAGGATGTAGACGATTATGGTTCTCCAAAATTTCTGGTTGATGATTCCATTCTTTAGCGATTACTGCAAAACACTTGCCCCTCTGCAATTTATAGGCAGAAGCACACAAATGCATGATGGGATTTCTTACTAGCCAATAAAATAGGCCTGTTCTTGGTTTCATCTCCCAACTTCTCTTGAAGTCAGAACACTATGTTTGGTTGTCCAAACTTGCTTTTGTGTGTCAATGCCAATTCTTTTTGCCATATTACTGTTAATTTGCCTTGGATATGTTGTTTGCTTGCTTTATATTATTTTTGCACTGTTCTTTGCTTTTTCTTGATTTTGCTTATTGCAAACTTTCTCAATTCTGTTTGTTGGACACATCTATCATTTATTTTGCATTTAACTATGGTTACTTATTCAACACTAGTCTTTTGTAGCTCTTAATAAATGAGAAAATTTCTTCAGGCATAATTCTGTTCTTGAATATATTACTCCAAGTTCTGACCATTTTATTGCTTGTTCTGTGTACCTGACTTTGTACCAAATTTAACTTAGTTACTCCTCTGTTGGTTTTTGGTTTTAGTTGTTGAAGTGAAGTTGGTTGGAATAAGCCCGTATTCATTCTAGGAACAAATATATAGCATGTCTTCTACAATGTATTCTTCTATGTGCTGTGTCCCTTCAGGACATTGGCAGTCATGGTTCTCCACTATTTTCATGTCCTTTGTAGCTCTTAATAAATTTTGTTATTTCTGCTAGACCTTATCCCGCCATCCATTTACTCAAGCTCACTAAGTTGGTTATGTTTTGTTTTTTTCAGTCCCTCTTGCTTTTAAACTGTTCTGTGAGTATCAAATTTTCCAAGACCTTTATCCTCATTATATCCCCTAGAGATTTCAACTATCTCTGCCTGATATTAAATATGTTTCTTTTGTTTCCATTTTCTCTAAAACATGTTTGTCCAATGGCATCCTCAGCATCCTTCTGTAGAAGGACATCTCTACTATGTCAACCCTCCCCTTCACCTGTGAAAAGTCCATTCAGCATTCCCTGCCATACAGAAGGACTGATAAGGCAAGGGAAGAGGAAAGCAATGCATAAACTACTTGGCGAGCTTGTGTAAATGGATAGTGGAACAAGTTTTAAGGGTGATAGCAAAAAGATCAAATTTATTAAGAGCTTAAAGGACAGGAAATTGACTAACAGAATATTAGTGAAAATATTTTTTAAAGATTGTATTCTTAATATAGTTACCATAACTCTTCAGGATGTTGGCAGTCATGGCCCTCCACAATTTCTTGTCCTTTGTAGATCTTAATAAATTTTGTCTTTTTGTTATTTCTCCTAAACTTTGTTCCGCCATCCATTTATTCAAGCCTGTTCTTTTTCTTCTATGTGCCATGTCCCTTCAGGACATAGGTGATCATGGCTCTCCACAATTTCCTGTCCTTTCTAACTCTTAATAAATTTTGTCTTCTTGTTATCTCTCCTAAGCCTTGTTCCACCATCTATTTACCCAAGCCCGTTCTTTTTCTTCTATAAGCCGTGTTCCTTCAGGATTTAGGTGATCATGGCTCTCCACAATTTCCTGTCCTTTGTAGTTCTTAATAAATTTTGTCTTTTTGTTATCTCTCCTAAACATTATTCTACCTTTCATTTGTACAAGCTCATTCTTCTTCTATTAGCCGTGTCCCTTCAGGATGTTGGCAGTCATGGCTCTCCACAATTTCCTGTCCTTTGTAGTTTTTAATACATTTTGTCTTTTTGATATCTCTCCTAAACCTTGTTCCACCATCTCATTGCTCAAGATCACTAGGTAACTTCTGCAATGTTTTCCTCTAAAAAACTTTTCTGACTTTAAATAACCTGCAAAAGGTTGATAAGCCATAAAAAATGTATGAATCAATCAAGAAAGCAGTCCTTCCCAGTCATCCTAAGCAGTTTGTCCACACTATATCCAGTATCTTGAGTGTGATGGTGAATTTATGTCTTTGACAGATATCCAATGCTGTTATGTCCAAGCAATGCTGAAAATTGCCTGATTTCAGAATGTAAACCTTCCCAGTCATGACTAGCTGTTGATATTTAACAGTCCCTCTATGCAGGATGTATGTGGCACAAGGCCGAGTTTATTGTGGGTTCTCCGAGCCTGTAGGCTCAGCCAAAATTATCCCCATAGAACACACAGAAATGGGTTTGGGTTTGACTACCTCCCCAGATGAAACTGCCCTTTGGCATAACTTTGTCTGGGTTCCTCTCTGCCAAAGCAGAGAGTTTGAAAGGAGTCGCACACAGTCAGAGACTGCATTTTGACTGTCATGTCTGGCTGTTGGCAGTTTGTCTATATTGCATCCAGTGATGAGGGGGGAAAAATGAGGAATATGTTTACATAGGTAAATGTGACCTCTTGCCTTGATAATATGATTAATATATTTTGCTATCTGATGTAATGGAATAACCAGTCACCCCCATGAATGATTATACTATAGGTAGTAAGTACCTATAAAGTCAACTATGAGAGACTGCAGGAAAAGTGAGAGAGAGACTGCAGGAAAAGTGAGAGAGAGACTGCAGGAAAAGTGAGAGAGAGACTGCAGGAAAAGTGAGAGAGAGAGACTGCAGGAAAAGGAGAGAGAGACTGCAGGAAAAGGGAGAGAGAGACTGCAGGAAAAGTGAGAGAGAGACAACGATAACACATCCAACCTTACAATTAGTGGTACTCACTACTAGATTGACCTGTGTGTATAACTGTACCATATTTCATATTATACTTGTGTACAATAAACCTTTCTTCTATTATCCACCTAGTGTTAAGTATCTATTCCCTTAGCATGGAATATAACACTATCTCTTAAACAACTTTATAATTCCATCATCCTCAAAACATTATTTTTCTTAGAAAAAGAAAGAAAAAAAACTTCTTCAAATACTTGTTTTTTTTTTTTCATTAAAAGAATTCTAAAGATCAGAATAAATTGTAATCCAAAGGTGAAATACCTTGTGAATGCAGAGGACAAACAAACCAACCTGTACAAATTTCTACCTTGTCATCAAAAAAAAAATTTGATTTTAGTAATATCTTGATGAAATAATATGCACTTTCTGTTCACAGTTTCCAAGTGCTACTTGTCATTTGCAGCCATCAGTTGATTTAATTGGAGAAGCATATTCACTTGAATCAACCATTTGATTCTCCAAAAGGAGCATGGGATAGAAAACACCTTTCCAATGCCAATATATATACACAGCATTGCAATTTTTAGATAAACTGTTGATTACTAACAATTTCAATTTGTAAAACTATGCCACTGTTATATTCTGTGCTAATAGGAATATGGAATGGACAAACATGGTGGAAAAATAGTAACAGGTTTAGTGTAGAAACCTGTACACCAAGCAAAGAAGTAATAGTTATGCACACGGTTGTCGCAAGTCAGTACAGTTGTGTGCATGCTGCTAGTTCTCACAGATCCCAGCTTGACTCTGATGTCCGCTGTCCTAGCGGATACTTATAGGTGGTTACTGCCTATAGTGCCAACACTCTTGAGGGTGGCAGGTTATTCAATCACATCAGTCACATAGTTCAGTGAAAGAAGTATAAGAAAGTGGAAAAGTTTTCATGTGACATAGGACTTCATCAAACTAAGTTTACATTTATGCATGAAAGAAAAGAGACATTAAGATTTTAAATTTTAAATATTTTTTTTAATGCGTGTTTTGGGTATATAGATAGTCTAGTTGATTTCATTTAGATTCTTCTTCCACTCTGTCATACTTATTTCCCTTAAAATTGTTCATGATATATATATATCATTATCTCATAGTTTGAGTAATCTGTTACTAGTTCTACTCCATCTTGATATCATTGCTTTTTTGGCACAACATGCCTCTTTATTTGTACTATTTTTTGTCATCACTAGTTTTATTACTGCTGTATTTTATCCCATAACTCTGGGTCTATACATTCTTTAAGCAACAGAAAAAAAAAAAAAAAATGAAATAGATTGATGAAATTTGGAATCACATCTCCAGACTTTGGAACCATGAATCTTACATTAACCTTTTCTTAGGAATCTTTGATAACTAATTGAAGCATAAATTTTTATTCATTCTACCATCACTTCTGATTTTTGATCTTCTTTGCTATCTTTCTCATCTCATAATGGTGGAAGTATTATTTTTTTTAAGGTAAAGAATTTTCACTGATTTTATTTTTTAGTCTAATCATATTTTTTTATTGCTTTTTTTCAGTACACTCTTCAACTGTTCAAACAGTAAAATATTGGAAATTAAAATTAAAAAAAAATGGCCTTTAACAAAAGTCGAACTTGTACAAGAAGACAGTCTTCATGGACATCATCTTCAATTTCTTTCATTTTCTCTATTTTTTTTTAATCATTTCATCCCAAGAAAGGCAATAAAGCCACTAAGATACAATTTGTTTTGCTGCCAATATAATGTTTTAGATGAAGCATTTTCATGATTATATCAGGACAAAAAGTGACAAGAATGAAATAAAACTATTGCTTGATTGATTTGTTTTCTACAGCTTATCAACCCTTTGCAGGTTATTTAAAGCCAGAAAATATTTTTAGATATTAAGAATTTTTATTTTTTTCATGTAATCATGGTTTAGTGATACAAGTCTTAATAATTAACCCATCATTTTATCAAAGGGATTTGCATGTAAATTAATATAACAAACCCAACTGGAATTGGAACTTGACTCTGATTAACAATTCTGACCAATTATCCATTACATCACCTGGTATTCCCAAGCAGTCACCCATATTGACCAGGCTCAACATTGCTTAACTTCGGTAAATATACAGGAATTGGTGTCTCAACATGACGTGGCCGTAAACCAGAAATAAAACTAGTAAAATAGGGAAAAGCTTAATCAAAAATGCATCAATATTAAAATATGATAAAACTAGTACTATTAGTAAAAAGACTTTACAAAGCTGGTATTGTTATTAATATAGTCAACTTGCGTAAAAATAGTGTTTCTAATTTAATATCATTATTACCAATATTAATCAGTTACAGTAGGGATGATATGTCAACTTCAGTTCTCAATAATTTAAAAGAACCAATAGAAACTTATGAGATACAATCTCAACAATGAAGAGATTTACATTCTGAGATCACAGAGATGAAAGAGATAATACAAAAAAAAAGAATTCAACCTTGACATTTATTTAAATTTAATATTTTACATATGAGCAATGTCTTGAAGTGAGAAAAAATATCAAAAAAAAAAAATGAAGCATTTAGCAAAATTCTTTTCCGACAGGGATTATTTAAAAGGCAGATACCTGAACACATTTCAATAAAGTTTTTTTGTTAAAAATGAAAAGAAACAAAAAACAAGTGTTGTTTGTAGTAAAGTCAGTTAAAACAAAATTCAAACTTATTAATAAACAAGATTAATAAAAAACATTTTGTTACTTTTTGATGGATTAAATTTTGTCAACACAAAGTTTAACTTAAGTGTATGACTGTGTGTCAGTTTATACAGGGTGTGGCAGAAGTACCTACCATATAATGCCAAGAAATTAGCTAGATGAAGACAACACTGCCACTAATGTCTTACCATTATGTGGAAGGTATTTCTGCCACACCCTGTACAATTCTTTAAATAAAGCCGCAGATATTCAGCAAAAAAAGTAGTTTCCAGAAATTTCTTCAAACTTCTTTCACTGATGACTGGAAGTGATGTAAAGATATTTTTTTTTTCAGTGACATTCGTTTTTAAATAATGTCTGCATGGATGTAGTAATAATGGCACAATTTTCTAACCTCATCAGCATCATTGAAGAAACTTTTGTCTATTCAAAAAACTGCTTGTTACCCATATTTTATCTTTTTTTCATTTAAAAGAAATTATTTCTCCCCATAATTCTTAGTCTCTTACGGTCAAATCACGCTGAAACACCGGTTCTCGTACGATCACCAAAGTTAAGCAGCGTAGAGCCAGGTCAGTACTTAGATGGGGGAGCGCTTGGGAACACCTGGTACTGTAAGCCCCCAAAATCCAACCCTTACCTCACAGTCGGTGGGGAGGTGTAAACGGTAGTGTCAGAGCTATGCCGCCCAGAACTTCGTTCCTGGTAGGGCCACCCAAGGCGGACGGGTCTGACACACACGCCGGCTAACAAGGGCTCTGGTGAAAATCCAAGGAGCGTCTGCATCGGTAACCGGCGGCTTCTGGTCATTCCTGTCTCTGCGTCTGTGGGAATCCCGCGGCAAGCAAGAACGTTATTCGAGTAGGCCTGGGTACCCTACTTCTGTAATTTATCCCAAGAATCTTCTTCTCATAACAGGAAGAGGTCGGCTCAATCCGCCCAGGGTGAATGCCGCATCAGTACAGTACAGTATAATTCTTAGTAGAAAAAAAATAAAAAGTACTGCTCAGTTACTGCTCACCCTGTTTCAGCTGAGTCTGAGACATTTCTTCACTTTCTACAGCTTATCAATAAAAAAAGTACTGCTCAGTTACTGCTCACCCTCTTTCGGCGTAGTCTGAGACTTTTCACAGCTTATCAACCCTTTGCAGCTTATTTTAAGCCAAAAAAATATTTTTAGATTATGAGTAGCTTTTTTTCTTTTCTTGTTAGATAATAATGATTCACTGATAGGTTTTACTGATTAACCCATAGCGGGGGGAGAAGTGGACTCATACTTAATCAGAATTTAATAAACAAACAAAAAATTATAATTTAGATATAAAGTAAGGGATCAATTGCATATTAAAATCAATATATAAACTGGCCCCTCACTTTGTGACATGATAGTTTCTATATAGTTAATTTTCCTTGAAGAAATCTATAGCTGGTCATATATTTTTCAAAGAATGTATAACTCTTTGTATTATTGATATTTTTTTTTTCTTTTAAAGTATTGCTGATAATAATTTTTCCTTCAAAAATTATTGCTGGTAATATTTTTTTATTACAAAGTATTTCTGGTATTAAAACCTATTTTTACACAAGTTTGAGAGTTAACTATTTGCCCATAGCTGGGACCCTAACAGGTGCTACTACCCGGGGTCAGGATGAACCTGGGAACCCCAGAAATTAAGAGGTGGTTTCATGCTCCTCAAAACCTCCTGACCAGAGGACTTGCAGTTGGACGTAGTTTATTGTCTTACCCAAGATGCGGATGTCGTTTATCGTCATACCCAGGACGAAGGATTGACCTGATCTTTAAAGTAACATTCAATGTCAGAAAAAAGAAATTACTAACAAGAACAGGTTCTGAAAACTGACAACTTTCGGTATTTAACCTGAATGAAGTTATATTGATCAACTTCAATAGGGATTTCTTTCAACAAGAGTCATGCTGTCAAACTATTGGTGAGTTGTAGAGATAAAACATTGCTGGAGGAGAAGAAATGTCTGCCCCCCCCCACTCCCCCCCCCAAAAAAAAACAGAATACAAACTTAAAATTCAGGTCATGAACTTGATTGTCAGAATATTCTGCAATTTTATAACACTCAAAACTTAGAATGTTCTTTAGAATTTTTCTTTTTCCAGATTCACTGTTCATCTTTAGAATTGTCTTGGAGAATGCATGATTGCCAGATGCCACAGCTGGCTGACTTTCAAAAATTCTTTTATCTGCTTCTGCGTAGCTACTCAAAGACAATCTTTGAACAAAAAATAAACTATTGTCTAGAACTTTTCACTTGAGAATCAGATTCTTTTGACAGATTTTCCAGTAGAATTTCACCCGTGCAGAATTGCCTGTTCAAATTTTCTGAAAAAATATGCACTCAACGTTAAAAAAAAAAAAAAAAAAATAATACAATGACAAGCTGAATGACTATGAAGTCATCCAACTCTACTTTTTGTATCTCACCTTTGGTCAAAGAATATGATCCCAAGTTTGTTTGTTTTTTAAAATTTATTTTAAGTCAAATTAATATCCTCATCTTTGTTGTTACTATCACAACACTTAATAAGGTGGATGAGACTGAGAAGTGGTCCATTTTTAATGGTTAGGAAGAAAACCCAGCAAGCACCTGCAGGATTTCTCTATATATTTTGGGAGGGGGGTTAGCAGTCATTCCCTTTGAATTGGGACCAACACAAAAAAATACTTCCTGTTTACAAAACATTTTTTTCAGGGCTTTTACGTATCTTCGAGGACATACGGCGCAGTTTGTTTTTTGTATGTAGCTGTGATTAGGCCTTGGATATAACCTTTGGTAAAATCGGAGCCCTAATCACAGCTACATACAAAAAAACGAATAACACCGTACATCCTCGGAGATACCTAAAATCCCTGAAAGAATTAGCTAACAACAAAAATATCCATATATTTACTTCTGATAAAGGGCAGAGGAATTGTAATCATGGATAAACACATTTACCAACAGAAAATGAGACAACCCATTAACGATGATAACATCTATGAAAAACATTTTTTGTATCATTTAAATTAAAATATCACCAATTCAAAATTTTCTGTTTCACTTCAGAAAGATGTTTTAACTGTATGACATAAGTCCTCTAAAAAGTTCATAAAAGAACTCATTATTTAAAAAAAAAAACACACATTTATATATATATATATATATATATATATATATACACACACACATGTATAAGCTGACTTCATGTATAGTGTGACCCCTGAATTTTTTTGTGAAAACCTAATTTTTCATCTAGCTTATATATAATGCAACCCCAGCTTCTGAGCAATGTCAGTAGAACGACCATAGTCAAAAATTTCAGTAGTTGGCATCATCCTGAACATATTTTATAGCAAATAAATATTTACATGTCACCTATTTCCTTTTTTGAATCATAAATAATTTATTCCTGTGTAATGAATAAGTGATCAGTAAAAAAAAAAAAAAAACCACCTTCTTCAGTCTATTGTAAATAATTTCTTCTTGTAGCATGTACTGCAATACTTTATGTATAATTTATATATGAATTGTAGAATATGCTTTTATAATGCTACTTAATTTTGTTATTTCCTGTTGATAATATTACTCAATACCAGAATTAAAATTCATTTGGTATTTCACCCTGTGCAATAATCATTTACCATATATTGCAATGTATCTTTTCAAAATATTTTAAGAATATGTAATGGAGAATTATAAGATGAAATATTACCAGTAGATGTATAGAATATAATAAATAAAAATAAATAGAGTAAGGAACAAAGGTGAAATATATATGGTATAGACATGTGTCAGACAAAAAGGGTGACGTTGGCAAAACATTACCTCAGTGATATAAACACGTATGAATGAAAATAAAGACAATTTGGAGAAAGGAAAAAAAGCATTGTTAATTGTTCACTTATATAAGGTATTTGTAGATTTTAAGTGGCACACAGTGAATGACATTCTGTTTTTCTTGTAGCAACAGAAAGGTAGAATCTAGCTTACCTTTTAGTCAAAGGCTTACCATGTAGATTCTGGTCACCAAAAATACATGAATTTTAACTCCTCTAGAAAGAATTACCTGTGTATAGTGCAACCAGTCACTGAAAATGCATTATTTTTAACCTCTTCACAATAATTACCTGTGTATAGCATGACCCCCATATTTTTTTTTTTTTATAAAACTTGCATGATACTTTAATGTATAGAGTAGTACCTTTGAAAGCAAAGACAAGTCAAAATCAGAAAAGAAATCCCAACCCAATATCTTCCATCTTGTTTCTACACACAGACTTCAACCAAAATGCCTACTTCTGCAGTACTAATTGGGCCAAATCTTCACAATATACAGATTCCAAAATACTGCAATAGAAGCAAAAGTGTTCTGCTGCCAGGTTTTCTCTTCCTTCCCTTGAGGGCTTCACATCGGCTACAAAAACATTTGTTATTTTCAAGAGATAATTAGCAGCAACAGTTCTGTTCCTGTCTTTAAAGATGCCACTCAGACATTTCAACAAGTAGCCAGTCAGAAAAGGCAAACGGGAGATGCCACCAGGGGTAGGAAGCAGTTTTGTTGAAATAAATAAGAAAGAAGACAGATATAAAAATAAAATAAAGAAAACAGTCATAGCTAAAAACAAAACAAGATAGAACGAATAATGAGAAACAGTTGCTTTATAACAGAACATAGATAAAAGCTGAATAATTCGAACCAATTTGCAACTTGCCTCTTTGTTACCTCGACTTCTTGAATTTAAGCATAATACTAGATTGGCAGTTAGGTGTTATCTTCAGAGTTTGTCTATATTTCTGAGATGAGGTATTATGTACAGTATTTACATTATTCGGACTATTATCCTCATCTTTGTCGCCATATTTATCACATTTCGGCCGTTGTACGCTACGGCCTTCTTCAGGTGGTTGGAATTTTGAACTGAACCCTTTATTCCTCAAGGACACATGGCACAGTGGATAAAGGCGTTGGTTAGATCCAGTGACAGACCCAAAGAGTGTGAGTTCAATACCCGGTTAAGGCAGTGGAGAACTTTCAGAGGGAAAATTAGCAGTAGATAACTGATAACTGACATCCATCAAACATGGCACGTGGAACTAGAACAGTCTACCCCAGTGATCGAAATAAAGGGTTCAGTTCGAAATTCCAACCACCTGAAGAAGGCCAGAGCATACAACAGCCGAAACGTTGTGATAAATATGGCGACAAAGATAGTCCAAATAATGTAAATACTGTCGGTGTTATCTTATAGTTGAAATTGCTAGATTTATCTGTAAGTTCTATTCTAATAGTTTCTACTCTTACACTTTTCACCTGTGGAACACTCTTCAAAAATTTAAATTGCCATCTTCAGTCTTTTATAAGCCTTTTTGTTATCTCTTCTAAAAACTTGTTCCACTATCCATTTACTCAAGCTTTCTAAGTAGGTTACAAAATACATTGTTTTCCTCTGCCCTTCTTGCCTTCAATCTGCCCTGTGAGTATCAAATTTTCAAAACCTTCTTTCTTTATTGTGTGCCTAGAAATTGCAACTATCTCTTCCTGGTGTTAAGTATAAGCATATTTTTTGTTTTTATTTTATCTAAAACTTTATCATTGCTCACATATTCAGTCAATTGTATTCTCATATGCTCGACCATTGTATATCAATTGCTTTTCTTTTTCAATTCAAAGTAAACTGGAATTAAATTCTTAAGCCTATAATAATACTACTAATAATAATGTATTGATTTTTTTATATATACTAATTTATATATCATCACAATAAAATGAGTGTATTTAATAGTAATTTAAATAGATACTTTAAAAGATTTATTGTAGCTTTTGTTGAAAGTAAGGAAAAAAAAGTCATTTATAAGACAATACTAATTTTTCAATAACACTATATTTTCAAGCATATAAAACTCAATTCCTGCCAACACCCTGACCAAACTTGTCACCAGTTGTTACATCACTTTACACTAAAATGTAAGAAGCTTTTTTATTGTTTTGTTTCTTTCACTCTTGGCAACTCCTTGTGACTTAGTAGCTTTATCAATAATGAAAGTGCTAGGAAAGAGAGAATATTTCCAGTTACATTTCCCCACTATAGGCATTAGTATATATTAGTATATATTCCCCACTATAGGCATTAGTATATTCATGAGATATCAACACTTTAATACAACAAAAGGAATGACAAACATGCATTGTTTTCAGAGATTTTTTATATCAGTGTCACTACTTTGTCCCACACAGAAAAATTGTAACATATGTATACAACAAGCCATGTGAAAGGGAGCAAAAAGAGAGAGAGGGTTTTAATTGTAACATTTCCCAAAGGAAAAACAAGCAGCCTAGGGGTGTGCTTCATGTATCTGGTGAGGCCATGTGGTTTCCTCTGCTCTCTTAACTGCTATAGGCAGTCAAGTCTTGCTTCTCTGCTGTCTATATAGCAACTGTCATAAGTAGATATGTCTTGCCTCTAGGCATGCTAAATAGCAAATAGGTTTTGTCACACTATAAACTAACATCACTCACTGGCTGTCATGTGACTGTTCTGTATTTATCTTTCCTAAAGGGAGGTAATCACCTTTTTCATCCCTACATTAATTGACTTGGGGTGAATTGATAAAAAGAAAAATCACAAGAGATTTGCAAAGTAAGACTATTTTTTCTTCAAAGAATGGAATGTCGACATACATGGTGAATTCAGTCAATCTAATGTAAAATCAACGTGTAGAATTGTCTAGGAATTTTACAGAGGCACCTCCATGTATTTGCCATATCTAAGTTTTAAAATGAATTTTTAAAAATGAAAAAATTTTTCTTGAACTTTTTTTAGTTCTAATTTCAAAGTAATAGATTAAATTTAATATTTTCAATAAGCAAAATATTTTGCTGTATTTCAAAAGTTATTTAAATTGACTAGAAGGAGTTTTTGTTTTGAAATTGTTGAAATTGTTGATTTTAGCACCATTTTTTGCCATTTTCATCAGGATGTAATTTTCTTTATTAAAAAAAAATCTTCCAAAAATAAAATATACTTTGCTGAAACTTTATTTGATGATTATTACCCAATTAAAAGTTTAATTAATTTAATTTGAAACAAATATTACTTTAAGTTTAGAATATATCAGAAATGTATATTTTTAACATGGCAGCAACTGTTTATTTAAGGTGTTGACAGCTTGAATGACAGATGGAAGTTTATCTAATGTTTTTCTTCGCTGGATATATATGTAAAAATTATTTGAGGAATATAAATATCAGTGCATTTTTTATATAACTTTTAAGTACTCACTAATCCTAAAAATTTAGGAAAATATCCTCTGTAATAAGTTTTTTTTTTACTTTGGCTTTAAATTTACTATAGTTATAGCTCCTTTTTTCTGATAATGTCATGTATGAACAGCTGTATTTACCAAAATCTGCCTATTTATGCAACTACAAAAAAATGTAAAATTCTTTTTAAAGTATTGGTGTTCAATGATTTGTACTAAGGTTTTCCATTTATGATTAGTAAACATAGTTTTTACTTAATAATAATAACATCTAACAGGGACAAAGTAATGCAGATATTTAAAAGATTTGAAACTTAAATTATGCTAATTAAAATTTAAAAATAAAAATAAAAAATTCTTGTAAAAATTCAATGTTCACTGAAAAAATATTTATTTAAGACAATAGTATCCATTATATATCAGATTCATAAAGGCAATTAAAAGCTTTTCTAATAATGTCTTGGTTTTACTGTATTTTTATTTTATGATTCAGAGCAGATTTGCAGTAACTTGTTAAATGTTTCTCTCACTATCTCTCTGGATACTAAGAGAGAAACATTAGAAAGCAGGAGGGAGACATTGGAGATAGTATACAGAGAGAAGGTGAGAGAAACATTAGAAAGAAGGAGAGAGACATTGGCAATAGTATACAGAGAGAAGGTGAGAGATACAAAGGGAGAAAAATTAGAAAGAGGGAGAGAGATACTGGAGATAATATACAGAGAGAAGGTGAGAGAAACAAAGAGAGAAACATTAGAAAGAGGGAGGGAGACATTGGCGATAATATACAGAGAGAAGGTGAGAGAGAGAGACAAAGAGAGAAAAATTAGAAAGAGGGAGAGGGATATTGGAGATAGTATACAGAGACAAGGTGAGAGACATTGGTGATAATATACAGAGAGAAGGTAAGAAAGACAAAGATAGAAGAATTAGAAAGACATGTGCTTAATGCTTTCTATATTTTGCCAAAGGACATTGATCCTAGTCTTATATTACCATATTACCCATTGCCCCCTTAATGATACTGTTCAATAAATTATGGCTAGAAACAGAATAGATAAGTTCTTGGAAGCTAGTTCCTTGAATATATTCAATATAGACTTATTTTACAAAAATCTAACAATGGGTCTTATGTATATCAAAGGTACGAAATATTAATCGATCGGCATTTTTTTTAATCATTCATTTTCTACAGCTGATCATTAATTACAGGCTATTTAAAACCAGATATTTTTAGATTGGAAGATTATTTTTTTTTTTCTGGAGATAATCTTTCAGTGATACATATCTTACTAATTAACTCACTGCTAGGAGAAGAGGAAGTGGATTCATACCTTTTCCCAATAATATTCGCACATAATTGAATATAACGAGCCCAGTGGGAATCGGAACTCAGCTCTGATTAACAATTCCGAGCCATTATCAATTACACCACCCATACATCCAAGCTTACAACAAATAAGACTTCTGGTATATTTATGGAAATGGTCCTGATTATATTTTATCATTGCATCTCAAGCAAGGCAATAAAGCCACTAAGATACAGGGGTTTACTGAATGTGATAGAATATGAAAAGAAAACATTATTAAGGAAAGAGAACAATAAAAGAATTAAGAAGACTGAAGATAATTTTTGACATTGCATTTAAATTTTTGAAGATCAAAGTTGACTGGAAAAGATTTCCACAAGCAAGAAGTCCAAGAGAAGAAACTGTTAGCATAGAACTTGCAGTTACATCTAGCTATTTCAACTGTAAAAATGAGACCTAGCCACCAATCTAGTAATGCACTTCATAAAGTCTTTGTGCCATAAAGGAAACTTGATCAGAAAAATTACCATGAAACTATAAAAAGGGTTCATTTCATTCTTGTTAGCAAAATATCTACAAGAATATAAAGCAAAAAGAGGTGAACAATAAATCTCAAAGAACTTTTTCTTTTTCCATTGTTATAAGAATAGAAATCTGAGAACTTTGCAGGAATTGGCACATAATCTGGCAGAGAAATGTTTTGCTTGTAGCCTGAATCTTCATGGCCTTTATGGCTTGCATGGATTCTATACATTCCTTTCATCTTATAAACAACAGTAAAATTCTCGTTCACTCACACATGTTATCGATAAGACTAAGACAAAATTTTATAACTCCTGTCACTTGTTCTATGTAGGGCAACATTTCTCAAGTAAAGCCTTCAAGTCAGACAAAGGATATTTTTATTTTTTTAATCTCATTATGTTTCAGCTAATCTTAGCTTCATGACAGATTAAAATATTCATCCTGTATTTCTCACTGTATAACGTTTTCTTTTCCCCCCAAAATACCAATCCAAAATTATTCTGTGTCTTATCAGCTAATAGACAGGTAACCAGTACAAGAAAACACCTCCTGATGACCCCAGAATGAAATATATGCTTAAGTGCCTAAGAGTTTTTATTTATTTTCTTTTTACTCATTTATTTTGTTTTTGAAGAGATATTCATTAGGCTTCTTTAGACTGCTTGGGAATACCAGGTGCTGTAAGCTTGGATTTTTGGGCGGTGTAATGGCTTGAAATTGTTAACCAAAGAGCTGAGTTCCAATTCCAGTTGGGTTTTTTATATCACTTATATGCAAATACCCTTGAAAAAACATATCAATCAACCTTTTCACCCCCAGCTACTGGTTAAATAGTAAGCCTTGTATCTCCAAACCATTATCAAAAAAATAAAAATAAAAATTTCATACACAATATTTAGATTTCAGCATTAAATATCCCATCGAAGTTGATATGCCATTAAACAAAAAAAATCTTGTTGTAGATTAGTTTTCTAAAATCTACATTCTAAAATTACTGTTTGCTTATGTTTAAGCCTATCGTTAATGACCTATCACCTATCAAAGTAAATCCTTTGTCAGACAGGTTCTCAGGCATGTTTGTCTTCGTCATCATTTGTATACAGAGGCACAAAGGTAAATGATTATTGACTTAAATAATCTGCCTCTTTAGAAGATGAAGAGTACATCAACCACTTATTTCTTCAGTGACTGAACAAAGCGGTAAGTGATAATAATGTCAAGTACATTGTTCGAGGAGAGATGCATGTTCGTGTGTTTTTTTTTTTAAGTTAGCGTAATCAATATTCAATATTCTTTGCTCTTAGCTTATCATTGTCATCAGCAGGGCTGGCTCAAGGTACTGGCAACTCAGGCATCATCGAGGCTGAGGGTACTATCATGCTGCCATGTTATGGGGTTTGGGATCTTCTAAAACTAAAGCTTATAAAAATATACTAGTGATCAGTGGTTGTCCATGACCCAAGAGAGATTAAATTATTTGGCTATTTTGTCAATAGAAAATGAATTATAAAGAAGGTAAGTGTAGAAAGTGCAATTAAAAGATTTGTTCAACTAAAGGCTAGAAAAACTGTTTTAGGTCGAATAACGAATGTTTTCTTTAGCTTGTATTAAGGTGTATATTGTAATAAACTCATTATTCTACATTTTCAGTTTTTCTCTTTGTGAAATTTAAAAAAAAAATTATATTTGTAAAGTGATTGAAATTCAGTTTGCCCAGGGTGCCAGAAACTGATCACCAGTACCATGACTGGGTGTGGTTGTAGGGTTGCTGCCCAGATAAGTAACTGATGATTTCTGCCAGATATCTGGATTGTAAAGGTATTCATTTATGTATAATGTATCTTGGACAAACAAACCTATCAGAACTCATCCCTCTCCAGGTTAAACCACAACTGATGCCATCCAGGCTCACCTTAGTCACAGTTACATGGCTGTTGATTTCATCAGGAACCCTCTGCCCTAATCATTGACTTCAGTCGAGGAAGCACTTCACTCAGCAATGCTGTGTCAGCCCCACACTGACTATATACATAACTATAGGGCCCACTCTACCCCATTGTATTAGATAGCTGCTAACCCTTGAAGGCTTTTTTTTTTTACCTTCCATCAACATGACTGTTGCTAACCTCCAGCAGATTGACTCATTGTGCCTTCTCTGGCTAAGGTTCTCTGCTGGCATGAAGCAGAAAGATTATATTGAATCAATTGCTAGGCTTGCTGCTAAGGAAGTTGGTGTCAATGCTAGACAATTTTTCTTACCAGAATCTATCTTGCACATTTATAAGTCTACCATTCATCCACGCATTGAATATTGCTGCCACATCATCTGGTCTGGTGTTTCTGCAATCTATTTAGTGATTATTGGTAAAATCCAAAGAAGAATCTGCAATGTTATTGGTCCTGATCTGACATTTTGGCTTCAGTCACTTTCCAGCCACCATCATGATAGTTGTCATCCTTCAACCTCCCTATGGTTGTTCAGAGCTCCATTAACTATCCCTTTCCACACCATTTGGACCTGCATTCTTGTCCCCAGAACATCAATGTCCATACCTGAGTCCCGAGATACCATAACGTCACTTCCCTTTGCCTTTTCTACAAATATTTTCATGGTAATTGTTCTGATGAGCTTTCCTTTTTATTATCTTGACATTATAAATGTAGGTGAAATACTAAATTGGCAGCTAGATTTCATGTAACCATAAGTTCTATGCTAACAGTTTCTTCTCTCACATTTTGTAGCCAGTTTCAGCATGCTTGAACTAAAATTCCAGTTCAGAAATTGATGTCAGAGATTACTTCCACAATGAAGAAAACAAATCACAAATTCAAACTCCAATATCAGGTGCAGAAAGTAATGTCAAAATCTCGATTCACAGGTACTATGTCACAAATCACAATGCATGTAACCAGTCTAAAAAATAGCACACTCACTGACAAACGCAAAATAGCACAATAGCCAAATACATAAAATTTGGGAACACTTACTACTTTTATAGACTGATCATTTTTTTCTTTCATCGATAGCTGGGAGAGGATGCACAATATTAGCATATCTAAGATACTTTTATGGCAATTCCTGCGAGTGACTTGTTTTTAATTTGAATATTCTGTCTTCAGCATATCATGCAGAATATGTGCCCTTTTTCTTGGCAAGTAACTTTCTTTTTCACCACATTTTTCTTTGTCGGATATACGCAACACGCTGTCGTTTGGTTTGACAAGGTTGTTAACCATGTTCACCATAGCTGATGAATATAGAATACAGCGGAGTACGTAATCTGTTCAATGAAACAACGTTAAAGATTAACACTCATGAGTCAGACACTCTACTGAATCTGACTATATCACCAATAACACCAGCAGCTGTTCAGTAATTCTTCAGTTTTCGATATCAAAGGCTGCCAGTGAAAATTTGGGAAAAAAACATGGCTGCCTTTATACACGTCGCATTGAATATTTTGAGCCTTCTGATTGGTTAACCCTTCTATTGATGAATTATAAAATGAGTCAGCTCATTTTGGCTAGCTCACTAGTACACAGAACTACCCAAAAATTCTAACAAAGGTAATTCACTGTTTTCTTCACTACACAATCCTCATTTGTTGAACTTTATTCTGGCTTCTTGCTTTCCAGTCAACTTTGATCTTCAAAAAATTAAATGTATGTCAGTCGTTACCTACTGTCTTCTTGATTCTTCTTCATTTATTGTTCTCACTTCTTGCCTCTTCTGGCTTCATGATACACTTTTAGTTGCTAGCAACAGGTTTTCAAATGTACTTGTACCCCTTCTTGGCAATCTTTCTTGCAGACAGTAAATATTGGATTAACAAACAAGCAGATATAAAGTGGAGGATCACTTTTGCTTAGCAAACAAGATATAAACTGATCCCTATCTGATTCCCTATATTTCTCTTCTTGAGTTCTTGAATTGCCAGATTAAGTTACCTTTATTTACACTATTTATACACAGATTGTTGTCCTCACAACCTTTCAGCTATTGTGCCCCCCAGTCTTCAACAGGTGTATTTCGATCTGAGGTCACCTACAGAGTTAGCATTGAAAACTCAGCACTAATAAATTTTGAATTTTCCTGCTTGCATTTTTGCTGGCTAATTTTTCAAATAAGCAGGGTTAACTTCTAAGAGGAAATCAATTCAAATTTTAATATCATTGGTTTTTCAAATATCACCAAGCTCTGCTAACTTAGACGACTAATCAGAAAAGTGTCTGCTTAAAATTTAATAGTACTGTAGACCAATTTCTTACTTCTAGCTGATTACCATTAGGCCTCAACCTACAGAAAGGGGAAGCTCATTGGTTAATTAAAATTAATAAAATGGTTTTCTTAAAAAAGTTTTTCAAGAAATTAACTTTCTCAAGTCCACTATATGTTATAGCTCTTTCTAATACTTGCAGGAGTTTCCTTCCAAACCTTTTGTTTAATGTTGTGTAGAAAGTCAACATCTTGATTAAATCCTTATTTTCCCTTCTAGTTACATTTGCTACCCATTTTTGTTGAAGTTGCTGTTGGAAGTGATACTTTTAACTAAATATATTAGATATATGCAAAAATTCCTAGCACCCATTTTTTTTTTTTTTAACTAGATCAATTGATTTGTTTTTTTACAGCTTATCAACCCTTTGCAGATTATTTAAAGCTAAAAAATAATTTTACTTTGTAAGAATTTTTTGAAGATAATAATGATTTACTGACACAAGTTCTGCTAATTAACCCATAGCTGAGAAAGAAAATAAGTGGATTCATATTTTCCAAAATATATTTGTGTGTAAGTGAGTATAAAAAAATGATGAGACTTAGACGCCAATCTAGTAACACGTTTAAATTCATGTATTTGGGGCACCAGGAAAAAAAAAACTTGTAAGAGCAGTTGCCATAAAAATGTTTGTAGAGGAAACAGAGGGAAGCCATGCAACATTGGTGAGAAAGTAACTGAAGTTGAGATGCCAGGTCAGGATCGATTACATTACAGATATTGGTAAATTGGATTGTACCTATTTGCATAAGTACCCCCACTACCTGTAACGGCATTCACCCAGGGTGGCTTGAGCCGTCTCCGATATTGGAGTTTCATGGGAATTTGGAATTCACAAGCGGTCCCCAATCCGCATGTATAGCACATGAGATTTGATTATAGTGGTGATGGTTTCGTGCAGGACCATCCACACTTTTTGAAGGGCAGATTACAGAGACCCGGTGCACTACGTGCCACAAAGTCCCCAAACAACCCTCCGCAGGTTTGAATTCAGAGTTTTCCTTCTCCTAGACCAGTTGCCATCCAAGGCTATAGAACTCAGTCTTTCCTGCTATTTGCCCATAGCTGGAGGGAGAAGAAGAGGATTCACACCTTTCCCAAGGGTATTAGCATGTAAGTGAATGTAATGGATTTGAATGGAATTCAAACTCGGCTCTCTGATTCCTCAATCCAAGCCGCTATCCATTACTCCACCATGCCTCCTCATATTTGCATAAGTAGAAGAGATATAAAGGGCATAGTGAACTAAAAGACAAGTAAGTTGTTGACTGCAGATCATGTATTGTAGACCAACACAATGAACAGTTCGGTTCCATCAAGAGTTGCATGCAACCTCTTTTCTGTGTGAAACATCCAGAACTCGACATGATGGTCATTACTTAACTGACACCATAGAAGTGCCTGTAGCAAGAATGCTTATTGATTTTATGAAGCAAGTAGATTAGGTTGGTGTCTATCATGATAAACTTGGAACTGTGCAAAAAAAAAAAAAAAAAAAATCTGAATTAGAATTACAAAGAAGAATTTGAGACTGGTGGTTCGAAGGTCAGCAATGAAGCTGAAGCAAGGACTGGAGATTTTAGAAGAATTTTCACTCAATTTCAAGCAATAACAATAAGAGATATACTATGAACATACATGTGTATGAAACATAAAATAATAATTAAAAAAAAAAATTAATAAAAAAGATTAATAACCCCCAGCTACTTTTGATCAGGTTGATGCAAGAGAAAATAGCAAAAAAAGATAAACCTTTTCAAATATATCACATTACACTGACATATTCTCTTGGATGACCTTGGGAAAATCATTTCATCTCACAAGGAAGAAAATACAAAAATGCCTGAAGTGGGGGGGGGGTCCAATTAAATTTCCAGAGTTTTGACAGGTGATGAAATTACATGCAAGAACCGAGATTGTTTTTGGCTTTCTGTTTGTCATGTAGAAATTGTCTACATTTCAAGGCATTCCAAAACTCATTCTCCAAAAGCAAGTGACAAACAACTTTCATGCTTAGCTGTCTTGCTTTGTGTGATTGGATGCAAAAACCTCAAACACTGGAAAACACAATTGTTAATAGCAAACGATGTCTTCCAAAAGCAAAGTATTAAGAAACAGGTACATTTCATTAGAAATAAAACGCACCGAGCTGTTATTTAATATCAATTCTCCTACATGTCAGTGAATGCTGGACAATCTGCTCACAGATGAAGTGAAAACTAAAGGCAATAGAAATATTGTTCTACAGAAGGATGCTGAGAATACCATGGACTGAACATGTAACAACAGAGTTTTAAGGAAAATGGAAACAAAAAGGACACCTATATTTTGAATCAGAAAAAAGCTGAAATCTCTGAGATAAAATGAGGAAAGAGGACATGGAAAATTCAATATTTACAGGACATTTCAAAGGCAAGAGGGGCAGGGAAAGGCAATGGGCCACCTATCTGACCAGCTTGTGTCAATTGATGGTGAAATAGGAGGTGAGAGGGATGGTAAAAAAAAAAAAAAACCTTACTAAGATTGATTGATTGATTCAATTTCTACAGCTTATCAACCCTTTGCAGGATATTTAAAGCCAAAAAATATTTTAGATTGTAAGAAATTTTTTTTCTTCAGATAATAATAGTTTAGTGATAGAAGTCTTACTAATGGCATTCATGATGTCTTGGATTTTGGTACCAGCTCCTTCTTGGATGTAACCATAACACATGTTACACATACAACAGTTCTTGGCTGATTCAAATAAAAAACCAAAAAATAAAAAAAAATGTAATCAAAGAAAGCAAGAAGAAAGGACTAACTATAAACTGTATGAAAATGATATGTATGGTTGTCCAAAGAAGCAACAGTCCAAAATGTGAATTAAATGTCAGGGAAGACAAAAAGCAAATAGGTATAAAAATATAACAATTTAGGTAATAAAGTAGAACAACAGAAAATATGAAAGTGCATAGGAATATTGAAAGATGCTTTACAGAAACTAAGCAAAATATTAAATGATAGAATAATGGACTGAGAAACAAAGAAAACCATGCTGAACTGCTACATAAGATCTAATGACAGCAAATGCTGGACAGTTTCCTCACAGATGTAAAAGAGGCATGATTCTACAGAGAAATTTTGAAAATATAGACAGAACATGTCAATAACAAGGAAGTTTTAAAAAGAGCAGGAACTACAAAGAAATTGCTGCTAATGATTAGAAAGAAACAGTTAAAATTTTTGGGACACATAAGGAAAGAAGGTTTAGAGACCTTAACACATGCAAGGCACATTGAATATAAGTAGTAAGAAACCGACTTGACAATTTTGAGCAAGTGAAATCGGAGATCTGAGTACAGGTCCGTTACATTCAGTTACGCACAAATACCCTTTGGAAAGGTATGAATCCATATCCTCCCCTCAACCAGATATGGGTTGAAAAGCAGGAGAGAATAAGTCCTATAGCCCTGGGTGTTAACCAGTCTACTGCAGAAATAAACGTCAACCTACTGCAGAAAAATCTTCTGCCTAATCAGTCATGAATCTAAAGACACATGATTGCCCAAGTGTGTATTACATATGGCACTTAACTGCAGTAATGCAGAGCGTGGCTTACCTAGTACAAAGTGTGTTTGATTTTCTGCAGCTGTAACAGGAAATTTGGTTCAAGGCTTACAGGTGCATGTGTGCATCGACCAGGATTTGATGAAATGGACATCACACCTATACAAATATATCAACACCTGCCACTTACTATATGAGTCAGTTATATGCGATGCATGATACACACTTAGGCATTCATATATCTTTTGACACATCACTGACAAGGCAGATTTTTTTCTGCAGTAGTTTGCCATTTCTTTCTGCGGTAGACCAGTTGCCATCTAACCCTATCTGTCCTGCTATTTACCCATAGCTGGTGGGAGAAGAGGAGGATTCATACCTTTCCCAAGGGTATTAGCATGTAAGTGAATGTAATGAATTCAACAGGAATTCAAACTCAACTTTCCGATTCCTCAATCTGAGCCACTATCCATTACTCCACCATCAAGCGGTTATATTGCTTGGTACAGGAGAGTAGTAGTTCTGTAGAAGACGCTTGTGGTGTATAGTAGAAAGAGAAAGTGGTACCAGCAACATAAGCAAAATGCCCTCTACTAAACACACGGACTACAAAGAAAAAGGGATAAAAAAAGTAAAGTCCTGTTGAGAACAGCAAAAGACAGGAAGTAGTAGAGAGCTATGATTTTCCACCTTTCTAATACAATGTTATACAATACATCTCAGGTCTTGGTTTATCAGTTAAACAAGAATGATTAAAACAGGTGAGTGTTTGATTCACTCAAATAGTCACACACCAAATCTTTTTCACCATGAACCAGTAAACTACATCCACATCCTGGGTAAGACAATAAATTACATCCAACAGCAAAACCTTGGATCAGGAGGTTTTTAGGAGTGTCGAACAACCTCTTAATTGCTGATGTTCCCAGGACCACTCTGACCTGGGGTGGTAGCACCTGTTAGGGTCCCAGCTATGGGCAAATAGTTAACCCCCAAACTGAGGTCAAAACACTACGAAAGTGTAAAAATAGGTTTTATACCAGAAATACTTTGTAAAAGAATTTTTACCAGCAATACATTTAAAAAAAAAAAAAAAAATTACTAGCAATTCATTTTTAAAAAAAAAAAAATATTACCAACGAAGGAAAATTACAAGAAATATATTCTTAAAGGAAAAAATATTTCTAGCAATGAAAATTTTGTCGACATTAAACAACATTGAGGTTGTTATGACAGAAAACAAAACAAACCAAACTCCTAACAATTACTCATCTAATAGAAAAGTTTGAAACCACAAAGACACTGCCTAACATTCCTTCAAGTGGGAGAAATTCCTTGGAAGCAGTTTACACCTCAAGTTATGAATAGTCTGTCAATAATTTGATCAAACATGCAACCTTGGTTATACAACAAAATGGAGGAACAACTATTACCAGCGAAGGAAAATTATTACCAGAAATATATGATGCAAAACAAATCAAACATTGAACCAGTATAAGCCAGTGTCTTGTCAGCATTAAATAACCCATTGAGGTTGATATGATGTAAATCAAACCATGAACCAGTATGACAAGCCAGTGTCAAGAAGAATTCTGTTGTATAGTGTTATTTTACATCACATGATCAGTAGTCAACTTCCTGTTGTCTGACTCTTTATTCCACACTTTATTTATCCTACAATCAACATATGCAAATAGGTAAAATCCTATTTACATTATTCGGACTATTGTCCTCATCTTTGTGACCAGGAATCAGCACATGTACTAAGCCACAAAAATCTCCTGAGCCGACCAAGCATAGAAATGAATACAATATGAGAACCAGTAATAAGAAGTGCCAGAGAAAAGCGATAATAACAACAAAAATTGGTAAAAAACATGCAATGATAACAGCAAAAATTGCAATATGAACTGTTAAAAAATGTTTGCTGAAGACATTAGGTTTATAATACCCAGAAATTCATACACAGATGTCCTCAAGACGTTAGTTAGATCCAGTGACTGTACCCAAAGAGTGTGAGTTCGATACATGGTTAAGGCAGAAAAACTTTGACAGGGGAATTAACAGGAGATAACTGACATCTATTAGACATGGCATGTGGAACTAGAACAGTCTACCCCAGTGAGCAAAATAAAGGGTTCAGTTTGACATTCCAACCACCTGAAGAAGGACAGAACATACAATGGTCAAAACATTGTGATAAACATGGTGACAAAGATGAGGACAATAGTCTGAATAATGTAAATAGTGTACATAATACCTCATCTCAGAAATATAGACAGATACTGAAAGGCCGAAACGTAATAAATATGGCAACAAAGATGAGGACCATAGTCCGAATAATGTAAATAGTGTACATAATAGCTCATCTCAGAAATATAGACAGATACTGAAAGGCCGAAACGTTGTAATAAATATGGCGACAAAGATGAGGACCATAGTCCGAATAATGTAAATAGTGTACATAATTGTCGAACAATCATGTGGTCAAGATAAACACTCAGTTGTGGAGCAAGCTGAGTGAAGAATGATTCAAATTGAGGAAGAGAGTTATTTATGGTGCAATGGAGCATCTCATTATGCTAAAGTGGGATAGTCCATTGCTTGGGCTTTGAATGGCTGCTGGTACCTGAGTGGAAGTATTTCTATATAAATACCAGCTTAATTTCAGTTAGTTTGCAGGGTTTGTATTAAGTTACAACCTGCTTTATTTTTGTCTGCCAGCTGGACGCTAGCTGGAACTCTTACGCCGGTAAGTGTCGTTTATTGTATTGTTATTCTACAATAATACCTCATCTCAGAAATATAGACAGATACTGAAAGGCCGAAACATTGTAATAAATATGGCAACAAAGATGAGGACAATAGTCCGAATAATGTAAATAGTCATAATACCTCATCTCATATAGACAGATACTGAAAGGCGAAACATTGTAATAAATATGGCAACAAAGATGAGGACAATCGTCTGAATAATGTAAATAGTGTACATAATACATCTCAGAAATATAGGCAGATACTGAAAGGCCGAAACGTTGTAATAAATATGGCAACAAAGATGAGGACAATAGTCGGAATAATGTAAATAGTGTACATAATACCTCATTTCAGAAATATAGACAGATACTGAGGTAATATCCTATTTGCCAATCCCATTACATTTCCCTTAACTGAAGAGTTTTAATGCCTTTCATTGTTCTTGAACTTCTTCTCTTTCCTCCTCTCCTCTTTGAGGCTTATGCCCTGTCTTTATAATGGAGATCTTGATCTTATTTTATCTTCTGTGTCTGAGTCACTCCTGCTATGATCTATAGAAGAAGTGATTTTATTATATTATCCTAATCTGAAGAACTCATCCATTTTTCTTTGTCAAGATCTTCCATCATCACAAAATCCTCCTCTTCAATTCTGGATCTTATTTGGTCAGAATGAGCCATTAGGTTTTTCCCTTTCTTTGATATAATGGCTGTGTTATGTTCCCTTTGCATGATGAAATTAGCTCTCTCAAGACTTGCTACTTTGTCTTGTCTATACCACATCTTTTCATTTGACTAAGATATTTGTTAACAGAGATCTTGTCTTCACATTAATGCAGATAGGCTTTGTAATCTGTCTGCACTGAAATGTAAAAAGTCATGGACTAGTGAGAATAGACGCTATAAAGGAGGATATGTATAGATTAATCAATAGTGTATAATCAGCAAAAGTAACAACAGGATTGTTAACGAGGTATAAAGCAATGCCATATTGTTGTATCGTGCTGTTTTATGAGAAGTGATTAGTAGTTAACTTCCTGACATGTGACTCTTTACTTTACATTTGCTTTATTCTATAACCAACATATGCAAAATCCTATTTGCCAATCCCACTTCAAATTCAAATTTGGTTTATCTAACAGCATGTCTTCAGGATGATGATGTTATCTGTCAGTATTTCTGAGATGAGGTATTATGCACGCTATTTATATTATTCGGACTATTGTCCTCATCTTTATTGCCATGTTTATCCCAATGTTTCAGCCGTTGTATGCTCCGGACTTCTCCAAGTGGTTGAAATGTCGAAATGAACCCTTTATTTTGCTCACTTGGGTAAATTGTTCTATTTCCATGTGCCATGTCTAATGGATGTCAGTTATCACCTGTTAATTCCCCTCTCAATGTTCTCCACCGCCTTAACCAGGTGGATAAAGGCATTAGTTAGATCCAGTGACAGGACCCAAAGAATGTGAATTCAATACCTGGTTAAGGCAGTGGAGAACTTTGAGAGGGAAATTAACAGGAGATAACCGACATCTATTAGACATGGCACATGGAACTAGAACAGTCTACTCCAGTGAGCAAAATGAAGGGTTCAGTTCAACATCCCAACCACCTGAAGAAGGCTAGAGTGTACAATGGCTGAAACGTGAACGAGTATATAGAGCACTCTTGTATTTTTAATGACAATGACAATTTTACATCTGTAAATAACGTTCGTATTAATTACTGACCATTGACAACACCTTTCTTGCTGGTTTACAAGGCATATCTATAGTAAAACCATAAGTAATGTATTTACGTTATACAAATTATAGCAATGATTCAAAAGGTGAGGTGCATGGTAATATTTTGGTGGGGCATGCGTAGAATGTGCACCCTTCAGTTTACTATACCAACAGAATAAGGGGGGGGGCAATTCAAGAATGAGTTATTAACACTGAATTGTTTTCTAGTGAGTCTAAGTAAGAGTATTATTTTTAATGCGTGTTAATACATACACATAAAATATTTTTATGCATAGTATGTACGTACATGTGCAGTTAACAGTAGGGTATTTCCCATCTCCCCAAACTCACGTCTCTTGGTCAACAATGGAGATAACATGATGCATGTCACTGGAAGAGCCCATTACCTTTGTTTTGATAATTCTGAATTTTAACACATTCTTCAGGGGAGGGACTTGTGATACAGACACCATCGACTTAAAGGCAAACAAAATGTACATTGTGTAATGATCTAGACCGATGACACCCAACGTGGGGTACATGCCCTACCAGTGGGGCATGGTAATATTTTAGTGGGGTATGTGTACAATGTGCACCGTTCGGCTTACTATACCAACACGAGCTCAAATTTCATTTTGCATTAATATTTCATGATTAAAATGATCAAAGTATATTACAGAATAAACTTTCATTCAAATATAATAAAGAACTAAAAGGAAGAATATATGTTTTGAAACTATATATATTTAACTGTCTTTGGGCACCTCGAGGCGGTGTAATGGTTAGCAAGCTTGTCTTGCTAGAACTATTACGACTGAGTAGTGAGTTTGATCCTCACTGGGTGACCCATACTTTCGGCCTTGTGCCACATCTAAGCTGTCTTTTTGTTTTTTAATTTTTCTCTTTCATGCACGCCATGGTCTTTGGAAGCTTGTTTAGAGACAAAGTTTATGTCCTTTTAATCTTCCTTCACATAAATTGCAGTAAAATTTTGAATATATAAGAATGTTCAAAATTCATAAGACACATAATAAGGAAAGATGGCTGGAAATTTTAACATTTAAAATGTCCTCCGAAACAAAGAAAACAGTGTTGAACTTCTATATAATATCTAATCTCCAATATGACAATAAATGTTCGACCATCTCCTCACAGATGAAGAAAACACTTGAAACGACAGATGTGGTACTACCAACAAATTCTGAAGATACCATGGACAGAACATGTCAGTAAAAAGACAGTTTTAAGGAACAACAAAGAAACTGTTACTAACAGAAAAATAGAGTTGAAATGTAATGAGGAAAAAAAGCTTGGAGAATGTAACACTCACAGGATATGCTGAAGGTAAAAGAGAAGCAGAGGGAAACAGTGAGGAAACTATAAGTTTGAGTGAAATGATGACAGAACAAACACAAAAAGGTCAAACATTACCTAGAGCAACAGAAAGACAAGAATATGCTTGAATTATTTCATAATGATTGTCCTCACCTTGATTATTATAGAGACAATATTTCTGATGAGCACCCTCTGGCCAATAATTAAAATGTATTGACAATAACTCAACTCAGAAATAAAATTATGAAAAAGCTCTATAAAGCTCTCATGACAAAATATCAAAAAACAGCTGACATTGAATATAAAGACTCCAAAAATATGTTGCTGATGTTCTTCTGGGACAATGACATAATGGATAGAGGTGTTGGTTAAACATGTTACTATTATCTAGAGGTCAAGAGTTTAAACTCTATATCAGTGACACACTGGTTCAGCAAGAATTCTTTTTGATTGATTCTTTTTCTACGGTTAAACAACCCATTGCAGGTTATTTAACACTTTGGAGATGGAAATTCATTTGGAGTTTCAGTGCCAAGAAGATGGAGCCATTTTCACAAGACATCATTAGGAACACAAAAACATCAATATAAAAATCACAGAACACAGTAAACTATCATAGAAACTGCCATTGAAAGGCCCAGATGTGCAAGAAATGCAAGACGCAATCTGATTGGCTGGTATGAAGCCAGCTAATCTCAAGTCTTGTATTATCGACCAATGAATTGGCCCAGTTGTCTTCTTCGTCATTCAACTGTTGCCTCCTAAGGGTTAAAGCTAGAAAATATTTTTAGATTGTAACAATATTTTTTTTTTAGATAATAATGGTTTATTGATGTCTTGCTGGATGCAACATGAACAAACTGCCCTGAATGACTGGGAAGGATTGATTGCTTGCTTGTTTCATTCATTTTCTACAGCTAATCAACCCTTTGCAGGTTATTTAAAGCCAGAAAATATTTTTTAGACTGATGATAATGTTTTAGCAATACAAGTCGTACTAATTAACCCATAGATGGAGGGAGAAGAAGTGGATTCATATCTTTCCCAAGGGTATTTATATGTGAGTGAGTATAATGATTCCAAATGGAATTCGAACTTGGCTCTCCGATTTCTCATTCCAAGCCATTATTCATTACACCACCCACACATCCAAGCTTACAACACCTGGTATTCTGAACAGTCACCCATCTAGAACATCTAGATACTGACCAGGTTTGACATTAACTTCAGTGATGATATGGGAACCAATGTTCAACATGATACGGTTGTAAGCAAAGTTCAGCAAAAATGAATAATAACTGATATCAGAGGGACAAAAGAACAAAATAATCAACAGAAATCCCATATAAACCAAACACCTGAAGATGGTTAGTGAGTTTGGTTTGGTTTGGTTTACGGCATATCAACCTCAATGGGTCATTTAATGTCGACAACTTTTTTTTCCTGGTAATATTTTTTCCTCAAAAATGTATAGCTGGTAATATAATTTTTCCAAAAACGTATCGCTGGTAATAGTTTTTTTTTCAAAAACGTATCACTGGTAATAGTTTTTCTTCTTCAAAAATTTATTTCTGGTAATAATTTTTACAAAGTATTTTTGGTAATAAAACCTACTTTTACCCTTTCATAATGGTTTTTACCTCAGTTTCGGGGTTAACTATTTATCCATAGCTGGGACACTAACAGGTGTTACCACTGCACTTTGGTTTGTTTTACGGCAAATCAACCCCAATGGGTTATTTAATGCTAATAAGATTTTTATTTTCTGGTAATATTTTTTTCCAAAAATGTATTACTGCTAATATTTTTTTTTCTTCAAAAATTCATTGATGGTAATAATTTCTTACCTAAATGTATTGCTGGTACTGTAAACTTTTTTTTACACTTTCATAGTGTTTTGACCCCAGTTTGGGCATTAACTATTTGCCCATAGTTGGGACCCTAACAGATGCTACCACCCCAGGTCAGGGTGGACCTGGGAACACCAGCAATTAAGAGGTGGTTCCATGCTCCTCAAAGCCTCCTGATCAGAGGCCTTGCTGTTGGACGTAGTTTATCGTCTTACCCAGGACGTGGATGTAGTTTATCGTCATACCCAGGACGGATGTTTGGTTCAAAATGTCTTTAATAATATGGATAACAATCAAGAGGAGACCAATAGTTTGGAATGATTAAAGTAGAGTAACAGTTACACATCGGATAAATATAATACAAAATAAAGACAGGACATTGTCATCCACCTCCTGAAAGGATAGAGAATAGAAAGGAAATCTATTTCTTTCAGAGGATTTTCCAAATCTACTGCATGTTTACAGAGACCAAAATGACAGACAAATTCTGCCATAGCAGCTGCAGGAGAATGTCTGGCAACTCGTGAAAAGTATTGATTTACTGAACTGACTTCACTGGTCTTAATATTACTATAATCAATTTAAACTTTATAAGAATCCAAACGAAAGAGATCTGGTCAAGTAATCCTATTTCTAAAATTAATTCATTCTTTTCAAATTTCTTCCTGCTTTAAAATCACCATAGTCATCTTGGATAAGCAATTCCATTTGAATAGACAACAACAATAAATTTATTGAGCATCAGCTTTCCTTTCATTCTGAATCTCTACCGAGTTATTTCTATCAGAGATATTGAACAGTTCTGAATTTCTTCAAGAAACCATTTCATCTCCCCACACCCCAAAACTGTTCTCCCTCTAAAGACTTACAAGATTCTATTATTTTACCATTTAGGAAGCCAAAGTAGTTTGCAATTACTTTGACCCCCAGAAGGACAATGAACAAATTCTAACCCGGGAGGTAAATGTGGGTGGCTTATGTAAATAACCACCAAAGTTTTCATCTGTTGAGTTGCCTGAATTGCAACCCACCTCCGGTGGGGAGGGGTTGGCTTTTATTTGCTTTAACAAAGAATTTCTTCTTCTTGGTTGTTTTAATTACAATGTCTGTTCTATTCAGCTGTCAGTGCACAAAGCCCAGACTGATCCCACATTTGCAAACTGTTTTTATAAGACTAGAATATTTTTGTATTAACTTTAACTTAATCTGATTTGAGAAGTTGAATTGTTCCCCAACCACACACAATTTCTATTATATATTTTTTTATTGTTATTGTGTATGATGCTATTAAAAACATTATCTTTTAAGCTAAAAAAATATTACATTATCAGCAAAGTACCAGTCAAAAATGACATTTGGATCAGTGTGTTGAGTCAATTTGCTTAGTGTTAAAGTCTTGCTTCTCTGCTCTCTGTGAGTCAGTGTGTAGTATCTGTTCAATCTGATAAAGATCCAAGTGTTACTCCCTGGTATTTTAGTCTCAGATCAGTACAGTATATATATATATATATATATATATATATATATATATTGTGTGTATTTCGGCAACATTTTTTCATTGGTACATGTTTCATTAAATAATATAGACAAGTATTGTCTATTTTATGTAAATTCTTTTCATAACGTCTGATAAGCATAATAATGTTATCATTTAACGAAGAAAGAAAATCACAATATTGATACATTTTTTTTTTTAATCCTATCTAAGCTTTCGGCTTACATAAGCCATTATCAAAGATGTCAATTATGTTACAATATATTAAGCAATACACAGACAAATCAGTGATGATAGTCTGTTTCCGTTTACATGGAAGATTTCCAAGCAATGACAAATTTGTGCATATAAGACGCTGGAAGCGAAAATCGCACCACAGCTCATGACGTCACACAAGACCACATGAGAGTGAAAACAAGAAGTATTAAGTATGGGAAGTCGTTGGTATAAACCAATGGCTTCTGTTACCAATTATAGGCATTTAAGAATATTTGAGGAGATTTTATAGTTTATTTTATTCAGGTTAGGTTTCAACTGTTTTATATATATATATATAGCTTCAAGAATTTTTAGTTTTTGTTTATTGTTTTCATGTTTAAGTATAGTTGTGTTTTCAACAAGGATTTTACAGAATTGTGTATGCGGCCAGGCATGTTGTTTTAAATGCCTAAAAATGTTAGTTATCATTCAAACGTAGTGTCAAGCATTGTGAAAGCAAGTTTGTTGTGTGACCAACATAAATATTATTTAATTTGTTGGAGATACAATCTCCCAAAGGGCACTTGAATTTGTGAACTATGTTGGTTTTTGCAAATCACTAACCTGGGGAGAAGAATCATTGCGAATAATTGAGTTGGATATACTAGATTTAGATAGGATTAAAAAATATGTATCAATATTGTGATTTTCTTTCTTCATTTAATGATAATGTTATTAAGCTTATCAGACAATATGAAAAGAATTTACATAAAAGAAATAGACAACACTTGTCTATAACATTTAGTGAAACATATATATATATATATATATATATATATACACACACAAGTTACATTAAAGATGACTGACAAGGTACTGCCATTACGCATTCTTATTAAATTTTTCTTGTACTCCTATAAGTGTTTTCTTTTCTAGACAAAGTATGCAAAAATAGTCCAAATGTCCTGCATGTCCAAGCACTTTCGCCTATTCTTTTAGCCATCATCGAGGATGACTTTTTTTTTTTTTAACTGTATTGATTTTTTCATGTATGTATCTAGAGTTATAGGAATGCTTTATTTTTCAAACACAATCACACATTGTGGTTGTATTCATACTTGAGTGTTGTTTTTTTTGTTTTTATTATTGGTACTTCCATTATTTTTAGACTTTTTTTTTTTTACATCTGGATGAGACTATTATACTCGTATTTTCTACAAATATGTTGTGAATGACATTTCGTAGGGTTCCATGTATGTTTAAATGGATCCTGATTGAGTTTTGGTCATAGATGCGTAACATGTGTCTTCACATTGTAGTGCTATGTCCAGTATAATTATTCATAAATAATATTAGTTCATTGTAATTTAGATCTTACAGGTGTGTTATTATTGTTAGTATGGAAAATCCACTTGGTACGCATTCATCAGAATAATTACCATGAAAATATTTATAGAAAAGAGAATTACATCAAGGCAATGGGAAAGTGACTGAGGCCAAGATGCCAGGTCATTACTGATAAAATTGCAGACATTACTTTGAATTTTGTTGAGAATCTCAAGATGTATATTACAGGAGCTGCTAACCAGATACAGCAGCAATATTCAATACACACATGAATGATAGATTTATACATGTGCAAGATAGATTCTGATTGGAAAAATTGTCTGCAGACACAGGTTTGAATCTCACCATGGTAAATATGTCAGGAAGGTCACCATGATTCTCTTGTCCTGGGGGAGGTGATAACAGCGTGTGGCACTGTTGGAAAGTGCCTGAAAATCATACCATGGGTCGTCCCAAGTCTTGTGAGTGAAACTGGGAGATGGAAGTGTTTGTTAAAGGTTATGCTTGCACAAAGTCACAAATCATCAAGACTGAGGGTTTGAGCATTCTGGCATTGTCCAAACTTTTGATCACACCAGAAGATGCACACTCTCTCAGACACAGTTGTAATATAAAACATAGTTGGGCTCTGTGGGTGTTGAACAAAGAAAAATGTGCCTGAGCAGGCAGCTATAACTGGGATTGGAAACAAGCGGACAGTAATTATATACATATATACACAAGCACAATATAAATTGATACACAGTCACTGAAATACAATTCAATTTTGGAGTACAGGGATCAATATCCTATAGATAGCACCACATACAGAATGTAGATTACATCTTTCTGGATCTTATTTTAAAAAAAATACTAAGTATGTATGTTACTGAAAGATTCATGGTATAAACTGATCAATAGTAACTATTTTGAGCATCTGACTACTTACTATAAAACTTTTAGTAATGCATGTGCTTGCTATGTTTTTTTAAATAAGATCCCTAAAAATGTAATATAAACTGTAGTCAGTTTCTTCGGTACTGTAATAAATTGTTCTCTAATCCATTTCCTCCAGACTTCAACCAGCAGAGTAGTGTAAGTGAAACAATTCAACAACACGTCTCCTGTTTACTACCCACAGTTGCATTTCTCTCTGTCACCTCTCGCTGTCAAGCACTTTTTATAGATTGAGTGACAGTTGAAATTTGCATATGTTAAAAGAGATTCTAGTGAAAGTCTATCAGACTCCGAGATCTATCTTTTTTAAGAATACGACTCATGAAGGTGATACTTTCTTTTGGGGAATATTCTGCATGTGAGACATGTCTGAATCTGTTTTCATCCCGGAAGTGATCCATTTCCTCTAGTGTTGTATACACACTATATATAATTGAATAGATTGTGCTTAAGGATCCAGATTCTAACCAGAAAATTGTCACACGGAAAAACAGCCAAATGGATTAAAGTGTTGGTTTGTAAGTGTTGTAACCTAAGGAAAAGGTTACTGAATAAGAATAACCAAAACGATGGTTGGAAATGGAATGGTAATCTTTATAACAGAAACAACATACAAGATTCACCAGCGGTGTGTAGTAAGTAACCAACTGCTAATGGTGAGCTAGAAGTGAATCCCACATACAATATATTCTACTGTATTTATACGGATTGGAACATACCCATTTATAGTCCATTATAATAAGTTTGATGACATAGTAATTGTGAGTTCAATTCCTAGGCTGGGCAGGGACTGAATTAACTCAGTCAGTAGAAACAGGCTGAGGAATAACTGAGCAGTACCAAAAAATGAGAACTCAACAAGATATGAAATACTCATTAATAATAATTGACAAGACCTCATCTAAGAAAGACAGACAACTTAAGATTCTTTATTTTTTATATTATTTACATGTGGCCTATTCTTTGCTGCTATCACAATGCTTTGGCCATTGTGACTAAATAAGAACTAGAGGAGATATCCCCAGACATGTGGGTAGTGGAATGAGAATACCCTACCCACCTCCCCATAGATTAAATAAAAGGTTCAATTCAGAATTCCCTGTAAGTTTCCTGGATTATCAATCATATAAAAAAGGCTGGATGGCACAATAAAGATAGGGACAATAATTTACATGTAAAATTAATAAACTGGTAAAATTAGTGTAAATTTGTAACTTAATGTAAATAGTGAAATTAATAATTATTTCTTTGCAAGCGAATATTGAACAATTCTTTAGAATAACAATGATTTTTTTTCCAGATAGCAATCCTAATATTTATCCCATAGCAGGGGGGGAAGAGATAGATTCATACTTTTCCAAGGGATATTTGTGCATAAGTAAATGTAAAAAACTTGACTGGAATTTGAACTCAGTTCTCCAATTTTTCATTCTGAGCCACTAAGCCCCAACTTCAGAGCTAGATTAGACTAAATTTAATAAATTTTCATTCACAGAAGCCTACTGTAGTGCAATTATTAACCAGCTCCAACCTAGGGGTGCAGTTGGTAGACAATCAATGAATATGGAAATTTGGCTTGGTTTGGTTTGGTGGGTGAAATAAGCATACCTCTCATGATGCCTGCTACAGAGTCACACTTAACAAGCTTGTTCTACAAATTATGGCTATTATAATCAATACATTATTTGCATTTGAACTAATGTCATCATCTTATCGCCAAGTTTCGGCTGTTCTGCTCTCTGACTTTCTTTAAGTGTCTGTCAATCTGAGTAACTTATGGAGAATTTCAAAATGAACCCCATGCATGCTGTGTGATATAGTATATTGTTCTTTTTTTTTAGTACTGCTCAACTAGTTATTGCTTGCTCTATTTCCAGTGATACTGAGTCTGTACTAACCTGCCTAGAGATTGAACTCACAACAACTATACCACTAAATTCACAAAGCAATACTTTAATCCACAATAGACTAGTGGAACCTAAAACTTTGAGTCTTAAAACTTATGTCCTTACTGCCTGATTCTGCTGTTACACTTGATCTCCATTGTTGCCACTTTTCTTATTGAAAAGCCTTGCTGTGGATCTTAGCTCTCTTTCTCTCCACTGCAGTAATCATACAATACTAAAAAATATCCAGTAGACACTTCGTATTGGTAATGTTATTGCAAAATGAAATCAACAAAGAATTTGACATTTACCTGTATCATATAAAGCTGTGCAATTCTGTACTCATCCACACTCATGGGCAGAGCTATACGGTACTCCTTGATCAACATTTTGGTAGCTGTCAGTCAGCCCAAGGCAGACAACTGAAGTTAAGTAAAGACTTTAGGTTGGTGCAGCTGAGCAAAACCAAAAAAAAAAAATTTCACAAATTTCTGTGGATTGGCCAGTCACGCCAACAGCCTCCAGCTTTGGATACCCTAATGTCCATATTTCACCAAATCTATAAAAAAAAAAAAAGAAAAGGCATTTTAATAAAAGGAATTGTGTACGTCTGAGGTGAACTGAAATGTTTTTCTTAAAAGACAAACAAAAAAAAAAGCAAATTCTTTTTTGTACCACTTTGTAGCTACTTATCTAAACAACTGTTTCTCTCTTACAAATATTAGGGCATATCAAAAACAGTTAACTTTTCTTTTTTTTTTTTTAACCAGAACACAACCTTTTGAGAGCTTCTGTATGTTTTTGAAGGTTAATATTCTACATATGGTATCTTTTGATGGTCTTTCATCTGAAATCTTTCACATGCTAGTGATAGGATTTTACTCTATCTTGCATTTTTAAAGTATTATAGTTGAAAACAGTTATCTACTTTTTGGCTTATTAAGCTTAAATTAAATAAAAAAAACTTGTCTATTTTTAATGAAACTTGTATAAAAGAGGGATTGCTTCCCAAATAAACAATATATATATATATGTGAAAATATATAGAAAATAGGAAGGAACTGGTTAGGTAAATAATCCAAAGTCCCTTAGTATTTTAGTTATTATTTTTAAAAAATAGTGCTCGATACAAAAGTAGAGCATAAATATAATTATTTATTTAAAAATATGATTCCAAATCGCGACATAAGAAGTCCCATGTTTCAAAACAAGAGCTGAAAACTTCAATATAATTATTTAAATTATTTAAATTAAATTGAGTTATATATATATATATATATACTTTGAATATACGTTCTTTTAGCGCTAGAGGGCGTTGTCAGTGATGTTCTGGAGATGGATCATTGGGTAGTTTCGTGTCTTTCAAACATCATACTGACCTCACCAAATCGACCCCCTCAGAGCTGATCAGACTCTGAAACGCCCTCTAAAAAATGCTTGTAGACACTGACTTCTATAAATATACCCCATTATCACACATTTGATTGGAGATTGACCAACAGCCAATCGCAACGGTGCAAAATCTATTTAAGCCATTTACGGGTGATTTTTTTCTTTTTTCATTTTTTTCAGTGTACACCCTTTCATCGGATACTTAGAAGGTAATTATATTTTCCATTTTTACCCACTTCCTATCAAGTTTCATTTCACCAGCTAATAATTACTATTTACAGAGAAAAAAAAAAATACGGCCATTAAAATAATGAAACTTGTATAAAAGAGGGATTGCTTCCCAAATAAACAATATATATATATATATATATATATATATATAGCCCCATGTATTCACATAAAATAAGTGAATTACAAGAATGGAAAATAAAGACAAACATTTGACATGACTGGCATCCCTTAACAATGAATGTGTATGCCCATTAGGTTCCAAAAATTGACAAATTGACATCATAGAGATCATTTTGTCCACTCAAGATCTGACACATGTGTCAATATCAGTAGCCTTATCTAAATCAGTCAGTTCGTCAGTATTAATGCCAGAAATGTCATATCGGATTCATCTTGCATTCCTTCTATATTTTTTTTCATTTTTTTTCCTTGGATTCTAGAAAAACCTCGGCTGTATAAACCTCAAATGAGTTTTCTGAATCACTAGACTTCATTTTGTTGTGATGCTTGATTTCTTGCAAAAAAAAAAAAAAAGATGAAAAAAGATTGTAAAACTTGTATTTTCTTTGCTAGTCAAACAAAGACAAGCCAGCAGAAGAAGCATGTGGCCAAAGTCTCAATGTTCGTGTGACTTCCTGCATCATATGTCATCATATACAGGGTTAGTCAAAATTATGTTAACACTTAAATGGTGGAAAAATAATTTATTAGTGTTGTCATAACAATAACACAATAATAATGTTAACATAATTTTGACTAACCCTGTATTATGGCACAGTATATATGGATGATACGTCCTGGAAAGGGATATATTTGTTCGAAGTGGTTTTGGACTACTGTAACCGAGTAGGACAATCTAGCAGGTAACCGTAATGGACTGGTCCTCGTCGTAATGGTAGGCAATTGGTGTTGTCAATAGGCGTCGACCTGTACCTCCACATCAGTCTGTATTTATTGCTGACATCAGCCAATCATATTACTGTGAGGGGCAACGCAGGTGTATGCATTATTAATTACATCAATGGGATGAACATTGAGAGCCAATATTTATGGCATGGGTTGAACATTAAAAGCCGATATTTATGGGGTGGGTTGAACATTAAAACCCAATATTCATGTGCTGACCATGTTTGAAAAAAATATTCCTCTAACTCTAGATACATACATAAAACAATCCATACATTCACTTAGTAGTAAAAATAAAATTCATCCTTGATAATGACTAAACAGTATAGCCAAAAGCACTCAGACATACAAAACATTGACAATTTCTACATAATTTATGTCCAGAAAAGAAGAAAATTATAAAACCACAAAAAAAATTAAATAAAAAACTTAACCACAGTACCTTGTCAGTCATTTTTAAAGAAACTTCTGTGTGTGCATATATATATATATATATATATATATATATACACACACACACACGATAGATGTGTAATGTGAATACTAAAGGGTTAAACTAAATTTAGAGACTCTGGTCAGATGTCGTTTCATTTCTTTCCACTTTCCAAACTGCGCAAGAACTAAAGCAAAACATTAATCTAAAAACTCAAGTTATATTCTCAAATAGATCTCATGCAGATAAAACTTATTCAGAAATATCTAAAGTGTCAGCTGTATACAAATGCTTTCTCAGATCAACGGTTACTGGTTTAGTGAGGGTCATCCTTCTTTAAACCTTACGGACTTTCACTACATAATCACAAATAACTATACCCAAGGAAAGAAATCAGATGATTTAAGAACTTTCAACAACAACAGCAACAACTAAAATGGATAGCATATATAAATCAAAGAGAAAATAATAACATAATCAAGATGTTGGTGTTCTATAATACTTTAAACAAAAGATTAGGAAGGAAACTTCCATCAATACTGGAAAAAGCAATAACAGTTTGTGGACATGAGAAACCTATTTTCCTGAGAAAATGTTTTGAGATTTTTATAAATTTCAACCGAAACCAACACTGTTTTTTTGGTCAATGACTACCGAATACTTCCTCATAAGGAAACAGTTAATAGAGAAGTGGAGAATAGATACTACACTTTGATCCCAGTCCAATGGCTGGGAAGTGAAAAATGTGTAGCTTGAGTAACAGTCAATGAAACTGAATGTTTCCCTCTGCCATGCTTTATTTTCAAAGGAGATCAGACCAAACATGGAGTATTGCTATGATATTTGGGCTGGAGCTGCTCAATATTTAATTTCCAGCCTTGATAGATTATTAAATAATAGTTTAGCAGACTATTATTTTTAGGGAGAATGGTATCTCTGCTTGGAATTCCTTAGGTTGACCTTTGAGGTCAGATGGAAGACAAAATAAGTCAATTTTGATTGGCTGAGCCAGCGTGGAAATGATAGGGAAAGGATTTTTGGAGAGATGTTTCTTAACTGTCAAACAATGTAGACATGATTTCTTTTATATGTCTGAAACGGCTTCCCAGTGCAGGGGGAGCGACCCCACTGGATAGTTAGAAAATGTAAACGTCAATGTGATTAATAAATAGTTAAGTAAAATCTTCTTTGTTGATGTCTTTCATCTCTGGATACAAAAACATTTCACCACTCTAACCGAGAGAAGACAAGACAGAGAATACATTTGTGTAAATTGGTGCCGATGACCAAGACCTCCTTAGCATAAGGGGGTTATACAACAAAATTTCATGAACCACTTATACAGTATCATGGGGGGGGGTCATTTATTTTCTGCTCCGTAGCCTTTCCCTCCTCAGACACATAATCACAAACCTATTACTACTCTATTGCTATTTCTATGACAAATGTTCAGATGAGCTCCACTCTTTTGGTCCACCAGTTCAGACCTTTACAGTTAGGACATTTACACTGTCTTTTGGGGCAAGATATATTTTTCAATCTGCAGCCTCTTTCCCAGTGAAACAATACTGCAAGCCCATCAATACTCTATCATTATTTCCATGGCAAATGTTCAGATGTGCTCCACTATAGCTAGAACTTAGCATCATATGTCCATGGAGTGAAATCAGCCACATTTTCACCATATTCCATCAGTAAGGAGAACAGCTTTTCCCCCCAAGAACTGTTATTTTGTGGAACAGGTTCCTGTGTGGATCTTTGCCTGAACACTACAACCATAACCTTTTCAAGTCAAGTGTCAATTGTTACCTATCTTCATAATCTCCACACCCTTATCCGACACTTCATTCAATATCTTGAGTGAATCATGAGTCTTTAGATGTGTACCAAAAATAAACTTTGAAGTCTTGTACTTCATAACCCTCCCTACTATCTCCACTGAATAACATAATTCAGCATTAAAACCTGATTAATCGTGACAAATTCATCACAGACCAAGAAATACCAAATTTATGGTGACTATTTAGAATGCAATAATTAGAAGAGAAGTTATCTCCCATCATCGACCTTTAATTTATAGGACACAGGGTGGTTTGGTTTGATTTGTTTTACGGCATATCAACATCAATGGGTTATTTAATGCCGACAATTTTTTATTTCTGATAATATTTCTGGGAATATTTTTCCTTGAAGAAATCTATAGCTGGTAATGTTTTTTTCAAAAAATGTATAGCTGTTTGTATTGCTGGTATTTTTTTAAAAAGTATTGCCGATAATAATTTCTCTTTCAAAAATTATTGCTGGTAATAATTTTTTTTTATTACAAAGTATTTCTGGTATTAAAACCTATTTTTACACAAGTTTGGGTGTTAACAATTTGCCCATAGCTGGGACCCTAACAGGTGCTACCACCCCAGGTCAGGGTGGACCTGGGAACACCAGCAATTAAGAGATGGTTCCATGCTCCTCAAAACCTTCTGATCAAAGGCCTTGCTGTTGGACATAATTTATTGTCTTACCCAGGACGAGACGCAGGGTGGATTTTGAAGATATTTTAAAGTTTTAAGAAATATATATGAATAAGCCAGGTACACTGGCTGGAGAGCAAGAGGCAGATCAAGAAGACACTGGAGTGACTCAGTGGCAAACATTCTCAAAGCCCACAAGATATCTCTCTTCCAGGACACTTGCTTTGCTGCTGATAGATGTCTGCCTCCCTGCGACACCTAACAACACAAGCGGAAGGAAAACTAAACTAATATGAATAAGCTTTGGAATAAAGGTTTATAAAAAACAAAAATACTTTTGATAAACCTTAATGTTAAACTATTTATTCTTGTAATTCACTTGTGTACAAGTAAAGGTCATTTTTTATATGAAATTTGCTCAACCTGTAAAAAAACTTTGTTTATTTTTATCCATCTTGTTTCAAAATATTCATTGTTGGCTAAAAGTTTATGCAAACAAAGAAGATCTATTTTTTTCTTATCGACATATTTAGTGACAAACAATTCCAAATATACATTTGACAGGAAAGGATGACACTAACAAATCTGTACTTATAAGCCAAGTTACATTTTACTGATTTTTGACTAATAATTTTTTTTTTTTCTTTTCACTGAAATTTTTGTTACCTTTTATTACTGTGGTATAATTGGCCATAGTTAAGTAGAATTAACAAAGTTCTCAATAAACAATAAGAAGAAGAAAAGAACAGGGCAAAATAATACTAATCCAACTATATATATATATATATATATATATATATATATATATATATGACATTTTATGTTTATAAATTCTTTTTATAGATACAAATATTTAAGTAAATGCTCTGTTTATAATAAACAGTATTAAATAACATTTACCGGCCTGAATGTCTGAGAAATTTTCACAGAAAATATTTGTTTCTGTGAAAATTTCTCGGACATTCAGACTGGTAAATGCTAGGCCACAAAAATCTCCTGAGCCGACCAAGCATAGAAATGAATACAATATGGGAACCAGCAATAAGGAGTGCCAGAGAAAAGTGATAACAAAAAAAGTTGCAATATGAGCTCTGGAAAAAACAGTATGATAACAGCCAAAAATTGCAATATGAGCACTGGTAAAAAATGATGCTGAGACATTAGGTTTATAATACCCAGAAATTCATACACTTTATCCAGTGTGCCATGTGTCCTCAATGACACATGGCACAGTGGATAAAGGCATTGGTTAGATACAGTGACAGGACCCAAAAACTGTGAGTTCAATACCTGGTTAAGGTAGTGGAGAACTTGGAGAGGGAAATTAACAGGTGATAACTCATAACTGACATCCAGTAAACATGGCACGTGGAACTAGAACAGTCTAATCCAGTGAGCGAAATAAAGGGTCTAGTTCAACATTCCAACCACCTGAAGAAGGCCAGAGCGTGGAACTAGAACAGTCTACCCCAGTGGCCAAAACATTGTAATAAACATGGTGACAAAGATGAGGACACTAGTCCGAATAATGTAAATAATAGGCATTATTAAAGTTGAAAAATCAAAGAATGAAATATTACGTGGACCATTATATATTAATAAAATTATGACTATGTAATTTTAATGCATGGATTTTATGAAAACTTCTTTTAACTATATTTTAAGGTAAACATTATACAATGCCCACAAATTACTGTTCATTTCTCTGATTTAGGTGAACTTTATTTTTTAGGAAACTTTATAATATTTAGCTCTATGTCGTATTGATAATTTTTAAAAAAGTAAATGCAAGTAACTGTAGATTCTTAATCTGTCTGTTCTTCCTCTTTTATTTGGAGATTATATATATATATATATATATATATATATATATATAAATATAAAAGTGAACATTGAAGTCAACACTCAGAAGCGACTGTTTCATGCTAGATGCAATCGTCAGGGGCCTGAATGATTGCATCTAGCATGAAACAGTCTATCGCTCTGAGTGTTGACTTCAATGTTCACTTTTATATTTATATATGCTCTATTTCTGGTATTGAGCACTTTATCCCATAAATATAGCACACCTTAAAACTATATTTCTTATATATATATATATATACACACACACACAAAATGCAAGTCAAAATTAATCAAAACATCAGTAATAAGGCAAAACGTCCACAGTAAGAATTGTGTTTATATGCAAAAGGGATACAGTCAAGTGGTTTTAGCATTCTAACTTCAAAACATGAAAAAAACAAAAATCTGGGGGATGAAACCAAGAATTGTTCACTTTGTTAAGAAGAAATCCCAGAATGTAAGAAAATAGAATAATGGAAACTGGGAAAACATGACTGGGGAAAAAAAAGACAATAAAAATAACAAGATTTAAGGATATAAAAAATGACAATTGATGCTGCATTTAAATATTTGAAAATTGTAGCTGACAGGAAAGCAACAAGCCAGAAGAGTGCTCTACAGGTGAGCCTGAGAGAAGAAACTCTTAAGAAAGCACTCATAGTTAGCTATTTCCATTCTAAAATGAAGAGACCTACCTGCCAATCTAGTATAACACTTAAATTCATAAAATTGAGGGACCAAAGATGAAAGCTGATCAGAACAACTGCCATAAAAATATTTGTAGAAAAGATACAGGAAAGTCAAAGGTCTAAGAAACTCAGTATAAAACATCTACCTTATTTGAGGAATTTGTCATATATCAATGAAAAGTGTCACTGCTGACACCCAGAGTTTGAACGTGAATCTCTCAACAACAGAAATCTAAAGTGACATTTACTATTAATAGAGATATCATGCCACTGACTGGGTGGTTACAATTATCTAATGACTATTGTGTTAACCTGGATGTTAAAGTAAAGTGTCACATGTTTCAAGACGAATTAGTTTTTCTTAGCAACTCTATGCAGTTGTGTATTAACTCATAAGTAATCAATAATCTTTCTGTTGACTATTTACTTCTTTGCTGTTAATGTATTTTTAATTGGATTTGGTAATTAAATACTTATTTATTTTACAATGAAGTCTTTCTGTCATTACTTGTATTATGTACGCGTGATGGATGACAAAAGAATTTAAGTTAATTACCGTTGTCAAAAGTATCTCAGAAATTTCGAGTGTTGAAAGGAAGTGTTGAAATGTTCTGACAAAGAAAAGATTACAAAAAAAAAAAAAAATAATTACTTGATATCGGTCAAATTTTATTAAAGTAGACCAAGCTGATTTGCGGGATTGGCAAGAGCTCAGCCTTTGTACATTTCATACAACAGGATTGAAAACTGTTTCAATTCTGCAACCCCCCACAGTAGAAGAGATGGACTTTAGTCTCAGGATTGGTCAACAGAATAAAATAATCTATGCCAACAAAACACCCTAAACCTATTATTCATCAACCTCTTTTTCCAAGTAAAATCATCATTACTCCTGTCCATCTCAAATCAGCAATCTAATCTAACCAACTGAAACAAATATGATTCAAGCTTTTGTGTCTGTTTTAAGGAAATACAATAATAATGACAGATACATTAAGACATCAGAGATGGTTACATGACATCTGTCACAAATGGCAGTTGAACAGTGGACATCTGTTTATAACAGAAAATGCTTAAGAACATCCGTCAACAATGGATAAGCGTACCAATAAGGGAATGGATTATAGGCTTTAAATCAGGTTAATTTCTATTGGCTGACAGGAGAGAAAGTGACCAATAGGAACCAAATGCAGGTGGGGAGGGCTTGATGGAATTCTTAATATGAATTTACTACATTCATAGTGATCTAATTAAAAAGAGTGTATTTCAGAGCAACTACAATGTAAAAATCAGTTAGCTAAGTTTGAATTCTGTCAGAGTTTCCTTTTGCAAAAATACCCTTGAGAAACGTATGAATCTGTCTATATGGATTAAAGCATCGATTCATGACTTTAGTGACATAGTTTGGTTCAGTTTATTTTATGGCATGTCAACACCTCAATGGGTTATTTAATGCCGACAAGATTTTTATTGATGGTAACATTTTTTATCTATCTATCTCTGTATATATTGGTTTGGTTTGTTTTATGGCATATCAACACCTCAATGGGTTATTTAATGCTGACAAGATTTTTATTGCTGCTAATATTTTTTATCTATCTTTGTCACTTCATGTTTATTTGTCTCTCTTGGTCCCTTCATATCTATCTATCTCAGTATATATTGGTTTGGTTTGTTTTGTTTTACAGTATATTAACCTCAATGGGTTATTAATGCCGACAAGATTTTTATTGCTGCTAATATTTTTCCAAAAATGTATTTCTGGTAATAATTTTTTTTTTCAAAAATGTATTGCTTGTAATAATTTTTTTACAAAAAAATATTGTTAATATTAAAACCTATTTTTATATGCTTTGATCCCAGTTTAAGAGGGAACTATTTGTCCATAACTTGGACCCTAAGATGTGCTACCACCCTGAGTCAGGATAGACCTGTGAACACCAGCATTAAGAGCTGGTTCCACACTCCTCAAAAACTCCTGATCAGAGGCCTTGCTGTCTGATATATTTTATTATCTTATCCAGGACACAGATGTAGTTTATTGTCATATCCAGGACGGTTTGGTGACGTAGTAATAGTGAGTTCAATCCCTGGGCCAGGCAGTGTGCACTTTTTTTTTTTTTTTTAAATTGGTATCACCCCATGCATGGCAGTAAAGCCACTAAGACAAGGGGTTACAGGGTGTAGAAGAATTATGAAAAGAAACATTAATAATGAGTGGAAAGAGAAAAGAGTAATCAGTAGAACAGAAGATGGCAATTGACATTGCATTTAAATTTTTGCAGATTAAAGTTGGCTAGAAAGCATGGAGCTGGAAGGGAGTTCCACAAGTGAGAAGTGTGAGAAAAGAAACTGGTAGCATAAAAATTACTTCTACATCTAGCCAGCTCAACTTTAAATTGATGAGTTCTTGATGTCAGTCTTGTACTGCACTTAAATTAAAAAATAGTCTAAGCATGGACAAATGTTAGATTCTGCAGAAAAAATTGTCTCACATGAAACAGAGAAACAATTTTTTTGGCAGCTGACCTAGCAATGGGTTCAATGCAGTCTTTCCACTTCATGTCAGCTGAGAATGCTAGCCTGCCTGGACTCTATGGAAATGGGATGAGCTATAACTGAGCTAAAGAAGAATTAAAGTCTTCTAAAGAAGAACTAGATGAGAAAACCCAAGATAGGGCCAATTGAATGAGAACAATCTACTCCCATTGATTAAATAAAAGGTTCAGTTCAAAATTCCCTGAAGGTTACCTGGATTGACAAACACCTGATGAAGAGGGCACAACAGTTGAAATGCTGTGATTCAAGATGGAGACAACATGCATGCAAATAACAACAACAACTTAACCCAAAAATTCAGACAAAAAATAAAATATATTTCATTAAGTTCATAGTAATAAATTTTTAATTATATCAATTACCAGTTCAAAAGAAATAACATGAATTAGTAATAGCATAGGCAACATTAGAAGTTAGAGATGAAAAATCTATGAATTCAAGATAACAAAAAATAAAAACTATGCTACTAAGTCAGGTACCTATCAGTATAATGCCCAGTATAAGAAAATGTAGTTGAAAAAGCTCAAGGAATACAATAACCAAAACAATGTGACTAACAATACCAGTTCAAAATAAAGTAGAACAATTATGGAAAAGGTCAGAATTTGCTGGTAATACCAGTATAAGACAAAATAATCCTTATGACGCATGTGATGGGTATACAGAACACAAGTTCACTCAGTGGTATCTCATAGCCGATTGAGTAACCATATGAGAGAATGCCTGTTCATACAGATTGGTTAACAAATTACATCAGTGGGACAAGATATTCAAAATAGCTGGAGACTTTCTGGATAAACTCTGTGAGTATGTGTGTGTGTGTGTGTATATACGTATCTATATATGTATGTGAACAAATGTATGAATATAAGCACATGCATACAAATTCAAACAATAATAAAAATTTAATTAGAAACCTAACCATCTGCAATTAATACCCAAAATAGTACTTAAGATACCACTAAATCAAATAAGAAAACAAAATAATGGCCAAGTGAAGAATATAAATATTTACTTTATCATTTACGCATTAAAATTAATTATTTATGCAAAAAAAAAAAAAAAAATCGTAATACAATTTTCCTAACTCAAGAAAAACTAGAATGCTCAAAAGTTAACTATGACAACATATCTACAAAACTGGAAGTCAAATGAAAGAAAAGAGGGAAAAGAGAAAAAAGGAGTGAGTGTAAAATGAAAAAAAGAAAAAAAAATGGAAAGGACAAATAATTATAACATTCTACATGTATGCTCAGCATACACACACACACACACACACATATATACACTATGGAAAAAAAAAACTTGTAGCAATGAAAAGTGCATATATAAAAGAAAAAAATGTAAGCAGTCAATTGCTGATAACCCCTGACGAGTGTATGGGGTGATTCCAGGAAGGTCAGTCTATGAAACTCTGGAGTCAGGATGTTGAAGGTAATATCAATCAACAAAGTGATAAACCTTTTACTTATATATATATATATATAAATTCCCAAGAGGATAGAATCCAGGTAGAACTCAATGTCCAGGACAGAGTAAGAATATAAAAGGCTCAAACACTAATATTCCATGGTTATAATTTATTACATTGGAATCGTAATCACAATCCAATTTATCAGACCTACAAATTAAAAAAAAAAAAAAAAAAAAAAAAATTGAATTTGTAGATTGATTGATTACGATTTCAATGTAATAAAAATATATATATATATATATATATATATATATATATATATATATGGTATATGACAATGGAATATTAGTGTTTAAGCTTTTTTATAATCCTTACTATCCTGGACATGGTTCTATGATCCTCTTGGAATTATTTTTTTATGGAATATTAGTGTTTAAGCCTATTTATTATATATTATATATATCCTTATAGGACATTGAGTTCTACCTGGATTTTATCCTTACTTTTTATTTTTTATATATATATATATTTAAGTATATGTATGTGTGTGTGTATATATATATATATATATATATATATATATATATTTAAGATATATGATTGCATATGTATGTATTTTATTTACTTTTTATATATATATATATATTTTATTTACTTTTTGCATATATATATATATTTTATATATATATATATATATTTAAGATATATGATTGCATATGTATGTGCATATTTACCACTAATATTTTATTTACTTTTTTATATATATATATATATATTTAAGATATATGATTGCATATGTATGTGCATATTTACCACTAATATTTTATTTTTTATTTATATATTTATTTAAGATATATATATATATATATATATATATTTAAGATATATATATTTTAAGATATATGATTGTATGTATGCATATTTACCACTAATATTTTATTTACTTTTTATATATATATATATATTTATTTAGATATATTATTGCATATATATATATATATTTAAGATAATATTTTATTTTTATATATATATATATATATTTTTAAGATATAATATTTTATTTTACCACTAATTTTTATTTATATATATATATATATATTTAAGATATATGATTGCATATGTATGTGCATATTTACCACTAATATTTTATTTACTTTTTATATATATATATATTTAAGATATATGATTGCATATGTATGTGCATATTTACCACTAATATTTTATTTACTTTTATATATATATATATATTTATTTTGCAAGATATATGATTTTTATTTACATTTATATATATATATTATATATATATATATTTAAGATAATATTTTATTTTATTTTTTTTATATATATATATATATATTTTAAGATATATGATTGCATATGTATGTGCATATTTACCACTAATATTTTATTTACTTTTTATATATATATATATATATATGATTTTGTATGTTATATATATTTTATTTACTTTTTTATATATATTTATATATTTAAGATATATGATTGCATATGTATGTGCATATTTAATATTTTATTTACTTTTATATAATATTTTATTTATGATTGCATTTTATATATATATTTTATATATATATATATATATATATATTTAAGATATATGATTGCATATGTATGTGCATTTATTTTTTACCACTAATATTTTATTTAAGATTTTATATATATATATATATATATATATTTAAGATATATATATTGCATATGTATGTGCATTTACCACTATTTTTACTTTTTATATATATATATTTTAAGATATTTGCATATGTATGTGCATTTTACCACTATATATATATATATTTAAGATATATGATTGCATGCATATGTATGTGCATATTTACCACTAATATTTTATTTACTTTTTATATATATATATATATATATATATATATTTAAGATATATGATTGCATATGTATGTGCATATTTACCACTAATATTTTATTTACTTTTTATATATATATATATATATATATAAGATATATATGATTGCATATGTATGTGCATATTTACCACTAATATTTTATTTACTTTTATATATATATATTTATATATATATATATATATATTTTATATATATTTATATATATATATATTGCATATGTATATGTATGTGCATTTTACCACTAATATTTTATTTACTTTTTTTTATATATATATATATATATATTCCTTTCTCTGCTGTGTGCCGATAGTTTAGGGGTAGAATTTCTGACTGATGCCAAATCAGTAAGGTTTCAATCCCAGCTTGAAGTAATCAGGTGTCTTGCCACACTGATGTGGATGACTATATTACACTCTTGTTATCCAAAACAAAATATTTTGCATGAATTTCATCTTACCCCAGTAATCCTCATTGTCATTTTCTTCTTTTTTTTGCCTCTTAGAAAACTATAATACCATTTTTGGTAACTCATAACTAATGTTTTTATTTTTAGAAACCTACAATTTATCAACTGTTTTTTTTTTTTTTGTTTGTTTGTTTTTTTTTTTTTAACCTATAATTAATAAACTTTTAGTTTTTAATACTGGATTTTATTTCCATTTTTATGATTAAATGCAGATTTTACAATTAAACATGTTAAAAATTACACCTGGAATGTATTACATAGCTTGATATTGAATATTTACAGATCCAAGTTGTTATATTGGAACACACCTATTCTATAGTTAATAGACTCTCCCACCTATAATAAGTAGTTGTAGTAGAAGTCGCTAAGTCAGTAGCTCAGTTAGTTGGTAAGTCAGTTGATGTGGGACACTAAGAGTATCAGCAACCACTACTAGGTTTCTCTGTGTCATTAACTATTATATCAAGTTCCTAACGTTTTGTATGTTGAACCATTTTAGGACCAACTTAGTGAAATACAAGTCTCCATTGTGAAACTACTTTACAACACAAGTTAAGCCTGAACCTTTAAAAAAAAAAAACTGACTTCTGTTCTTATTTGCCTAAGTCTTCCATTTCATAGCATCTCTGGCTGTGAATTAATAAATTCAAAGATGCTGAATATGTGAAACAGGATTTTATCTTTATTTTATTAACGAACAATGTCAACACTTATTCATTCTCAACATTTTACCTTTATTTTTTATCACCATTGTCAGTCTTCAGCAGATCAGAAATAAAAATTAAGCTGTTGGCAGGGCTTGAACTTGCGTCCCTTTTACCTCTGCCTATGGACAGCAACTGTTCTAGCAGCTGAAATGTTTACTCACTGCTGTAGACTGGCAAGAAGCAATCAAATTATACACTTATAAAATTATACCCATTTATAAACGGCTGCAGACATACAAGCGTAAGTAAAATATAGATAATTCATTATCTATCCGGAACCTTGCAAATGAAAACTCTCAATGGTGATAGAGATGTGATGACGTTCGCTAATAAAAGTGAATGCATAAGGATAGCCTTCTTAATGATTAGGAATTAACAAGGCTATCTTTGATAGATTAAATGGGAGAACCGGCTGATAATGAAGAGTTTGGAAGGAATCTTGTCAAGAAGAATCTTTGTCTTCAAGTCTAAAAGCGAAAAGCAATTAAGGAAGTTGCTTCGTTCTGTAGAAAGATTCAATGAATGTCTCGGGCAGAAATGGAATGGCAGATTTTAATTTAACCATTGCAATACAATAAAACCTAATGGAAAAATTCAGTAATTACGAAATTTCAACTTCTTGTCGAACTTGTGGAAACTATTATTTATCAGTGGAGTTTAGAGAAAAAAAAAAAAAAAAAATCAAAATAATTCATGGTAATGGTAGTATTAGCCATTTCCTTACAAGGAAACATTTGGCATTCGTTGAATGAGCAGCCAGTACTACTTTCATTTGAAATCAATAACATCTTTCTCTTAAAACAATTTCTCAGGAAAATAGGTTTTCTCAGCTCCAGTAACTGCTCTCGCACTTTCCAGTATTGAGGAGGGGGATTTCCTTCCTAACCTTTTGTTTGAAGTAGTGTGGAATGTCAACATCTTGGTTATGTCTTTATTTTTGCTCCAAGTAACATGTGCTATCCATTTTAGTTGTTGCCACTGTTTGTAGTCCTCAAGTGATGTGGTTTCTGTTATTTGGTAGAGTCATTTGTGATTCTGTAGCGCCAGTCCACAATATTCAGAGGAGGATGGTCTTTACCAAAATCCTCACTCAAAGCATGAAAATAATAATTTTTTTACAAAGTATTTCTGGTATTAAAACTTATTTTTACACTTTTATAATGCTTTTTACCTCAGTTTCAGGGTTAACTATTTACCCACAGCCGAGACCCTAACAGGTGCTACCATTCTGGGTCAGGGTGGACCTAGAAACACCAGCAATTAAGAGGTGGTTCCATACTCCTCAAAATCTCCTTGCTGTTGGACACGGATGTAGTTTATCATCTTACCCAGGACGTAACAAAGCAAGAATTCAGAAGACAGTTCCAGAGAAGAAACTGTTAGAATAGAACTTGCTGTTGAGTTACACTTAGCAATTTCTACAGTAACATGATGAGACTACAGCTGCCAATCTAGTAATAGTCTTAAATTAATGAAGTCGTGAGGAGCACTCATTAAAACAATTGCCATGAAAATATTTTATAAAATTGTAGCTTCATTACAGCATTAAAAAAATGATTATTGCCATGATGCCAGGTCAGGACTGATAACATTGCAGATTTTGTCCAGAATCTCTACATACATATCAGAAGCACTAGACCAGACTTGACAACCATTTATTCTCCAACAGAAAACACTGGAGGTGGAGTAACTGACTGCAACTTGGATTGAAGAGTCAGAGAGGCAAGTTAAAATTCCAGTCAAATTCCAGCCTGGAGAGGGTTGGGCTCTGCCAGGCTATCTTGCCCAAGACACACTACTTCTCCTCTGGCTGCAGTACAGGTGGTACCCCATGACCCTAGGGTTACAAGACATGTGACTGTCATCATGAGACAATACTCAAGGCAGGTCAGAGGGTACAACTGTTGAAACCTGATAGAAACACAAGAAAATTGCAATCAGTGAAACACCTAAAAAAGTAAAGTAATAATAAGAAGAATCCAGGTAAAAGGTAAATGATGATATTAATCTAAAAATAAAAAAAGATGAAGAAAACAAATAAGCTGTAAAGGTGTGGAGACAATGATAAATGACATGTCACTGTGTTCTTTTGATTTTGTGTCATGGACAAATAAGGAATAAAACCCAAAGAAAATGCCAGTTTAAAATGTAATTAGCTGACACGTGGAGTACATTTAAAACAAGTTTATTACACTTGCAGAGAATTCATATTTACAATTAAAAAATAAGCCATATTATAATTTTATATAATTTGTAAGTCTACTAATCATCCATGCATTGAATATTACTGCCTTTTCTATGAATATTTTCATGTTAATTGTTTTTGAGGAGCTTTCCTCTTTGGTATCTAGACTTTATGAATTTAAGCCATAATGTAGCTTCCCTCTGCCTTTTCTATAAATATTTTCATGTTAATTGTTTTGAGGAGCTTTCCTCTTCAGTAATATGACTTCAGAAATTTAAGTTCTGTACTAGATTGGTTGTTGTTGTCTGATTTTGTTATCAACATATCCATTTCTTGTAAAAAATATAGTTAATAAATAAATTATCAGTATTTTAAAATGGGGAGGAGTTACTTTTTAATCAGCCTGTACATGGATATTTATTTGCAATATTACGTTAAAAAAGAATTTTTCGAATATTTATAAAATGCAATTGTCACAGAAATCAGCGAGTGTATTCTTTAATTCTGATCTGTGCCATTTAATGTTAACCACTTTTCACAATTTCAGCAAATGAGCAAATACCAGAAATAGCTTTTTATACCAAAAATACCATCAACACATTTTTGGAAAAAAAATAAATTATTACCAGAAATAAAAATTTTGTCAGCATTAAATAACCCATTGAGGTTAATTTGCTGTAGACCAAACCAGAAATTTTTAAAAATTTTTTTTCAAAGGTCTTATCGGACAGACGGAGAACTTTTCAGTTGTAAAATATACAAAAAAAAAAAAAAAAAATACAAACAAATTAGAAACTCAGAGAAAATAAAAGTTTATTAATTCATATTTGGAACACTCATCATTGAGCGGAGACTGAATTTTTACCTATTGCAATGAACAAGTGTTCTCTCAGAGAGGTCCTATGCTTTGAGCACCTATTGGGACTTAATGTGAACCTTGAGGAACTCAAACATACAATCCATCATTAAAGTTGCTAGAAAAATGGTTAGTACCCTGTAGCACTCGAGTAAGTACCTGACTCTGCATGCTATCTTCTACCTTTACAAGAGTCAGATCAGGCCTAAAATGGAGTACTGCTGCCATATGAGGGCAGAAGATGTCTAGTCTTTACTTTCCACTCTTGATAGAGTCCAAAAGAATCTCCATGTCCTTGTGGGTGATGAATAATTTTCTGTCCCTTCAACCCACAGATGAAACATTACAATCCTCTTGCTATTCTATTGCTGTTTCTGTGGAAAACGTTCAGATGAAATACATTCTGTAGCTCCCCAGTTCTAACCTTTGTGGTTAATACCCGCCATGGAATGTACGTTGTAGTGAACCACCTTCAGATTTCATTGGTGGGATGTAAGTTCCACTCAAACAGCTTCTTTGAACATGCAACTGCTTTGTGGAACTGACTGCCAAGAGGATCCTTCCTTGTACAATATAATCCTCTTCTTTGTCGCCATATTTATTACAACGTTTCGGCCATTGTACGCTTCGGCCTTCTTCAGGTGGTTGGAATGTCGAACTTAACCCTTTATTTCATTCACTGGGGTAGACTGTTCTAGTTCCACATGCCATGTTTAATAGATATCAGTTATCTCCTGTTAATTCCCCTCTCCAAGTTCTTCACTGTCTTAATCGGGTATTGAACTAGAACAGTCTAAGGGTTCAGTTTAACATTCCAACAACCTGAAGAAGGCCGGAGCATACAACGGCTGAAACGTTGTAATAAATATGGCGACAAAGATGAGGACAATAGTCCAAATAATGTAAATAATGTACAATCTTAAACTGTTAAAGTCTAGGATCAACAACCGTTATTCTGACATTGTCCCCAACAGACAACCCACTGAATGATCATATTGTACACTACTGTATATCAATGCTGAGTTGAAATTTAATTCATTAGTCATTTAATTTAGTGTAAGAATAAAAAGTAAAAAAAATGCTTTTTGATTTTGCTTTCTGTCGTGCAAAATGAAATCTTTATCAATTGTTAAATTTTCCATTAAAATGGGCGCATTTTTAAAAATGTGAATTTTATTTTTCTTCTAAGTGTAAAGAAAATAGAAAAAAACCTTAGCATGTTACTTTTCCAGTTCAAAAAAATAAAATGTCTTAGAGGATATAGTTTTTTTTTTTGCAGATCGTTCTATTTTCACAATGTGGGATAGTTAATAACTTAATATTGAATAATTAGTTACTTAATAATTTGCTGATAATTTTTTTTAACTATGAAAATGTATTGTTGGTAATTTCTTTTAATGTATTTTTATATCTTCATGTTTTGACCCCAGTTTCAGTGTTCACTATTTGCACATAGCTGGGACAAAAACAGGTGATACTGCTCTGGGCAGGATGGACCTGGGAAGAACAGTAATTAAGAGGTGATTCCACACTCCTCAAAATCTTCAATTTCCTGATCAGAGGCTTTGCTGTTAGACGTAGTCTGTCACACCCAGGATGACATTACATCAGTAAAAGTCTTGTCAAGTACTTATTCTTTGCCATTTTCTATCTTCTTGAATCATGTTCATTTTTTGTCATTTCTTCAAGCCTCCCTATTCTCAGTCTTTTCTTTAACTCTCTGTAACCCCCTGTGTATTAGTGGCATTCTCACCTTGCTTGGGGTGAAATGATTAAAAAAAAAAAAAAAAAAAAAAAAAGTAAATTAAGCTCAAAAGATTTTTTTTTTTTTTTTTTAAAAATAGACAATGATGTGAGTGCAAGGATAAAAAGAAAAGAAAAAGAAAAAAGAAAAGGAAAGGAAAAAAAAAACAAAACAAAAAAAAAAAAGAAAAGAAAAACAAAAAACAAAAAAACAACAAAACAAAAAACAACAAAACAAAAAGAAAGGACAACATAAATAGACTGGTCCACTTGTAAAAAATTTAAAGCACATCTTCCTTAAACAAAAAATAACAAAAAATTAAAAAAATGAAAAAAATCAAACTTGCTCGTACAACAAAATAAACAAATTTTTTAACTATGTTTGTTACTATTAAGTGATCACAAAGGAAGAAAAAAAAACAAAATTCATACAATTAATCAGTAAATTGCAGATGCAACCAAAGTGTTGTGAAATCTGGTTAATATTTTAATTTTATTTTTGACAATGATGCCATTGTTTCCCAGCACTTCAACCAGAATAGGAAGTGCAACAAATAGAATCCAAGGGCAATAATGGTAGCCTAAATATGCTCATAAAGATCCTGTTCACTTAGAGGGTGAGATCAGTATATGTTTAATATTTTAAAATTTATGAAGAAATATTTTAAAATAAATATGAATATACATTTTTTTTAATCATATCATCCCAAACAAGATGTAAAAGATAACTTAAATACCTAAATTTGAGCTCTTTATTAAAATATCAAAACCTGAAATTTCAACCAACATGATAAATAGAATCTATAAAACAGAAATTCACTGTCTATCCATTTTGAAAACCCTCTAACTATGTTTGTTAAAGACATACCCCTTTTTACGAAAAGAAAGGAAGGAAGAAGAGGATGAGTGAGCAAAAAAAAAGAAGAGGGCAAGTAAAAGAAAAAAGTAAATTGCAAAAGAAGGAAAAGAAAGAATGTTGTGAGAAATGGTGGAAAATAAAAAAAAGCAAAAAAAAAAAGAAAGTCACGACAATGATGAAATTGTTTCCCAAAGGCCGGGTGAAGAAAAGGAAAAAAAAAAAGAAATGGCAACAAAGAAAGAAAAAAAAAGGCCAAAGAAAAAGGAAAAAAAAAAGAGCCTAAATAAAAGGAAAAAAAGGCTCATAAAAAAGAAAAAAAAAAAGAGGCCTGTTCAAAGAAAGGGGAAAAAAGTATATGTTTAATAAAGGAAAAAAAAGGCCGGTGAAAGAAAGGAAAAAAAGAGGCAGGGTTTAAAATAAATATGAATAAACATTTTTTTAATCATAAAATCCCAAACAAGATGTAATATCTTGAAAGTGGGAAAAAAAAAGAGGCTTTCAAAGAAAACTATAAAAAAAGTTAGTTTGAAAAAAGAAAAAAAAAAGAGGCTTTGAAAGAAAAATAAAAAAGGCCGGCAAAGAAGAACCTGAAATTTCAAAAAAGGCCGGGTGAAATTGAGGAAAAAAATCTATATAAAAGAAAAAATTCTGTCTGTCTAAAGAAAAGTGAAAAAAAAGAGGCCGGGTGAAAGAAAGGAAAAAAAAAGGCCTCTGAAAGAAAGGAAAAAAAAGAGGCCGACATACAAAGGAAAAAAAAAGACATACCCTTTTGAAAAAAGAAAGGAAAAAAGGAAGAAAAGAAAAGGAAAAAAAAAAAGGCCGAAAAAGAAAGGAAAAAGCAAAAAAAAGGAAAAAAGGGCCAGATGAAAGAAAAAAAAAAAAAAGAATTGAAAAAGAAAGGAAAAAAAAGGCTAGAAAAGAAAAAAAAAAAAAGGCCGGGTGAAAGAAAGGAAAAAAAAAAGGAGAGGAAAGAAAGAAAAAAAAAGGCCGGGTGAAAGAAAGGAAAAAAAAAAAGGGCGGGTGAAAGAAAGGAAAAAAAAAAAAGAGAAAAAAAGAAAAAGAAAAAAAAATGATGGTAAGAAAAAAAAAAAAGAGGCCGGGTGAAAGAAAAAAAAAAAAGAAAGAGGTGAAAGAAAAAAAGGAAAAAAAGTGAAAGAAAGAAAAAAAAAAAAAGGGTCAGCAAGAAAGGAAAAAAAAGGCCGGTTGAAAGAAAAAAGAAAGGAAAAAAGAGGCCGGGAAAAAGAAAGGAAAAAAAGGCCCGGGTGAAAAAAAGAAAAAAAAAAAAGAGGCCAAAAGAAAGGAAAAAAAAAAAGAGGCCGGGTGAAAAGAAAGGAAAAAGAGGCCGGTGAAAGAAAGGAAAAAAAGGCCGGGTGAAAGAAAGGAAAAAAAGGCCGGGTTGAAAAAAAAAAAAAAAAAAGAGGCCGGGAGAAAGAAAGGAAAAAAAAAAGAAAGGAAAAAAGAAAAAAAAAGAAAAAAAGGAAAAAGAGGCCAGGGAAAGAAAGGAAAAAAAAAAGAGGCCAGATGAAAAAAAAAGGAAAAAAAAGGCCGGGTGAAAAGAAAGGAAAAAAAAAAGGCCGGTGAAAGAAAGGAAAAAAGAGGCGAATTGAAAGAAAGGAAAAAAAAAAGAGGCGGGAAAGGAAAAAGGCCGGGTGAAAAAAAAAAAAAAAAGAAAAAAGGAAAAAAAAAAGGCCGGGTGAAAAAAGAAAGGAAAAAAAAAGCCGAAAAAAAAAAAAAAGAGGCCGGGTGAAAGAAAAGAAAGGAAAAAAAGGCCGGGTGAAAGAAAGGAAAAAAAAAGAAAAGAAAAAGGCCGGGTGAAAGAAAGAAAAGGAAAAAAAAAAGGCCGGGTGAAAAAAAAAAGAAAAAAAAGAAAGGGCCAGGCCGGGTGAAAGAAAGGAAAAAAAGAGGCCGGGTGAAAGAAAGGAAAAAAAGAGGCCGGGTGAAAGAAAGGAAAAAAAGAGGCCGGGTGAAAGAAAGGAAAAAAAGAGGCCGGGTGAAAGAAAGGAAAAAAAGAGGCGGTGAAAGAAAGGAAAAAAAGAGGCGGGTGAAAGAAAGGAAAAAAAGAGGCCGGGTGAAAGAAAGGAAAAAAGAGTCCGAAAGAAAGAAAAGAAGACCGGAAAGAAGAAGAGAGCAAGTGAAAGAAGTGGTTGAAAGAAAGAAAAGAAAGAATGGAGTATAATCTTTACTAAGATCAAAAGGTAACATATGAAATACAATAATCATCTCCCAACTCTTGCTTTACCATTAATATTACAGTATTATGGATTTGAACCATGTTCAAGTCTTGGTTGTAGCTGATGTCTGGGAAAACATTAGCATAATATGCAATGCACTAATAAATCAAAACAGAAATTCTATAAAGTTTACACAATGTGAATAAAAAGAAAAGAAAGTTCAATAATTGCATTCAACTCATTTGATTTGTTAATAAAAAAAACCTTTTCCCAAGCAACTGGTTGAAACTTGTCAACTCTTGTAGTTATTTTCAATAAATAGATTCTGAAATTTTCAAATACTGATGCGAGTGAACGTTGATTTTTAAAGCAACCTATAGTGCAATTGGCCCTGGTTAAGCGTAATTGGAATTGACAAAGTTTCCAATAAACAATAAAAGAAAAGAACAGGGCAAAATAATACCAAGCAAACAACAGCAGGCAAAACAACAGTCATAAGGCAAAAAGTTCACAAAGTAAGAATAGTGTTCACATGCAAAAGGGATACAGTTGAGTGATTGTAGCATTCTGACTTCAAGACAAGAAATAAAACAAAAAGTGGTCTGTTTTATTACTTATGAAGAAAACCTGCATGCATCTGTACAATTTGTCTATAAATTCAAGGAGGGGAATGTTTTTTCAGTCATTCCTAACAGGAATGGAAACAACACAGTCCTTCACATGAAAGATTGCCACAATACAATCTTCTTATCCACTCATTTTAGCCTGGTTTTGTACTAAGATGAGTTTAGTAAATACAGACAAACCTCTCATCAACAGAATAACAGGGGGGAAGGGTGATCCGTTAAAGCTGATTGTTCCTAGATGGGAAGGGATTATTTTTGAGTTATAAAACCACTACAGTAAATCCCAGTACTAATGATCATAGTGTAATATATATATATATATATATATATATATATATATATATACTTAATAGATATATTAATAAAAATAACTAAAATAATAGATTTCTCATAGCTACTTTCTCACACGTGCTAATGTACCGTACTTTATATACTGTACACCCATCTTTGTTTACAATTAAAAAGCCCGTCAAGCAGTCACTTTGAGAACTAATACGACTTGTTCTGTTAAACCCGCAAATTTTGAAATACATCGCTGATGATTCGGAAGCTTTTTCTTGCAGATTTTTTTTTTTTTATTTTGCTTGCAGATTTTGTATGTTGAATCCAAAGTCATTTGATCGGGGTTGGGTGGGTGGGGGGTGGTTCTGTAGATGATCTGTATCTTTATCTGTTATAACAGCAGTGATAAGATGTTTGTTTTTTGTTTTGTATGGCTTAACCCTTTGTAGGTTATTTAAAACTGAAACATATTTTGAATTTTAAAAATAATTCTACTTTTTTGAGAGTAACAGTGATTTTTTTTCAGATAAAAACACTACTATTTAACCCAGGAGATGGGTTCCTACCTTTCCCAATGACATGTGCACATGTGTATGCAAAAAAAAAAAAAAAAACCTGATGAATTCAACTTAATTTTTAATTATACTTAAAAATATAATAAATAGACTGTTGGTGAGACTACTAACTTTTCCAATACTTGAAATATATTTGTCTGTTAAGATCACTTAAAGTTCCTTCTTAATTGTGTGCCTCATCAGTTGGACATTAAATATAGTGTCCTGCTCCATTGGCTACTTTTCTTTTTTTTTTTTTTTTTTTGTTCAATCAGTTCACTCCAAGCAAGGTCATAATGAAACAATGGTGCAAGGGGTTACTGAGAATAAAAGAGAATAACAAGACTTTAGAAAGAACAGGAAACCCAATCCTAAACCAAAAAAAAAAAACAAGGGATAAACCTCTACTCCTGGTCAATAGATTGGGAAGGAGTTTGAAGCAAACCTATCTACTTTTGTCTTGCCTATGCTATTTAGAAAGTTCTAAATCTAATGTTTTCACCGCCAACAAATTAATTGGGAGTCATTCTCTTAACAATATCATTATAAAAGCACTAGCTTAAGAATCTGAAAGCAATTTATTAGAAATGTACAAGATATTAGACTCCAAATTTACTCAGGCTTCAGACGGGGAACGAAAGTATCTGTTCTTCACCTCTCTGCTATGTTTCTCTCTTTGGATGGTTCATGGAAGAACTATGAAAGACGCCTAGTCTTTTAGACTCAAACTCTACAGCAGCACCTATCTCATTGCACTAAAAGAGCTTATGCCTCATCTGACCACCATGAGAGGGTGAGTAAATATAGCTGGCACAGGAGTTAACTTTTATACTGAAAGTGGACTAAACATTTCTCCACATTTTAGCTGGGTGAACACACCCAAGCCTATGATTTCCAACTCTGTGGCAGTACCTTCCTCATTCCAGTAAGAGAAGTAGGGTCATGGTAATATCAATACCTGGGTCACAGGGGTGCCGGAAACTGGACAAAATTTTTGTCCTTGGCTCATATGTATGGTACTCCCCACATTTAAACAGCCTTGTGTCACATTCTGCCTTTGTGGGGAGGCCGGATAAATATATCTGGTCAATGGGCTAGTGTAATATCAGTTCTTTCTTCCAAAGTCATGAGGGATGCCTAGTTCTGAGGATTCCAAGCCTGCAGCAGTACCTTCCTACACTGAAGATTGGTTCAGTTTGTTTTACAGCATATCAACCTCAATGGATTATTTAATGCCGACAACATTTTTATTGCTGGTAAAAATTTTTCCAAAAAAGTATTGTTGGTATTAAAACCTATTTTTATACTTTCATAGTATTTTGACCCCTTGGGGGGGGTAACTATTTGCCCATAACTGAGACCCTGACAGTTGCTACCACTCTGGGGTCAGGGTGGACCTGGAACACCAACAATTAAAATTGGTTCAACACTCCTCAAAACCTTCTGATCAAAGGCCTTGCTGCTGGATATAGTTTATTGTCTTACCCAGGATGCTCCTACACTGAAGAGGAAGGTTTGGTGGTTAGTGACCCCAGTGTGGCAGGGACTGGGCCATTTTTTTTCTTCGACCTTACATACACACATGGGCATCCACATTTAAAATGACCTTGTAGCACTATTTAGAAGCTATTAAATACCAGAAACATGTAAATACGTTTCATTTTTGCAATCATGCTTCTTTTTTTTTTCTTTTTTTTGAAAGGAAAAATTGTGTTTTTTGGGTTTTTTTTTTTTTTTAACTGATAAAAAGCATTTCTGGTCCGTGTCATTCATTTACAAATCAAAGTACTATAGATTGGATTTAAATCAGGAGAGTTTCCGGGCCAATCAAGAATCTGAAGTCAACCTGCAAGAAATGATTTCGTGAAATGGACATACAAAGTACTAACATCTGCATTGGATCTCAATGGAAAAATACGAAAAAAAGTAAATAATAATGGAATTATTTGTTTTGTTCCAATTAATTTGCACAAGGTTGTACAACTGTATGACTTAGAGGAACTGATGTGTAATCTTCAGTTGTCAGTGAGTCATTTGATCTTGAGCCGTTTCCATTATCTCTTTCAGTGATGTGAGTCGCTTGATATAAATTTATATAGACAAATTGACATGTTTTAATTTACTCACCACAAAAAAAATTGTATATTCATTTATTTCCAGGTCCGAGTTGCAATCACTCAACAAATCGTTGTTCATAGCCAATGGCAAAACAATAATGTGTCTTTGGCTTTATCAAAGAGTCTGCCTTAGATATTCCTTGTTGTAACTATAGCTCTGCTATGATTGTGATGTAATGAATATGCATACACCTGGGTTCCCCCTCACAGTAATATGATTGGCTGGTGGCAGCCATAAATAGACTGATGTGGAGGTACATGAACTACGCCTATTGCCTACCACTACGATGAGGACCAGTCCATTGTCCTTCCCAGCTACAGTAGTCAACAACCACTTTGCTACTTCGAACAAATATATCCCTTTCTGGGACATATCACCCATATATACTGTGCCATAATACGTAAAATATGTAAAATCATATATATACCGTGCCATAATATGTAAAATCATATATATACTGTGCCATAATACGTAAAATATGTAAGATCATATATACACTGTGCCATAATACGTAAAATACATAAAATCATTTTAATATCATGGAAAAGATATAATAAAGTATATGAATACCTGTTATAAAATAAAAGCCTTATATTTGCCTTGATAAAGTCCATCAGAGGACGAAATACATTCCTTTCATCTTTTTTCAAACTATAGATGACAAAGTTTTTCATGATGCATGTATTCTGACGTTTTATTGAATTACCTGCATTTGTTGAGGAAAGATTTCAGAAAAAACAAATGAAAAAAATGATAATTCCTCACCTCAAGAATTCTGACATAAAAATTCTTATGTCAGTGTGCAGTCAAAGATGCCAAAGACATTGTTTAGCATTCTATTGACACATTAAGTTGAACATGCAACGTCATCATGTGGGATGCATACTCAGGGGTCTAGTTTGTCATAATACATATTTTGTAGACAGAACCTACTTTAGAGCCACTCAGCTTGCTTCCAGTTTATAACTTATTTTTGGTACCACTAAAATGGATGTATTTTTTTTGTTTTTTTAAATAAAACCATTAAAAGAAAAAAAAAAATCACAAAAATGGTTACTAAATGAGGAAAGATAAAGGTTATACCTAGACTTGTCATGGTCAAGATTTTAGCGATGGGGAAAACATCCTGCTGGAAGTTTCTTCCAAAAAGCAGCAACGTATTGTAATTCACAAAATGTTTGACAAATTTAAATGACAAAGTTCTCAAAAAGAAAAGGAAGAAAAAAGAACAAAATAAAACTGTTGTAAGCTAGAAAATGTTACTGAATAAGGAATAACGAAAATGGAGGTTAGAAATGAAATGGTAATCTTTATAACATCAATAAATTACTCGCCAGCGCCGTGAAGTAGGTAAACCACTGCTAGTGACGCTATCTATATATCTACCTACCTACCTATCTATCTGCTGTAACCTAGAAAGTGTTACTGAATAAGGAATAACCAAAACGAAGGTTAGAAATGAAATGGTAATCTTTATAACATCAACAAAATACAATACTCGCCAGTGTCATGAAGTAAGTAAACCACTGCTAGTGGTAGACTACTGAGACAGTACCCCCACTTAAAATAGTGTCCAACATATATATGACAATTGGGACATCCCCATTAGTGTTCATAGGTAAGGTATATAACAGTTATTTTATCGGAAATCTTTGGGAAATATTATACAAGTTGATGACTTACTAGTGAATGTTCCAATGTTTTAAAAATGACTAAAGACTAATTACATACAGAAATTATTTTTTCTTTTAGTATAGAATTGCTTTAGGCTATTATCTTTCAAACAAAAGCAAAATTTAACTTCAAAGAAGATATTTATTTTATTTAAAATGTGTTTTTTTTTTTTAAAGAATGTCTGTGATGGTACCAACTTTATTTTTTTTTCTTTTTCAATAAAAAGTGAAAGAAAAATTTAATTTTTTATTTCTCCTCAAAAAGTGAATAAATTTTAGGAGCTAAAGAAATAATACTCATTTTCACAAAGAGGGGAACAAAGTACATCAGAAAAATATATTTTTGTAGAAAAATATTGAATAGAGTTTAGTTTAACCAAATCTTTAGCCAGACAACTGAATGAATGAATTCATTTTATAAAGAAAAATTGCAAGAAAATTAAATAAATTAATAAATAAAATAATAATGAATAAAAACAAAAAAAGAAATAGATTTTCCCATGATCTTAGTAATAAACTAACTGTAAATTTTATTACCCAACTTGGTTTCACCAAACGCCCATTAGGTGGCACTGTTTTAGTCTAAAAAAAAAAAAAAAAAAAAAAATGACCGACATTTTCTCTCTCCTTGCTCCAAGAGCAGCAAGTGGAAAAAGGACATCCCTGCTTGAGCACATTTGTTTCCCTAGTCCACTGATGACTGAACTCTCTTTCCACTTTCCAATGCATAGTGTTCACACATGTCTTCCAAAACCCCCACTCATGAAGTAAATCAACCTTTTCTTTGGTCATTTCAACTCAGCACAAGGCTGACTTGAGCTCAACCCTTATAAGCATATTTAAATCTCCAATGATGAAGTAGGTAGAAATTTTTCTTTGGTCGCCCCAACTCTGCACAAGTCTGAGCTTGACCACTATAATGATGGTTTAAAATATCAAAGAAATGCATTTTTTTAACATGGTAATAGCTGTTTATTTAAGGTATGTTCACAGCTTGAATGACAGATGGAAGTTTATCTGTCGTTTTTCTATGGTGGATATATCTGTAAAAAAATTATAAGAGGAATCTAATGTGAGCTCCTTTTTTTATCTAATTTTTAAATACTCAGTAATCTTAAAAATTTAGGAAAATATCTTCCATAATATGTTTTATTTAATTTTACTTCAGCTTTAAATTTACTATAGTTATGGCTCTTATTTTCTGATAATTTCACATACGAACACCCGTCTTTACAAAAATCAGCATGTTTATACACATAAAAAAAAAAAAAAGAAAATACAAAATTCTTTTTAAAATATTGGTGTTTAATGATTTGTGCTAGATTTTCCATTTATGATTAGTAAACATAGTTTTTACTTAATAATAACAATTTCACCTAACGAGGACAAAGTAATGTAGAAATTTAAAAAAGATTTGTAACTTTTGATTTTTTTTTTTTTACACTAACTAAAATTTAAAAAAAAAAAAAAAAATAATTCTTGTAGAAATTCATTATACATCGAAATGTTTTTTTTTCTTTGGACAATAGTGTCCATAATATATCTTATTCCTAAAAGCAATTAAAAGCTTTTCTAATTAAATAATGTCCTAATTTTATTGCATTCTTTTAAGATTCAGAGCAGATTTTCGATAAATGGTGTTTATGTTTTACAAAAAAAAAAAAAAAAAAAAAAATAAATTGATGATTTAACTTCTCCAAGCACTTCTGCTTTTAACTAATAAACATTATTTTATTTAATTGGACAAAACTTAATTTCTTGGAATTTCTTAAAATTAAATAAGTGGTGGTAACAAATGTAAAAAAATGAAAAATAAATAAAAAAAGATTTTACCAAGATTTTCTATATAAAAAAAGAATTTCTAAAATAATTTTGTTCATTTCTGAAGAAGTTCTAATAAGTTTTAATGATTAAAATTCAACAATTATATTGATTTTTGCAAGAATTTCAAAATTAATGTGTTTTCCACCTGAAAAAAAAAAAAAAAAAAAAGGCTAAAATTCCCTATAGTAATCTTTGGTCACCCCTGCAAGTTCTAAAAAAGATCAAAAAATATAATAAAAATTCTTTTGGTCTTTCTTCTTAATAACAAGAAAAAATTTGACGATAAAACTTTGTTTTTCTTAAGTTTGGGGTATTTTTCATTTGTTTTGAACTGAGCATGTATGTTTAAAGTTCTTTTTTAATAATATTTAAAAATTCAATATTTACCTAGAGTCTCATCGTTGAACCTCACTCACGGGCATATGCAGATGGTGCCCCAATTACCCTCGGTACTTCCTTATTTACGGGGGTGGGTGGGGGTGGCTCCATCATTAACCATATCGGTCCCAAACCCACAATGTGTTTTATTTTATTTTTTTAAAGTTCATTTCTGCATCGAGGCCAGAAAAAAAAAAAGAAAAGAAAAAAAGCCTCCCACCATTTTTCTTAAGTCATCCTTCACTGACAATTGTTGACATGAACCTCGAAATTATATCGAAAAGAAAAGTAAAAACGTTTTTAAAACGTCTCCACACACAAAAAGGAAACAAACAAAAAATAGCAGGGAAACGATGAAACACGTCCAGCACAACATAAAATAAGTGTCCTGGATGTAATAAACTACATCCGGCAGCAAGGCCTCTGATCGAGAAGTTTTCAGGAACATGGAACCACCTCTTAATTACTGTTGTTTCCAGATCCAATCTTTCCTGGGGTATTAGCACCTGTTAGGTTACCAGCTACGGGAAAATAGTGAAACATCAAATTGAGGTGAAAAAAACACAATGAAAGTGTAGTAGAAATACATTTTTATAGTTAAGGTGCCAGCAATGCATAGTTAAAAAAAAAAAACAACAAAAAAATTACAAGCGATACATTTTTGAAGGAAAAGAAATAATTACCAGCAATATATTTTTTGTATAGGAAATTATTAATGTTCCGAAGAAAATTAAATTTCGGTATTAAATGACCCATAGGGAGTTGATATGCCGACAAACAAAATAAGGCACAGCATCTTAAAAAAACAAGCGAAAAAAAAATTTAAATAATTTTTTTTAAATTACTTTTAAATTCAAATAAATATTTATTTATGTTTTGTTTTTAAATCACGCAATTGCTACCGACAGCAAACAGAAAAAAGTACAATTTATAAAATTTACCTGAATATTTCTGAATAATTCACGTGTATATTTGTAAAAATGTATGTGCCAACAGCCAAACTCTCTTCATTTTCACCAAGAGCAAAGTGATCTTGATCCTCGCTAGAGATGCCATTCCATAAGCGCAGTCATTTTAACAGGTGCGATGCTAATACAACAGTAACTGTACTTTAGCTTCCCGTTTACACGGAGAAACACGTCGATAACAAAAATCTAATATTTCTACAAAAAAACTGAAGTGCGGCGGACGGGAATGATTTTCTTTTTTAACACAACGTGAGTAAAGGCGAAAAAGTACAAGTGAAGGTGTGTAAAAGTCTTTACTAATGAAGTAATTCGCTTGAAAAAAAAAGCAGGTAGGGTTTTTTTTTTATCTTCTTACAGGATGGGCCGTACCTAACTCACCTAGAAACTTTACTGAATGAATAGATATCATCAGTTGTTCTTGTCAACGGGTTCCTTGAATGTAAATGTTTTAAAAATCCAAGAATGGATGCCAGCCAGACAGGCTAACAAGCGTTCAAAGTCGGAGAGGTGATCCTTGTCAAACGAATTTCTTTTTTTTTTCTTTTTAATAGTGTCGAGCAGGATACGTGAATTAATTTCAAACACTTAAAAAAAAAAAAAAACAAGTGCCGCATTGGCCTCAAATTAGAAATCCTTGAAAAACGGTAGTGTCGGGAACTGACAAATAAAATAGGATTTTTTTTTCTCTAATAAAGATAAAAAAAAAAATATATAAATCTTCTTAAAGCTTTTAAAACCGAACACAAATCCTTATTGCATAATTTAAAGGTTTACTTTTTTATCCCTTTATCTCCGGGATAAATGGTTGGCTGAATAAAAGATTATTATATTTTTTTACATCTGCTTAAAACCGGTCTTCATCCTGCTGTCTGCCTGTAAATAATACACAGCTGTTATTGTTAAGAACAAAAAGAAATTGATTACTCACTACAGAGAAGGCCAAAAACTTCATCTTCTTAAGTATGAAAAATTTTGTCAGCTTTTCAGAGTCGAATGAGGGCTTTTTTTTATAACTTCTTATATCCACACAAGATTTGTTACATTTCAACCGACAAGGTCTGTCAATTTAACTCTTTTTTTTTTTATCATTATATTTTTCCAGTTTCCAAACAAGATGTATCGGAATTGAAATTATGAATAAACTCTTCAAAGTTCATTTTTTTTTTTCTTTCTTTTGTACAATATTCATAATTCAATCGCAACATATGTCATTCGCAAACTAAAAATGTAATAAAAAAAAAAATAGACACTTTGTCGGTTGAATTTAAAAATCTTTTCTGTTAAATTCACACCAAAATAAAAGGAATTTTACCTAAAATTCCAACCAAATTCTCCTAGAGCGCGAGGCCTTTCCATTGCACTCCAGTTGGATTGACCTTTTCGATCGCCACAAATGTGGGCGACTTGGGTGCGCTATTTCTAAGTGTGGGCCCACTTCGATAAACAAGCCAAAATCAGACTTTTTTTTTTTTTCTTTTTGTATTTAAATTGTAAAAAATTTCTTGGACGTACCACGAATATCATTTTACGAAATGTAAATAACCCCCTGATGGTAATTTTTCATTTGAAGGTTAGAGTTGTTGCGAGGCAGGTTAAAAACAAATTTTGATTTAAAATTTATCATTTCAAAAGAGTGCCAAAAATTTAATAAACTTTGAGTTAAAATTTATAATTTTTGCGGGTGAATTAATATTTGCAATAAATAACTACATTATTTTGGGTGAATTAACAGAAAAAATCCGAATTTAACAAAACTTGTTTGGATTGAATTTCTGCTGCCAATATCACCCTTCTTAATGAATCTCTATTTTATTTTATTTTTCCAGTTTCCAAATGATTAACACAGGGTAGCAATAAAGTTACTATACAGTTACTTACAATAACAATTAAGACAAAGTGATTAATCAACAGTTAAAATGGTTCTGGTTAATTCTGGTTAATAACAATAAAATTCTATGGGAAACAATAGTAAATTAATTATCGATACTGTTCAAAATGAAAGCGACCTGTTTCAATGATTTGTTTTTTTATTATAGGTTACTCAAACAGTAGTGACTTTATTGCCACCGTGTGTGTGTGTGTGTGTGTGTATATATGTTGGCAATAAACTCATTAGTTACTTACAATAACAATTAAGATAAAGCAATTAATCAACAGTCCAGAAGTTTATTATTAAAATGGTTCTGATTAATAACAATAAAATTCTTTGGTAAAAAATAGTAAATTAATTACCGATAGTGTTCAAACTGCAAGCCACCTGCTTCAATACTTTGCTTTTTTATTATAAGTAACTGTATGGTGAATTTATTGCCATCCTGTGCATATATATATATATGTTTATATGAAGAAATATAGTTTTAAGGTGTGCTATATTTATGGGATAAAGTGCTCAATATCAGAGATAGAGCGTATATAAATATAAAAGTGAACATTGAAGTCAATACTCAGAGGTGACAGGCTGTTTCATGCTAGACGCAATTGTCAGGCCTGACGATTGGGTCTAACATGAAACAGCCTGTCGCCTCCAAGTGTTGACTTCAATGTTCACTTATTTATATATATATATATATATATATATATATATTATATTTTGTGTGTGTATTTAGGCAGTATTTTTTCATTTATGCATGTTTCATCAAATAATATTGACAAGTTTAGTCTATTTATTTTATGTAAATTCTTTTCATATCGTCTGATAAGCTTAATAATATTACCATTAAAAGAAAGAAAATCACAATATTGATACATATTTTTTAATCCTATCTAAGCTTTCAGCTTAAGCCATTATCAAAGATGACAATTACAATATATTAAACAATACACGGACAAAACAATAATGATAGTCTGTTTTTGTTTACATGGAAGATTTCCAGGCAATGACAAATTTGTGCATACAAGACGCTGGAAGCGAAAATCGTACCGCAGCTCATGACATCACACATGACCACGCGAGAGTAAAAACAAGAAGTATTAAGTATGGGAAGCCGTTGGTATAAACCAATGGCTTCTGTTACCAATTATAGGCATTTAAGAATATGATGAGCTTGGGTTAAGGGTCAATATTAGACAATAGAATGTTAGTTTCGAAAGACTGGTTAAGTATTTTTGAGACAAAAAAAAAATTAATTAAAATTCAATTATATTTATTCCAAAAAGGACTAGTTTTTGTTTTATTTTTTATTAAAAAAGAAAATCATACTTCTCACTTATAGTTGCAGCCTTTTAATAAACGTTGCAACCCTGCACACACAACAAAAAAAATTTTTTTTTTCTTTTTAAACTGGTGTATGAAACCTGAATGAAAATAAAGAAGCATATGGCCACATCATGTCAAAACACTTATTTCTGTATGATCACTGTAGTTAAGTAATGTTGAGCCTGGTCAGTCCCTAGATGGGTGATCGCTTGGGAATAGCAGGTGCTGTAAGCTTGGATGTGCAGGTGGTGTAATGGATAATGGCTCAGAATTGTTAATTGAAGAACCGAGTTCCAATTAGCATTGGGTTCATTATATTCAATTATGTGCAAATACCCTTAAGAAAAGTATGATCCCACTTCTTCTCCCCCAAACTATGGGTAATTAGTAAGACTTATCACTAAATCATTATTGTGAAAAAAAAATAAATAAAAACCTTAAAATCTGCTTTAGATAATCTGCAAAGGGTTGATCAGCTGCTGAAAACAAATCAATCCAAATCAAAAATGAAGGCTGAAGAACTTGAATTTAGATATCTGTATTAATTTTCTCTATTCAATAAACATTAGGATCTGATTGTAAGAACTAATTTTTACTTTAAGAAACAAAGCAAGAAAAGGTTTTTTTTTTTTTCTGGCAATTTTTGGTTAAACAACTGAAGGAGCTATTAACAAACACCATTTACATGTTAGGTTTTCTTTTCATAAGCTAAATTGAAACTGAAAGAGAGAGAGTTTTAAAAATTATAAACAAACATGACACGAGGCAATTAATTGCAATAAATTAGAGAAAAAGTTTTGTGATTAGTTGGAATGCATCTGTATTCTTTATGTAAAAAAAAGAATGCACAGAACAATTTTTAATATAAGATAAAAACAAAGAACTGTAAAATTATTCAAGGTGATTCAACTAAAAAGAAAGTTGTGACTTTATAAAACTACAGTAAAATTTGTTATTATAAAAAATTAATATTTTTGCTTTTTTAGTTTATTTCTTAGACATTTAATAGTCATTTTACTATGCTACTAACAGCTCTAAAAAGATAAGTTAAAAAAAAAAATATTTGCTTTCAAAATGATTGTAGTTGTATCTCTGGACAATTCTGGGACAATGATCAAAAAAAAGTTAGTTTGAGGTCCTAGGTTAGGAATTACCCCCCCCCCATCTTAGAAGTAAAATGTTATCTTATATAAAACTTGTTCCATACATTTTGTTAAGAAGATTAAGTAATGAAAGCAGTCATAAAGCAGCAAGCAAGGTACCTTGATGATCTTCCAGATTATAGAATAATTTGACTGTTTTATTATGACGAAATGAAACAGTGAAATCCCTTTGGAATCAACTCATTTTCTCTCCCAGCCGACATATTAAATTTATTGCTTGAGTGCAGTATTTTGGGAATGCAACAGACACACATTGTCAGCTATTCCTGGACACATTTGAAGTAATGAATGATCAAAAGTACACAGACCCTCACACACATAAAAGTACACAAGTGCGCAGTGCGGTCAATCGAAACAAGATAATTAAAAAAAAAACAACAATGTTGTGTTTGGCACAACTCAAATACTGTGGGTGACGGCATGGATATAAAATTAGACTAAAAAACAAAAAACTTATCAGGAAACAATATCTGTCTATATTTCTGAGATTTACATTATTCAAACTATTGTCCTCATCTCTGTTGCCATATTTATTACAACATTTTGGCCGTTGTACACTCTGACCTTCTTCAGGAATGTCGAACTGAACCCTTTATTTCACTTGCTGGGTAGACTGTTCTAGTTCCACATGCCATGTCTAATGGATGTCAGTTATCAGTTATCTCCTGTTAATTTCCCTCTCCAAGTTCTCCACTGCCTTAATCAGGTATTGAACTCACACTCTTTGGGTCCTGTCACTGGATCTAACCAACACCTTTATCCACTTAAGGACACATGGCACAGGAAACAATGTATTTCAAAATACATGCATTTAAAATCACAGTTTGTTTTCTTTGTAATCTTTTCCTTTTTTTTTTTTTTTTAAATCGATATAATCACAAGGCAGTAAAGCCACTAAGACACAAGGGGTTACAAGGTGTGGAAGAATTAAGAATAGAAACATTAATGAAGAACGGGAAGAGTAATCAGGAGGAAAGTAGATGATTGACATTGCATTTAATTTTTGGCAGATTAAAGTTGGCTGGAAATCATGAAGTTAGAAGAGAGTTCCACAAGTGGGAAGTGCGAGAAAAGAAACTGTTAGCATAGAATTTATGATTACTGCTAACCAGCACAACTGTAAATTGATGAAATCTCAATGCTAGTTTAGTACTGCATTTAAATTTATAAAGTTCAAGTACCACAGCAAAAAGCTCATTTGAACAATTACTATGAAGTATTTATTGAAAAGACACAGAGAGGCTATAAATATATAAAGAAGGCTAATTTTGAGTTGTTGTCACCTTACGAAACTCGTGGGTTCAATCCATGTGTTCAGTAGAACATAAATATAAAAGTAGTGGTTTCCAAATCCCGTGGTTCCCAACCAATTTTGGACCATGCCCCACTTTGGTATTTGTAAAATTCTGGTGCACGCCCCTGTAATATTTAATTCTTACATATTCAAAATTTTATTGCAATTCACGTAAAGGAAATTTAAAAGGCCATTAATTTGGTCTCTAAACAAGCTGCCAAAGACCATGGCATCCATGAAAGAGAAAAATTTTAAAAAAACAGACATATATAGTTTCAAAATATATAATAGAGAACTGAAAGGAAGAAATAAAATATTTGAATGAAAGCTTATTCTGTAATATGCTTTTGATCATTTTAATCATGAAATAATAATGCTAAATGAAATTTGAGCTCACATTGGTATAGTAAGCCAAAGGGTGCACATTCTACGAATGCCCCACTAAAATATTACCATGCCCCACCAGTGGGGTATGTGCCCTATGTTGGGAATCACTGGAATATACCCATCTGCTAAAGTACTGAGCTAATTCCAAGTACACATGCATCCTCAGACATTTTTTTGCTCATTAACATCCACAAATCCAATGTGATTGATACCACAATTAGGCTAACCTAACCTTACAGTTTCTGAGATAGACTGTTGGTGTGAGCAGACGTTAAACACAGCCATCAGGCCTGAACCCTTGGCGACTTCTGCTGGATTTCATACTTAAGGTTTGAATCAACCTGTGATATGGATTTTCAGGCACTTTCCCCCAAAGGTTCCACATGCTGGGATCTCAAGTATCTGGAGTAATTCCAGGCCAATATTCTTTCTCAAGTCACCTTCTTGACATATGTAAACTGACCCCCACAAGATTCGAACACAACTCTCATAGTTAGAACGCCAATATTCTAATCATTCGAACACGTGTCAAGTAGCAGAAATGTATTATAATACAAACTGGCATCATAAATGAAGAATTCTCTAAGAAAAATACAGAATGTAGTGAAGAAAAATAAAAACAAAATACCACAGAAGGCTGCATTTTGCTCTCCAAATCAACCTTTTGCAGTACCATGACTTACTGGGAAATATAGTAAAGTGATTTCTAGTTGCTTTTATCTAGAGTTTCGAATTCAGAGTTGTCATCAGAGACAGGGTGCCACCCAGAGCCGAGTGAGACTCATTATTGAATCCATTTTTAATGCCATGTCTCCTCAGGACTTAGACAATCATGGCTCTCCACAGATCTCAGTTCTTTATTATCTGTGAATTACTATGACTCCTTGGGAAAATGGGGAAGTGGTTTCTTGTTGCTTTCTCCATACTTTGTTCTTCAAATGAAATAACATATTCACATGTTGCCTATTGATAAACACTACAAAACTTTGTTGTATGCATGCATGCATACATACATACACAAGATTATCCAGACACTTTTGACATACAAGGGTCTAGCAACCAGGTTCTTGGAACTGAACACCAGACAACCTGCACATTAGTGCAGGTCGATTTTAGAACCATGGTATTGCACTCAATTTGAAAGTTGGGGTTTGACATGATGAACAACAACAACAAAATATTTTTTTCATATCATTATCATTTTTTAGGAAATGAGTTCAAAGTTTAGGTTCAGAATTGGGGCATTGGAATTTTATTGATGAGGATTAGTGAAAGCCTTATAAAATTTATAATTTACTGAAGCTTTATAAATTGTGTATGGCACAAGCACATTATGATTAAATCACTGTGCCATCAAATAAGACCTTTATTTGCTTCAAAGGGAAATTGTACTGAACAATTTAGCTATATTATGATGTAATATGTTATATAGTGCAGTTGTTTTAGTGTGATTTTCAATAAAGAATGCAACTTTAAAACATTTTATCTCAATTTGTGCCAAGGAGTATTAATGGTGTTACATACACTTATATCTTTTTTTTTTTTTATTTTTATTAAATGATGTCTGACATGAAAGTATATGCAAAGAAGTAAATCATGGAATCCCATCATGTGGAAAAAAATGCACCTATTGATATTGCACTTTTTCAGCATTTACAACTTGAACAGTGGATGTGAACACACTCAGTTTGGAACACGTGTCATCGGTTGCCAACCCCTGATTTAGAAGATATCTGTCTATATTTCTTAGAGATGAGGTATTATAATTATTTACACACTTTACATTGTTTGGACTGTTTTCCTAATCTTTGTTGCCATATTCATGACATATCGGCTGTTGTATGCTCTGGTCTTCAGGTGATTAGAATTTCAAACCAAACCCTTTATTTCATCTACCAGGGTAGATTGTTTTAGTTCCACATGCCATGCCTCTTCCAGATATTTCAGTATCAGTCATTTCTTTTTAATTCAACTTTCCAAGTTATTGTTCACCTCTGCTGTAGCCAGGTAATGACACATGGCCCAGTAGATAAAAGTATTGGTTGAAGTAATTCAGTGACTGGATCCAAAGAGTTGCGAGTTCAATACTGAACTCGTAATTCAAAAAACTTGTATCTCAAATCAATTTTCACCATTCCTAGCCACTAAAAATCACCCATATTTTCCTAAAACTTACAGATCATCTTAAGGGGTCAGCAACCTTTTGCTAACTATGTGCCTATTTAGGGTTTTAAAATCATTCAGTGTGCCAATAGAATATGTATTTTTATACACGTCAAGATCAATATAACTGTTCTACAATATATTTTATATAGTAATATATAAAATAATATGTAAACTACATTAATAGAAATGAACTGTTTTTCAAAGTTCTTTTTTTACAGTTTTTATTATTAATGGGAGTGCAACAAGTGAGCAGTTTTGAAACAACTAAATATCTTTTTTGTATTGTAGTAGTTATTGGTTCAAACTTCATGATGTCATTTGCAGCTGCATACCATTGGAAATTGCTTGGCGTGCCATGAGTGCCATAGGTTGCCAACCACTGCTTTAAAGTTCCCAAAGAAAATTAAATTTTGGCATTAAATAACAGATAAGGAGTTGATGCGCAGTTAAACAAACAAATCAATCAATCAACTGAAAAATTTGTTAAAATATAACAATTAGTATATTGCTCCATTTTGCTAAGTTAGTTCAGAATACTTAGAAACAAATTAAAATAGTTAACTAATATAAACAATTAATCTCAAGAAAAGAGATTTTTGACAAAAATAATTCCACTTGTAAATAAGCGTTGAAGAAAATAAAGCATATATGATGAAACTCCAGCCACTTATTTTTTTATTCTGAGGTGACAGAAAAAAAATCAAGGGTTCACCATGAAGACCCTGTTCAATATCTATGCAATGGTGGGTTGGAAATACACCCCACTTTCTGCTAAGTCATAAATGCTCAGTACGTATTCCAGAGATGTAAAAAAAAAAAAATTTCCTCTGTGAATGCCATGCAGCTAAGTCTAAAAACCAAATGAAAATGAGATAAGCAACCTGCTTGACAATCGCCTGTCAGGAGATGATCTTTGGTCAATTTGGAATCTTTGCTCACCTGGCGTCTGGTCCGGGATGTTCCATCAAACAAAGATGAGCATGTCGCTGTCAGCTGAATACAGTCAGTGAAGTGATCCAGAAGAAAAAGTCAAACATATCTTCTATCATTCCCTGCTCCCAGACTCTGCTGGTGCCTGAACTTTAGAATGCCAGGTGCATGGTAACATTAGATATCTTAAGTGCTTAACAACACAGCTTCTCTGCAGAATGGTATGAAACAGTGCGTTTCCCAGGCAAACAAATCCGGGCAAGAATGGCAGTGTGTAGCCTGTGACAGCGTCTCTTCATCTCATCATGAATTGACTGCTTTGAATACTTTTCTTTCAGCTGATTTTTCAAATAAGATCAAATATGACAGGGAAAGATTAACTTGGAAAAACTTTAGTGCAAGATGAACGAGTCAAATTGATGAGTTGGCCTGAAAAGTTACCAGTTGTGAGCAACACTTCCAGTAATTGTGTTTCGACAATCTGATAAACCAAGCCAGTTGCATGCATGAATAGCCAATATTTTATTTCTTCACATTTCTCTGTCAGAATGGAGTATGCAAGTCTGCATTAATTTAAACGAATATGCAGGCAGTGGAACAGATATTGGCACAGAAAGTGGTATCGGCATGACAATTTCAAATTCCAGTCAAATCTATTGCATTAATGTTCACACATATACCCTTGTGAACGGACATGAACCTGTCTCTTCTTCCCCACCATCAGGTGTGGTTTAAATAGCTTGGCAGACTAGGTTTTCTAGTCTCGGTGGCAACTAGTCGAGAGAAAGGATAAATCTGAATTCAAAACTAGCCTGATGAGGGATGGGCTTTGTCAGGTTATCTTGACTCAGACATACCTAGCACTGATACAGCTTCAGTATATGTAGTGCACCTGCGACCATTATGAATTACAGGATTTGTGATCGAGTCTACATTATAAATATGTTATTGTAAGGACTGTGTGGTGGTTATAAAAAAAGATGAACGCAACAATTAATTCTCTCTTTTCACTGGCTTTTTCATAGGATAAATCTAAACTGAAGGAAATAACAAGAATTTTTCAGCTTCAAGTCCAAGAAATCCAGTCGATAACCTTTCAGTGACAATAAATTTCCCGTTTCCTTGTAAATCAGAAACCATTAGAAAGAGAACGGTGTAATAACATGATAAATACTTCTTTCCTTAAAAAAGAACAGGCATTAGTTCTTTATTAAAACGAATGGAAGAAAAGTGAAAATGAAAGTGACTTACAACCAAACAAGTTTTATTACATCAAAGAATTTATATAATACTAAAACTAATCTTTTGTGTGTGTGTGTATATATATATATATATATATATATATATAGGAGGCATGGATTGAGGAAGTGGAGAGCTGAATTCAAATTTACATTCACTTATATGCTAATACCCTTGGGAAAGGTGTGAATCCTCCTTTTCTCCCTCCAGCTATGGGTAAATAGTAGGACAGACTGAATTCTATAGCCTTGGATGGCAGCTGGTCTAGGAGAAGGACAACTCTAAATTCAAAACGTGCAGAGGGGTGTTTGGGGACCCCGTGGCATGTAGTGTACTAGGTCTCTGTATTCGTCCATTCAAAAAGTGTGAATGGCCCTGCACGAAACCTTCGCCACTATAATCAAATTTCATGTGCTGTTGTCAGGCAGTCGGTTTCCTAGGAACTGATCTGCTTGACCCTCATACGTCGAATTCAACAGTAGAGTCAAGTAATATATATATATATATATATATGTGTGTGTGTGTGTGTGTGTGTGTTTCTTCCTAAGATATAGCTTAAATGATATATAATACCCCAACCAATTTGGAAGCATATTATACATTGAATCCCTGCAGAGTACAGTGCCAAATTACATTAAAATTAAACAAGGGGTTCTTGAGCTCAGGCTGTTTTACTCTTTTGATAGCATTTTTTTAAAAGGAAATTCAGTATAATTTTCGAAACACATTCTTATACTAATATTGGTATAAATTATCACCCTGGGGATACTATTACATGAATGGAAAGGTCTTTAGTGTGATATCAGTTTGCAATTCTATTCTACAAAAATATACTTTTTTTTTTTATTAATTCCTTATACTGCATTTGACCTAAGTAATAATGTATAATGCGTGAGTAATAAGAATTATTATTACAATAATTTGTATTGGAAATCCAAATTAAAATATGTATAATTAATAATATAATTGATAATATTGTTATCTCATCATTTTGGATCATGAACTGTTTTTAAAAGGAATGCAACAAGTTTATGGGTCGTATAGTAATGTCTAAAGATACAACACAATCTTCCATCCACTTCATTCCACCCTCATTTTACAATATGTCATCTGAAGCTTAATTTTAACCAAATTTAAACTGACACCTTTTTTCTTCATGTATTTTGACCATTTTACTTGGATTATTTTTTATTTTCTGATTTCTTAGTGATTTTAGATTTATGGGCAAATGAATGTGTCAGTTTAAACTGACATCAGGATGATATGAGTTAATATGTTAAAAGATTCAGTGTCTTTGAAGTTCAGGACAATGTTTCTTTTTTGGTGGGGGAGGAAAAAAGGTCACGTATAGCCTACTCAGTCCAGTCAGGCAATGAGCCAAATTCTGCTGCTGGCCAGACTGCTGATGATTACCAAATCCTGCAATTATTAATTTCATTATATCATTTTAAGCTATAAAACATTTTGTCCCATCTCTTTCATAAAAATAATTTCTTGTCAGTTTAACAATAATTTTAAAAATTGTGATTCTCTTGATATATGGGTAAATGCAAGATACGTCAATCTTTCAAGTTGCGGAATGTTTACCTTGAAAATCATCATCTTTATTCTGGTTCTTCATAAGTGCGGAATAAAAGCAAGTGCCTGCAAATGCTCAATATCCTTGCAGAGTTCATTATTATTATTTATCTATTATGACCACAAGTACAATTCTAAAATAAGATTGCTGCAGTAGATTGGTTTGGTTTAAAGCATATCAACCTTAATGGGTTGTTTAATTCTGACAAGATTTTTATTCCTGGTAATATTTTTCATCTATCTATCTATCTATCTTGGTCCCTTCATATCTATCTATCTCAGTATATATTGGTTTGATTTGTTTTGTTTTACAGCATATCGACCTCAATCGGTTATTTAATGCCAACAACATTTTTATTGCTAGTAATATTTTTTTCAAAAATGTATTGTTGCTAATATTTTTTTTTCCTTCAAAAATGTACTGCTGGTAATATTTTTTCCTTCAAAAATTCATTGTTGGTAATAAAACCTATATTTCACTTTCATAGTGTTTTAACCCCAGTTTGGCAGTTAATTATTTGCCCATAGCTGGGACCCTGACAGGTGCTACCACCCCAGGCCAGGGTGGACCTGGGGACATCATCCATTAAGCAATTAAGAGGTGGTTCCACGCTTCTCAAAACCTCCTGATCAAAGGCCTTGCTGTTGGATGTAGTTTACTGTCGTACCCAGGAGACACTGCAGTAGAGATGAGATTTACTGTTACTGTTTCTAAAAATGGTTGGTTCTCTGTACCACTCCATTAAGTACCTGACTCCTTGGAATTGTTAATCAGAGAGTAACGTTATAATTCCAGTTGGATTCGTTATATTCACTTATGCGCAAATACCCTTGGGAAAGAAATGAATCTACCATTTTACCCCAGCTATGGGTTAATTAGTAAAACTTGTATCACTAAACTATTATTACACCCCCCCACAAATTGTTACAATCTAAAAATATTTTCTGGCTCTAAATAATCTGCAAACAGTTGATAAGTTGATGACTTAATCTATTTACATTCTCTAGAATATAAATGTATGGAAACTATTATGGCGACAAAATGAGGGATCAGTTTATATATTGAATGTAATATAGAACTGATCCCCCACTTTATATTCACGTTATACTTAGTTTATCAAATTCTGATGAGACATGAATTCACCTCTTCTCCCCTCAGCTACGGGTTAATTAGTAAGACATATCACTAAAACCATTCTTTCTTTTTATTTGCCATTTCCTTTCAGGATGTAGGCAACCATGGCTCTCCACCTCCCCTATCCCTTATATCTCTCAATTTTTGTTCCTCTGCCACCTCCCCCACACCACGTTCTGTCATCCACTTGCTTAAGCCCACCAGGTATGTCACACGTTGCTTTCCTTTGTTTCTCTTTCCCTCTATTTGACCTGTGAGTATCAGATTCTCCAGGCCCTCCTTTCTCATTACATATCCCAGAAATTTCATCTGCCTCTTCCTGATGTTAAACATAAGCTTTCTCTTTAAAACAAAGAAAAAACGAGAAGATTCTTACAATTTAAAATTATTTTCTGGTTTTAAATAACCTGCAAAAGGTTGATAAACTGTAAAAAATCAAAAAAAAAAAATCAAATTGCTAAATTTATTCAAGAATTGCTATTCTTTAATACCATAACGGACTATATTTTTTTTCGCACAAAGCCTGAAGATTTTATGCTAATTAACATTAGAAATTCATGAAGGAAACTGAAATTAAAAAAGAAAATTTATTTTAAGTTAACAATTAACACAAATGGCATCTTTGTCTCTCCAGTCCTCATCGAATTAGTGGCACTGACAATAGTTTTGTATAACACCAACAACTGAACTTCTTGTTAGTATTTTTTCAAGATATTTACATTATTCTTCGGAAGCACCAAGCAGGAGAACTAGAGACTTAATTCTTCATCATAGCAAGGCATGTTGAGTTCAGATGCAGAGAGTGAATTATGGAAACAAAAACACATATCCAAGTAATTTATTTATAAAAAAAAAAAATAACTGACAGATGTAATACTGGTTGCAAAGAGATTAAATTTTGCAGGCCATAAATCAACACGAGTTTGATTCACATACTTACAATTCTTTAAAAACACACACACATTATATATATATATATATATATGTATATATATATAAGTGAACATAGAAGTCAACACTTAGAGGCGACAGTCTGTTTCGTGCTATATGCAATCGTCAGGCCATATATATATATAAAGGATATCTAAAGAAATTTAAGTATATATATATATATATATATATATATATATATATATACACACACACACACACTTTCTGTTTTTATGTTATTTTTATAGTATTTAATTAAATGCTCTGTTTTTAACTAAACAGTATTAATTACATTTACCAGCTTGAATATTTGAGAAATTTCATTGAAAATATGCATTCTCTGACAGGAATTGAACCTGTATTCCCATATAGAAGCTGTCATTTAACCTGACATGCTGTACCATTCAGCTACAGAGAAGCATCTGGTTAGCAAAGTCAAATTTTACTATTTATAAATACACAATCTTCAATGATTTTTCTTGATCGATCATTTCAGCTCACAAAAGGTAACTTAGCATAAACAATGACAATATATAATGAAATGGATTAAGTCTGACAATTATTTAATATATTTTTTTCTGTTTATATGTTATAAAATTAATCGTTCACTCACCAGTAGTTTACCATCACCCAAGCAGACACATTTGTAGTGTTGAATTTAATTGTGTAGCGAATTTTAACGTGTCTTTGTTTTAACATCCTAAAATAAATAATATTTAGCTCTACTCTGTATTGAGCTCTCTTTTAAATTAAATATTATGTAGTGGAATTATACTTCAATTGTTCTCATTTTCCCTAGGGATATATATATATATATGGGACAAAGTGGTTAGAAGGTTTGCTTTCTGACTATGAGTCCCATGTTCACATTTGTCAGGAAGTGGACTTCTTGATGTTATCAGTCTGGAGGCACCTTTGGAAAGTGCCTGGAAAACATGGGTTGACCCAAGGAAAATTTGGTAGACAGAACTGCTTCCACAAAGTCACAAGTCCTTGTGATTGTGAACTTGAGAATTCTGGCATCATTCAAACATTCTCTCACAGGAACTGTCCTGTGGAACTCCCTTCCCTATTCCAGTTTCCCTGAGAGCTATAATCTCCGGTGGTGGTGGTGGTGGAGAAGAAGAAGAAGAAGAAGGGTGTGCTCGGAAAACAAGAGTGGCCAGCCATTATATATAAGAATTGTTAGTAGAGATAGATATGTGCATGTGAATCTCATGCCCTTATAATCAATACGCAAAGGTACAGGATATTTGAAGTTTTCAAAAACCAAACATCGAACATTTTGACGACCAATCTTTGCGAGTCTGTATGTAAAAACAGATGAAGGGTTGCTTCGAAAGAGACAGTGGGAAATAGGTCCTAAGCTATTTATTCGCACCTCATATACAAATATAAATGCAGGTAGTATTTACATTATTTGGACTATTGTCCTCATCTTTGTTGCCTCAAGGACACATGGTACAGGAGATAAAGGCGTTAGTTAGATCCAGTAACAGGATGAAAAAGTGTGAGTTCAATACCCAGAACTTGGAGAGAGGAATTAATAGGAGATAACTGATAACTGACATCCATTAAACATGGCACGTGGAACTAGAACAGTCTACCCCAGTATGCAGACTAAAGGGTTCAGTTCGACATTCCAACCACCTGAAGAAGGCCAGAGTGTACAACGGCTGAAACATTGTAATAAATATGCCGACAAAGATGAGGACAATAGCCCGAATAATGTAAATAATGTACATAATACCTCATCTCAGAAATATAGACAGATACAGGTAGTATTTGATTGCACTTCCAAACCCATCAACATTTGTACAAGGGTGATGTGAATAAACATCGAAATATTCACAAGACCTATTGTGAATTATAATATTTTTTATAATGTTTGATTTTGTGAAATTTATGTATGTATACATTTAGGAAGAACCTCATTATTTTGAACGAACTCATTCGGCCAGGAGAGTGGTGTTTCACCCATGGTTGGTAACAAAAATGGTCACTTGGACTAATCAGCAGTCCTAGCAAATAGTTACTAGTGATGGTCATGCTGTTCTAGTGGAAGTAAGCTGACAACTACTTGTGCTGCAGAAACTAAATACATAAAAAGACCAATCATACTCATTAATAAAACTGTAATTAACGACGATATAATTTTCAATGATACTTTTGCCATTTCCGATTCATTTTTTTTCCAATGGACAAAATTTCAGGATGAAAACTTTTACATTTTCCAGATGGAAGCAATAAATGAATATGCATATAATCTAACTGCAATTGGATTTTTAACTTTGTGTTGGGTGCAAAAAAAATAACTTCAATGATATAATGTATTTATGTGTATTTAAAACAAATACCATATCCTTTGAGGATGTTCGCGATTGTTGCTCTCCACAAATCCTACTTTATCATCTGCAAATTATGCCATACATTCATTGTAACATGGCTTATCTCCTGGCAGACAATGGATTCTGACGTCTCGATGGTAAAATATTCCCAAAAAGTAAATGGGGGCTTTAAGAGTTGTATATTTAAGAAAAGATGGATCTTGGAGTTGGATAATTTAACAAGACACTTTTTGCACCTGTGCAAATTTGACCTCTTACTCAATCTATAAAAAGTGCTTAATGAGGCGACAGAGCAGTGTGAGTGTGGTAGCGAACAGAAGACGTGTTGGATTGGCTGACTTATGCTGTGCTGTTTGGTGAAAGAAATTAGGAAACTTTATTCCAAGCAATTAGAAACTGACTACATTCACAGTAAAGATAGTTGAATGGTTTTTTTTTGTTGACTTCTTCACAGTTTAGAATTCATTAATTGATTCACTTTCTGTTGTGGAGTAGTTTTCACAGTGGAGGCTTGTATTTCAAATAGTCGTCCTAAATTAGGTTCGACGTACAAAACGTTAGGAACTTGAAGATAAGTGTTGACGCAGCAATTTAGTTGTGATGGTTGGTACTTCAATGTCCGATATCGTCTGACGCGCTCAACACCACTGAGCCGAACTGGCGACTGCTACTACTACTTATTACTTATTATCTGTGGGAGAGTCCATTACAATAGAATAGGTAATATGGCATAACACTTTCTACAGCTTATCAACCCTTTGCAGGTTATTTAAAGCCAGAAAACATTTTATTAGATGGTAAGAATTTTTTTTTTTTAGATAATGATTTAGCGATACAGTTTATTTTATAGCATATCAGTCTCACTCTGTTAATTAATGGCAGCATGATTTTTACAATAGATTCATAAGAATAGAATATGTATTCTTTGTAAGGAATCGGTTTGTAGATCAGGTTTCATTGACATACTTTTGTAAAGAGGGTTTTTGTTGAGAGCCAAATGTATTGCTGGTAATATTTTTTTTTCCCAAAAATGTATGGTTTAATTAAAAGGAAAAACTTGTAAATTCCAACAAATGATTTATTTTTTATGGCAATATTTCAGCTAGCAGTTACTAGACTTGGTCACTCCTTAATTTGAGTAAAACGGCATTAAATTGAGGAATGACCAAGACCAGCAACTGCTAACCAAAATATTTCCATAAAAAATAAATCATTTGTTGGAATTACATGTTTTTTCTTTTAATTATACAACTACCAATGGAGACAAGCAACCTAACTTTGTACTGTTTGGTTTGGTTCACTTTACAGGGTATCAACCTCAGTGGGTTATTTAATGCTGACAAGATTTTTATTGCTACTAATAATTTTTCCTCAAAAATGTACTGCTGGCAATATTTTTTTCTTCAAAAATGTATTGCTGTTGATATATATATTTTTTTTTTCCAAAAAATGTATTGCTGGTAATATTTTTTTTTTTTCTTCCAAAAAATGTATTGCTGATAATATTTTTTTTCTTCAAAAATTCATTGCTGGTAATATTTTTACAAAACTGTACTGTTGGTATTAAAAACTATTTTTACACTTTCATAGTGTTTTGAACTCTGTTTGGGGGGTTAACTATTTTCCCTTAGCTGGGACCCTAACGGGTGCCACCATCCAGGTCAGGGTGAACCTGGAAACACCAGCAATTAAGAGGTGGTTCCACACTCCTCAAAACCACCTGATCAGAAGCCTTGCTGTTGGATGTAGTTTATCGTCTTACCCAGGACAGTTTCACGATAGAAGTCTTACTAACTAACTGGCAGAGAGAGATGGTGAATTCATACATTTCTCAACAGTATTTGCACATAAGTGAATATAGCAAACTCAACTGGAATTGGAACTCTGCTCTTCGATTAATAATTCCAAGCCATTATCCATTATATCAGCAGTACATCCAAGCTTACACCACCTGTACTGACCCAATTCAACATTGCTTAACTTCAATGGTTGTACGGGAACCAATGTTTCAATGTGATATGGCCATAAGCCAGTTTGGAATTCAGAGCATAGTTTATACAAATGTTAATATATCTATATAGGAAATGTATTTCTGAGATAAATGTGAATGAAGTTTATTATATAGGACTTCATTTCAGTGGTCCTCGTTAACCTCATCCTTTTCTTTGTCTAGTGATAAAAATAAATAAAAGAAACCATAATTGATCTTTGTTGCTCGACAATATCAGCGTTTTTCTGAAAATGTGTTTCTGGCACTTATGAAACTTGAAAAGCTACTGAAACCTCTCACCATTTTCTACATGTTTTCATTTCTCTTCTTTAACTGATTGCATTTATCATTTGCAAATTTGTTCAATTGACAACAGTATAAAATAGCTTAAGTCTATCTGAGCTTGCATACAGTGACACAAAGAAAGACCTGGTGTGTCAGTGCTAAATTTCATGCAAGGAAATAGGCTCCCAAAAGAAAGCTCAAACAAAGTCATATATAAGATTACCACATACGATATAAAAATAAAAAAAAACTGTCAGTTATATCCACCTGGAAATGTGGCATATTTAGGTTTGTTAATAAGCCTAAGGATTATATATATTACATAAATATTTTAAAAAATAATTCAACTGTTCTCCATTCCTCGCAAGCATTCAACATACATCTAAAGTTTATTGTCACTATAAATATTCTTTAGTGGGTACACATACTTAAGTAAATTTCTGATTTTTATAATAGCATCCGTGTATACGGATTAAATGTTTTTTATTACTCTAAATGTTTCAATCCCAGATTAAAAACAAATCCCTTAATTGTGTAAAATGTATAGAGAAAATTTCAGATTAAATTTCTGCTTATAATTGTGTTTTATTGATCCAGCTTATTGATAAGCATGAAACTCGTTCAAATGAACATAATCCAACCCCTTCACAATTTAGGAGATAGTAAAAGTGTTATATATATATATATATATATATATATATATTATTTACATTATTTCGACTATTGTCCTCATCTTTGTTGCCTTATTTATTACGTTTCAGCTGTTGTATGCTCCAGCCTTCTTCAGGTGGCTGGAATGTCAAATTGAACCCTTTATTTCGCTCACTGGGATAAACTGTTCTAGTTCCACGTGCCATGTTTAATGGATGTCAGTTATCAGTTATCTCCTGTTAATTTCCCTCTAAAAGTTCTCCACTGCTTTAACCGGGTATTGAGATTGTGAGTTCAACTTAAACAAGGAGATCGACCAGAAGAGATGCAGGAGATTCTGAAGTCATCTGGAGGCCATAGTATGTATGTATGATAGATATATATGTATGTATGATAGATATGTATGTATGTATGTATGTTTGTATGTATGAATAAAAGCAAAAGAAAAATCCTCTTAGCCAATGCATATCATCCTCTGAGGAACTCTACCAAGGCAAATACAAGGATTTTATTGTATTTATATACAAGAGCAAAATGTTTTTGATTTTTCAAAATTTTTCAGTTTAGGAACACTCATACATATTCATCAGATTGGCTGAAAGGTCAGAAAATCTATGGCGAACATAATTCAATTTGTAATAAACGAAAGTGAGTAAGTGATGTTTTTGAAAAATAAATATATATATATATATATATATATATATATATATATATATATACATACACACACACACACATATACATATATTGACACGTGTGCATTGTACACACGCAATATATAGACACACACATGTTTTATATAGACACACACACACATATATAGACACACACATATAGACACACACACACACACACACATATATATATATATATATATATAGACACACACGCACAAACAAAAAAAACTCAGTTTCATGAAAAGGTTTCTATGACTGATGTCATTTCAGATTAATGATTTTTCTCCTGCTGTTAAAATTAATGTTTTGCCACAATATAATTATGATCAATGTTTATGAATAAAGATTAATTATATTAAAAATAAACCATTGGCTAAGATCATTTTCCTCTCTGATCTTTAGCATTTCCACGCTCTTAATTTACACGACGCCAATAACTGCAGTGGAGATGACTTCTCACTATCTTGTTTAACTTCTTCATTACATTAATCAACAGGAAATTTATCAAATCCCACAGTGCAGACAAGCAATTTAGTAGAACAAGTTCTGTTTTTAATACAAGCTGATTTTGTGCAGAGGTCATTCCTGTATGAGATGCTGAGTACAGAAATAACCTTCAAGTTTTAAAACTAATAACCACCTCCATATTCACAGCTTTGAAATATTTAAGAAAACTCTCATTAAAAATCCTCCGACATTCTAGAACTTTAGTTATGACAAATTTAGTATAGAGGATAAGGAAATTGAATGAAAGATAAGTTGTGCTTGGGATGTGTTTTGTCCAAAGTTGTAAGACACTACAAAATCTAAAATTAACTTGAAAACTTGGGCAATGTTCTAAAATTGTCTTGTCAGAGCTAGGCCATCAAAAAGATGTCATGAATGACAGTATACTCGTTCAGAAATATTTAAAGTATTATCTACAAACAACTGCTTTTTCAGATCTATTATTAACAATGGGTTCAAGCAAATGAATCATTTCAGCCTGAAAGAAAACAATTCCTCATCATATCCTATAGACTGGCGCTACAAAGTCACATAAAAAGATATTTGATTTGTTTTTTATAGGTTATCAACACTTTCTTTTGTTGATAATAATGATTTTAGTGATGCAAGTCTTACTAATTAACTAGCTGTAGGGAGAAGAGGTGGAGTTGTACCTAACCAGAAATTGGTTTTTTGGTTTGTTTTACAACATATCAACCTCAATGGGTTATTTAATGCTGACAAAATTTTTATTGTTGGTAATATTTTTTTTCAAAAATCTATTTCTGGTAATATTTTTTCCTTCAAAAAAATCTATTTTTGGCAATATTTTTTTCTATAACAAATCTATTTCTGGTAAAAAAATTTTCATCAAAAATCTATTTCTGATAAAAAAAATTTCTTTCAAATATGTATTGTTGGTAAGATTTTTTCTTTTTTTTTTTTCAAAAAAATGTGTAACTTGGTAATATTTTTTTTTTTTTCAAATAATCTATTGCTGGTAATATTTGTTTTTCAAAAATGTATAGCTGATAATATTTTTTTTTACAAAACATTTCTGGTATTAAAACCTATTTTTACACTTTGACTCCAGTTTGGGGGTTAACTATTTGCCCATAGCTGAGACCCTAACAAGTACAACCAACTCAAGTCAGGGTAGACTTGAGAACACCATCAATTAAGAGGTGCTTCCACACCCCTCAAAACCTCCTAATCAGAGGCCTTGCTGTTGGACGTAGTTTATCGTCTTACCCAGGACGGTCAGAAATTGGTAAACAAACAAAAAATTACAATAAAGCGAGGGATAAATTCTATATTACAATCAATGTATAAACTGATCCCTCATTTTGCGACCACGGTAGTTTCTGTACATTTATATCCCAAAGAATGTGTTTAAAGTACAATATAGAAATCTAACAAAGTTTTGAAGAAATTTGACAAATGGAAAAAATGTTTCATAGAAACTAAATTTGATTATACATTTTGCCTTTCTAGAATTCATCAGATCCAAAAACGTTTCTTTCTTTCTTTCTTCTGGTTTTGGATCTGATGAAGCCTAGAAATGTACAAAATTTGTCAAATTCCTCCATTCCAATGAATGTAAATAAATCTATAGGACATGCTTGTGTAGGCAATCAGTATTTCATTGATTCATTCATTTTCTACAGCTTATCAACCCATTGCAGGTTATTTAAAGTCAGAAAATGTTTTTAGATTGTAAGAATTCTGTTTTTTTTGAGATAATAATGATTTGGAGATACAAGTCTTACTAATTAATAGAAGAAGTGAATATAATGAACACAGCTGGAATTTGAACTCGGTTCTCCAATTAACAATTCTAAACCATTATTCATTATGCTTACTTCATTAAAATAAGCTGAAATTATTTTAAGTGTAAAAGCAAAGATTTCTTTGAATTTCTTAGGCCTATTGCAGCAGCAAACTACAGCAAACTCAAATTAAAATATATCACTAAGTGGAATGAGGAGCTTTTGAAATAAGCATCCAGTTCTGACCATGAGTTGCACCATGAGTAGATATGTAGTATGGAACACCATGCCTATGTTTATCCTCTTCTTTTTCTCTACTCGCCTCAGTAATTTTGATACAAATGAAAAAAAACTCTACAATGCTTTTGATGGTAAATAAAATCAATGCTTTCGATCATAAAATTTCATTTATTTTACAATTGTTTTCTTGACTGATGAGACAGGTACATTTGACCTAAACATGGACACAAGGACTTTGCTGAAGTCCTGTCTATAACACTTCAAAAGATTTTTAATCAGTCTTTGGTATCTCTTGCATCTTAAATTAAGATTGACACAAATTAATAGTTGTGACATTGTAAGTGTTGCAAGTACATTAGAAGAAAAGAACAATGTTATTTTCAAACGCTCAAAAAAGACAACTAAGGGTACATATCCACTGGTGAGAAAGGAGTGATAAGTGTAAAAAAAAAAAAAAAAAAAAAAAAAAACACGTCAACTATGGATGTAATTGTGCCCAATACCCCCAGTGGAACAACAAAATTTAGGCTACTCTATACCTACTCAGAGATTCAAAATTTCTCTGTCTCTGAACAAAAGACGAAAACTCTCAAATGTTCATGTGTGCTTGTTCCCAGGTGGAATTATCTATGTTGTCTTTCTGTGTAAAATCTGGGTTGATCTACCCAAAATTTTAAGGGTTCTTTTATCTCCCTCCTACCAATGTTAATTAGCCTCACACTGGAGACCGAAAAAATACTTCCAATGATTTACTTTGTATCATTTTTCTTGGGTGGGAAGGGAAGAGGAATAAGAACAAAATCAAGACACCTAACATATGTATGGAAGGAGATACCTTACTACACCTGATCTCTTTAATAGTTTGTAACTTAGATGAGTGAGCTGTAGCAAAGATTGGGAGGCATTCAGCTTACTATTTATTTGTTAGACGTGACACTTTATGATTCTGATGATAATAAAGAGTGTTCCAATAACTTAGACCAATTTTAAATGTGAATTAACTTTAAGCGTCTGATGATTTTTTTTCTTTTTCTTTCAGATTTGACAACTTAATTCTTTGGCAATTTCAACCATGGAAAGATTAACAATCAAACAACGTGTTAAAGTTTCAAGAGTGCAGCTGGAAAAATTGTTTGTAAATTCAAACAAACTGAGTGGGTGGCAGATGTGAAAACACCATTGTGTGCTCATTTATGCCGTTCAGTTGAAAACATTGCTGCAGTGCATGAGAATGCGGCTGAAAATCCAGACCCCTCTATTCGTCATCACATGTAGGAATTGAACCTCTCCACAACAACGTTACATAATTTCCAATTGCACTCTTGGTTGGTTGATTATGTTGACCCCAAAAAATCACAAAGTGCACGAAATGCATTTCTGTTTGAACATCCATTTTTGCAATAAGCTTCGATAACTTTCCAGACTAGTCTAGACAATGTAGATGATAAAAGCAATTAAAATTTTCATTCTTTTGATATAGCAAAAGATTTACAGACAGGTAACCCTGAAAGCATAGGTTCTCTTCTGATCAACAGTTAAGCAACATCAATTGTGATCAGTATTTGGATGAGCACTTAGGTATGCCAGGTAAAGCAGCATATGACCTTGTGCCATACTAAGCAGACCAGAGTAAATGTTGGGGGTGTGATTGGAAAGTACCTGGGTGAGAATCACCTGGCAGACTCCATAATTGATGATTCCAATCAAGTGAGAGAAGTGATGGTTTGTTCTGTGATGGTAAACATGAGTTTACAATTTTTTTTTCAAAATTTTCTGGTGATTTGCTGGAAGTTGGTTATCTTGAATGTTCCTTATTTGAATCAGCAATCAATCAATTTTGAAATGCACTGGTAAAGGTGCAGCAAATGGAGATAAAGAAGTACAGTCACCTCCTGGGAACAGATGTGTTGGGACGCAAACTTGTGTCTAGCGAAAGTTCATATAAAGTTCTATCTGCAGTCATAAATACCAATTTCATAAAGTAATAAATATCTGAAAGTAAACCAAAGGTAATCTATAATAAGTATTTTTTATCTTTGCCTGTTTTAAAAATCATTCTCCCTTGCCCAGAAAAGACAATAATGCCACTGAGACTAAAAAGGTTACCGAGAGTGAAAAAAAGATGAACGAACATTAGTGAGGAGAAAGGACAATAAAAGAATAATTTCAGGAAGATAGATGGCGATTGACATTACATTTTTGAAGATCATAGGTGACAGAGAAGCAAGAAGCTGGAAAAGGGTTTCCATAGGCAAGAAAAGAAACTATTAAAATAGAATTTGTAGTTAGTTGGGATTTCAAGTCCGACTATTTCAGGAAAAGGGAAGGTAGAAAAACTATAGTGGCAACTATTAGCATTTTTAAAGCGAAACTCAGTGAAGAAAGAAAAAAATGATAACCAATTCTTACTTGTAACTGGCATAATCTTATAGTGGCAATCGTTTGTTTCAAATTGCAACAAAAAAAAACACACCATATGTTGGCTACAAGTAATTCTCCTTGTAGAAGTAATGATACAAAATAAAGTGTTAGGACTCTTATTAACAGTTTGGGTAACACATCCAGACAGCTTCGAAAGCGAGAGCAAGGTTGCAATGAAGGAAGAAAAAATACAGCCTTTGGTTAAATATTTTAGCATTTTATATATCTCTCTTCGAACACGTATGTAAATTTTGACACCCTTCGATCAAATAGGGTCAACTGGAACTCATTTCTATAAATTATCTGTGAAGACGAAATAATATATTTCGTTATATTTTCATCACAAGAACCAGTTGAATTCCCTCATTTCTCCCCTTCCATAAGAGTTTCGCTAAAGTAAGTGCACAAAGTTTCCACATTACATCTAGCTCATGCCGGGCACCTTGGCGTGGTGTAATGGTTAGCAAGCTTGTCTTGCTATGTCAGTTACTACTGAAAAGTGAGTTCGATCCTCAGTGGATGCCCCATGCTTTCGGCCCTGTGCCACATCTAAGCTATGCTTGGAAAATCTTTTGGAGCCCCTTGAGGTGGTGTAATGGTTAGCAAGCTTGTCTCGCTAGAACAATTACGACCGAGTAGTGAGTTCGATCCTCACTGGGTGCCCCATACATTCGGCCTTGTGCCACATCTGAGCTACACTTGGAAAATCACATGGGGCACCTTGACGTGGTGTAATGGTTAGACAGCTTGTCTTGCTAGATCAATTACGTCTGAGTAGTGAGTTCAATCCTCACTGGGTGCCCCATACTTTCGGCCTTGTGCCACATCTAAGCCATGCTTAGAAAATCACTAAATCTAGCTCATTCTACAGTAAAACAAGATCTAGTTTTCAATCCAGTAGTATGCTTAAATTTATGCAGTTGAGGTATTAAAGAGGAAAGTGTTATGGGAACTTACCTATAACGATAATGGACTCTTCCTGACACTATAAATACTGCACCTCTCAAGAGGTATAATGAATGAATGGTGTAACGAGTCGAGACAATATTAGTTCACTCTAAACCAGACGGACAGTCATTACAAACACCTTCAACTTCTTGTACTATATTTCTGTTGTAATATATCTTTGTTATTCTACTCTTGTGTTCGTGTTGTTCTTCCTTGGTTCTAACCTTGGACCATAACTGTGGTGCGAGGATATTGGACCATAACAGAAAGCATATCAGGACAATTGCCATCAAAGTATTTATAGAAAAGGCACAGGGAAACCATGCCACGGCAGTTGTAAAGTTTTCTGTCATTGTAAGTATCGCACTACTTTCCAATACAATGTTAATGTAGATTCTTCTATGTGCCGTGTCCCTTCAGGACATAGGCAATCATGGCTCTCCACAATTTCCTGTCCTTCCATTTACTCAAGACCGTTCTTTTTCTTCTATGTGCCATGTCCCTTCAGGACTTAGATATTCATGGCTCTCCACAATTTTCTGTCCTTTATAGCTCTTAATAAATTTTGTTTTTTTGTTATCTCTCCTCAGCCTTGTTCCGCCATCCATTTACTCAAGCCCGTTCTTTTTCTTCTATGTGCAGTGTACCTTCAGGACATTGACGATCACAGCTCACCACAATTTTCTGTCTTTTGTAGCTCTTAATAAATTTTGTCTTTTTGTTATCTCTCTGTAGTGAACTACTACACAAAGCAAAGAGGCCCAGGGTTGCATTTTTTGTGTATCCATAGGTAAGCTTTCACAAATCTAACAGGGATACATTCACTCCCTGTCACCGCCATTTCCTCACCTTCTGGGTTCAAACACCTGTGTCAGCAATGAATGCTTCCACAAAATCATTCATTGCTGTAATCAAGCAGTGGCTGAACATTCCATTTGTTCTCCTGAAATACCACCATCAATCGAATCAGGCCCTTGGATGGGCTGTGCTCACTTTCAGGATATGGCAACAGTCATTCATTGCCTAGCCACAGTTCTTTTTAATATTTGTTCAGGACAGTGTCAGGCACAGTGTACACTAGTACACAGTTTTTTTTAGTCTGTCAGGCATTTGACCACTGGCCCATTTCCATGAGGCAGTCCAAACCTCCTTCTGATAGTCAAATTGCACACTAAAATCAAGTTCATTGATGGAAATGCCAGCACACTGGGGAAGTGGACTTTTCCCTGTTTAGTGATAACATTTACTTACTGCAGTAAACTACTGCGAAGAGCAAAGAGGCCCAAGGTTGCATGTATATTTTGCAACACTAGAATAAAATCAAGAATAAAATAACTTACCTCCAGTACAAGCAAAGTTTTGAATGGGCTTCACATGCAAGATTATCCAAAGAAAGAAAGAAAGAAATGGCTGCTTTGTGGGTTACATATTTAAAAGTTATTGAATTATCATATAATTACTCTTCTGACAGGAAAAAGTAGTCCCAGGTGGTAATTCAGAATTAGTTGCTTTCGGTGCAAAAAATGTATGCAACCCTGGGTCTCGTTGTCCTCAGCAGTAGTTCCCTACATTCTCCTAAACCAGTTCCAACATCCATTTACTCAAGTTCATTAGATAGTTTTACATTGTTTTCCTCAGTCCCTCTTGCCTTCAGTCTGTCCTGTGAGTATCAAATTTTACAAGCCTTCTTTCTTCATTATGTACCCTAGAAATTTCAACAGTCTCTTACTGATGTTAATTAGAAGTGTCCTTTTAGTTCATATTTTCTCTAAAACTTCGTCGTTACTCACATATTTAGTCCATGTTATTCTCAGAATTCTTCTGCTTAACCACAATTCTGTTGCTTCAAGTTTCTTCTTCATCTGTGAGGAGATTGTCCAGTATTCACTACTATATAGGAGGACTGATATTATGTAACAGTTCAGTTCTCTTTTCTTTGTATCTCTTGCTTCAAGTCTCTTCTTCATCTGTGAGGAGACTGTCCAGTATTCACTACTATATAGGAGGACTGATATTATGTAACAGTTCAGTTCTCTTTTCTTTGTATCTCTTGCTTCAAGTCTCTTCTTCATCTGTGAGGAGACTGTCCAGTATTCACTACTATATAGGAGGACTGATATTATGTAACAGTTCAGTTCTCTTTTCTTTGTATCTCTTGCTTCAAGTCTCTTCTTCATCTGTGAGGAGACTGTCCAGTATTCACTACTATATTAGGACTGATTCAGTTATGCTAACAGTTCAGTTCTCTTTTCTTTCTCTTTCTCTTGTATTCTTGCTTCAAGTCTCTTCTTCATCTGTGAGGAGACTGTCCAGTATTCACTACTATATAGGGAGGACTGATATTATGTAACAGTTCAGTTCTCTTTTCTTTTGTATCTCTTGCTTCAAGTCTCTTCTTCATCTGTGAGGAGACTGTCCAGTATTCACTACTATATAGGAGGACTGATAGTATGTAACAGTTCAGTTCTCTTTTCTTTTGTATCTCTTGCTTCAAGTCTCTTCTTCATCTGTGAGGAGACTGTCAGTATTCACTACTATATAGGAGGACTGATATTATGTAACAGTTCAGTTCTCTTTTCTTTGTATCTCTTGCTTCAAGTCTCTTCTTCATCTGTGAGGAGACTGTCAGTATTCACTACTATATAGGAGGACTGATATTATGTAACAGTTCAGTTCTCTTTTCTTTTGTATCTCTTGCTTCAAGTCTCTTCTTCATCTGTGAGGAGACTGTCCAGTATTCACTACTATATAGGAGGACTGATATTATGTAACAGTTCAGTTCTCTTTTCTTTGTATCTCTTGCTTCAAGTCTCTTCTTCATCTGTGAGGAGACTGTCCAGTATTCACTACTATATAGGAGGACTGATATTATGTAACAGTTCAGTTCTCTTTTCTTTGTTTCTTGTGCTTCAAGTCTCTTCTTCATCTGTGAGGAGACTGTCCAGTATTCACTACTATATGGGAGGACTGATATTATGTAACAGTTCCAGTTCTCTTTTCTTTGTTTCTTTGCTTCAAGTCTCTTCTTCATCTGTGAGGAGACTGTCATGTCCAGTATTCACTACTACTATATAGGAGGACTGATATTACAGTAACAGTTCAGTTCTCTTTTCTTTGTATCTCTTGCTTCAAGTCTCTTCTTTATCTGTGAGGAGACTGTCCAGTATTCACTACTATATAGGAGGACTGATATTATGTAACAGTTCAGTTCTCTTTTCTTTGTATCTCTTGCTTCAAGTCTCTTCTTCATCTGTGAGGAGACTGTCCAGTATTCACTACTATATAGGAGGACTGATATTATGTAACAGTTCAGTTCTCTTTTTTCTTTGTATCTCTTGCTTCAAGTCTCTTCTTCATCTGTGAGGAGACTGTCCAGTATTCACTACTATATAGGAGGACTGATATTATGTAACAGTTCAGTTCTCTTTTCTTTGTATCTCTTGCTTCAAGTCTCTTCTTCATCTGTGAGGAGACTGTCCAGTATTCACTACTATATAGGAGGACTGATATTATGTAACAGTTCAGTTCTCTTTTCTTTGTATCTCTTGCTTCAAGTCTCTTCTTCATCTGTGAGGAGACTGTCCAGTATTCACTACTATATAGGAGGACTGATATTATGTAACAGTTCAGTTCTCTTTTCTTTGTATCTCTTGCTTCAAGTCTCTTTTTCATCTGTGAGGAGACTGTCCAGTATTCACTACTATATAGGAGGACTGATATTATGTAACAGTTCAGTTCTCTTTTTTGTTTTTTTGTATCTCTTGCTTCAAGTCTCTTCTTCATCTGTGAGGAGACTGTCCAGTATTCACTACTATATAGGAGGACTGATATTATGTAACAGTTCAGTTCTCTTTTCTTTGTATCTCTTGCTTCAAGTCTCTTCTTCATCTGTGAGGAGACTGTCCAGTATTCACTACTATATAGGAGGACTGATAGTATGTAACAGTTCAGTTCTCTTTTCTTTTATCTCTTGCTTCAAGTCTCTTCTTTCATCTGTGAGGAGACTGTCCAGTATTCACTACTATATAGGAGGACTGATATTATGTAACAGTTCAGTTCTCTTTTCTTTGTATCTCTTTTCTTTTCAAGTCTCTTCTTCATCTGTGAGGAGACTGTCCAGTATTCACTACTATATAGGAGGACTGATATATGTAACAGTTCATTCTCTTTTTCTTTGTATCTTTGTTTCAAGTCTCTTCTTCATCTGTGAGGAGACTGTCCAGTATTCACTACTATATAGGAGGACTGATATTATGTAACAGTTCAGTTCTCTTTTCTTTGTATCTCTTGCTTCAAGTCTCTTCTCATCTGTGAGGAGACTGTCCAGTATTCACTACTATATAGGAGGACTGATATTATGTAACAGTTCAGTTCTCTTTTCTTTGTATCTCTTGCTTCAAGTCTCTTCTTCATCTGTGAGGAGACTGTCCAGTATTCACTACTATATAGGAGGACTGATATTATGTAACAGTTCAGTTCTCTTTTCTTTGTTTCTCTTGTTTCAAGTCTCTTCTTCATCTGTGAGGAGATTGTCCAGTATTCACTACTATATAGGAGGACTGATATTATGTAACAGTTCAGTTCTCTTTTCTTTGTATCTCTTGCTTCAAGTCTCTTCTTCATCTGTGAGGAGACTGTCCAGTATTCATTATATGTCCAGGACTGATATTATGTAACAGTTCAGTTCTCTTTTCTTTGTTTCTCTTGCTTCAAGTCTCTTCTTCATCTGTGAGGAGACTGTCCAGTATTCACTACTATATAGGAGGACTGATATTATGTAACAGTTCAGTTCTCTTTTCTTTGTATCTCTTTTGTACTTCAAGTCTCTTCTTCATCTCTGTTTGTATTCACTACTATATAGGAGGACTTAGTATGTAAGTTCAGTTCTCTTTTTTTTTATCTGTTGAGGAAGTCTCTTCTTCATCTGTGAGGAGACTGTCCAGTATTCACTACTATATAGGAGGACTGATATTATGTAACAGTTCAGTTCTCTTTTTCTTTGTATCTCTTGCTTCAAGTCTCTTCTTCATCTGTGAGGAGACTGTCCAGTATTCACTACTATATAGGAGGACTGATATTATGTAACAGTTCAGTTCTCTTTTCTTTGTATTTCTTGCTTCAAGTCTCTTCTTCATCTGTGAGGAGATTGTCCAGTATTCACTACTATATAGGAGGACTGATATTATGTAACAGTTCAGTTCTCTTTTCTTTGTTTTCTTTCTTCATCTGTGGGGAGTCTTTTCTTCATCTGTGAGGAGACTTTCCAGTATTCACTACTATATATAGGAGGACTGATATTATGTAACAGTTCAGTTCTCTTTTCTTTGTATCTCTTGCTTCAAGTCTCTTCTTCATCTGTGAGGAGACTGTCCAGTATTCACTACTATATAGGAGGACTGATAGTATGTAACAGTTCAGTTCTCTTTTCTTTGTATCTCTTGTTTCAAGTCTCTTCTTCATCTGTGAGGAGACTGTCCAGTATTCACTACTATATAGGAGGACTGATATTATGTAACAGTTCAGTTCTCTTTCTTTGTATCTCTTGTTTCAAGTCTCTTCTTCATCTGTGAGGAGACTGTCCAGTATTCACTACTATAGGAGGACTGATATTATGTAACAGTTCAGTTCTCTTTTCTTTGTATCTCTTGTTTCAAGTCTCTTCTTCATCTGTGAGGAGACTGTCCAGTATTCACTACTATATAGGAGGACTGATATTATGTAACAGTTCAGTTCTCTTTTCTTTGTATCTCTTGCTTCAAGTCTCTTCTTCATCTGTGAGGAGACTGTCCAGTATTCACTACTATATAGGAGGACTGATATTATGTAACAGTTCAGTTCTCTTTTCTTTGTATCTCTTGCTTCAAGTCTCTTCTTCATCTGTGAGAGACTGTCCAGTATTCACTACTATATAGGAGGACTGATATTATGTAACAGTTCAGTTCTCTTTTCTTTGTATCTCTTTGCTTCAAGTCTCTTCTTCATCTGTGAGGGAGACTGTCCAGTATTCACTACTATATAGGGAGGACTGATATTATGTAACAGTTCAGTTCTCTTTTCTTTGTATCTCTTGGAGGACTTCAAGTCTCTTCTTCATCTGTGAGGAGACTGTCCAGTATTCACTACTATATAGGAGGACTGATATTATGTAACAGTTCAGTTCTCTTTTCTTTGTATCTCTTGCTTCAAGTCTCTTCTTCATCTGTGAGGAGACTGTCCAGTATTCACTACTATATAGGAGGACTGATATTATGTAACAGTTCAGTTCTCTTTTCTTTGTATCTCTTGCTTCAAGTCTCTTCTTCATCTGTGAGGAGACTGTCCAGTATTCACTACTATATAGGAGGACTGATATTATGTAACAGTTCAGTTCTCTTTTCTTTGTATCTCTTGCTTCAAGTCTCTTCTTCATCTCCTTAACTTTTGCTATCCTATTGCGCTCTCGGATACCAGTCTCTTGCATAATTACTGAACATGAATAGAATGCACAAAATCTATTTAGTAGACTAACTCAGTAGGCTAGATACCAATGGGCTACATGCGAATTTCCATTGAGCGGCACAATCACAAGGTAATATACACTGGGAACACAAAAATACAATTTCGTCATCCATAAGTAACAAAAAATTAACACATTTTCCACTTTTTTTTTCCTGTTTCACTTTCCCAAATGATTGGCTTTACAGGAAACTATTTACTCTCAGATGATCATTTTTTAAGGCAAACAAAACGGTTTCATTGGAGTGGGAAATTCTAATGATTTAATGATAGGTTTTGTTCTCGGCCAGATTGTAAACATTGATCTGGAAGGGAATCAAGTAACGAATCACGTAAATTACAATCAACAATTTTGCCCTGCTACAGATTTTTTTTCTTTTTTTTCTTTTCTCGTTCCTTCCTCTTTATACAATAATAACTTCAGGCTAAGAGGTTACATCTGCCATGAATCAATGTGCCGATCAATCTAGCATAGTGGTTATAGAAACACACAGGAAAATGAAATCGTTGGTTCAATATCCCATATTGGAATAGAGATTTTAGTCATTAAGAAAGGTAGAAGGCTAAGGAAAATGTGCAAGAAGAATATTGGTGCCATTTCAAAAAGAAAGGAAAATGGTTGACACATGGAATAAATATAAAAGAAAATGGTGGTAACGTCTAACTTTTCAATTGCATTGTTCTTGAAAAATAAAAATATCAAAAACTTTGTCACTCTGTATTTTCTTGCTTATGCTCAATACTTGCTGAATATTAAAATAACATATTTATTGGTATGCCTCCTCCAACGAAAGGCTGATAAAGTGGGCATCCCATGTGAAGCAAGAAATAGTCCGGTCTTCACACCTGTAGTAAACAAAAAGAAGAAAGTGACGAGAGGGGGGTCAGAGATTGCAGTGCACCATTTGCTGGCAGACCAGCTGTTCTTCCTTCGTCATCGGTCACCCCAAGGACCTCTTACATGCTTCCCTGATAGCTATATTCTTCAAATACTCAAATATGTCAATTGACATCTTCTGATGCCTTGATCTTGATCCTCCGTCCTTCTCTTTATCCTTTCCTTGAGCAACCCTCTTTACACTTGCTTTCACTTTCTGTAACCCCTTGCGTGCTAGTAGCACTTCTGCCTACGGGGAAATAAATGCTTAAGAAAAAAAAAATTTTTCTTGTTCTCTTCTTACCTTATCTGCTTTTTCATCAACATGTAAATCTCTCATGAAGAACACACGTTCCTTTGGGAAATGCATGGACAATACATACATACACACACACACACAAACACATACTTTGCACCCAAAAAGATTTTCACATTCATTTGACACACACGTCTTTGTCACTTGTAACCCTTTATTGTTAATACATTATCATTTGTTTGTACATATATATCAGTTCTTGTCATTTCTTTACAATTATTTACATGGACTCACATCCCGAGTTTGCCATGTTTGTTGTGGGCATTTCAGGAAACACACGTGTTTAGCTCTCAACACATACACTGGCTTGCAACAATACCTTCACCTTAAATGAATCTATATTCCTTCCCATTTGTCTTCAACTGCAAAACTAATATTATGTCTGAGACTTTCCATTGACTCTGGATGTTATCTTTCCATTTCGTATTGATGAAAAATCCATTCCCATAATATTTACTGTTTCCAAAGTTATTAACTGTCTAAATCCGATATTAATATCGAATCCTTCCTATTTTGGTTTCTTGGAGACAACATACATCAATATCTCAAGTCAATAATTCCTGCTTTTTTTTTTTTTTTCCACAGGTCTTCTAATGTTAAATGTCACAATTGTAAAAATCTTTGAAATATTTACAAAGTTTTAAATAAGTTGCGAACTTTTAATGGTTAACAACCATACAAACTATTACCTTCTCGGCCAAAATAAGGTTCGTTATTTTTTTTTTTTTTAGCTTTTTCCTATGTTAATTTCTTCATTTCTCTAAGATGTTCCTTTGCTGAAGATTTTAAATCATCAGCATATGTTGGAATAATCATGTGTGTCCTTTGTGGGAGAATCCAAGAAAATGGAGTTGTAGTGAACAATTACGTAGAAGTAAACGAGTCAGATTTGCTTGCATCTGGTGTAAAAGGAAAAGTAAGGTATGCTAATTTATTCTTTACTTCCATGCATGATTCGAAGTTAGGATGATACATTTGTCATCAAAATTACTCCTCCAAAATGGAAATTATAACTCAGACTGATATGGCTACACACTGTGTTATTTACAAAGTGATCCAAAACAATTTTTTTTCTTTTTCATTTCAGCTATTATTCAGAGAGACGTGAGGCCATCAGCATTTGACGGCTTTGAAGATTTTGTAAGTCTATCATTCCACTGCTCATAGATTGTCAATTGACGTTAGAGCAGCATTACAAAAATTGCCACCAGGCAAAAAGTTTTTCAGTCCCCAACAGCAGTTCAGTTTTTGGGAAGATCTATGGTCATCACACTGCTCCAGCACATAATTTACACTATCCATAGCAAGTTTCTCAAAACAGTCTCTGTTCTTGACAAACCATACTGCAGAAGGTCTGCTACTATGACTAATGTTGAAAACACTGAACTCTTGGAATAGGTATTTGTTGTAGAGTAGTTTCACAGTGGAGGCGTGTATTTCACTAAGTCGATCCTAAAAAGGTTCGACGTACAAAACGTTAGGAACTTGATATAATAGTTAAAGACGCAGCAATCTAGTTGTAGTGGCTGATACTTTAATATCCGACTAACAGTCGTCCGGCATTGACTGACTCACCAACTCACTGAGCGACAGACTTTTTGAGCGACTGCTACTACTACTACTTATTATAGGTGGGAGAGTCTATTAACTATAGGTGTCTCCCAGTATAACAGTATTCACGCAAAGGCAGGGAATGTCCATTACGAGAGCTGCACTGAAATTCAACATCAACAAAAATACAATTCAGTGGATGCTTCAGAAAGTGATGAAGCTCTACCCGTACTGACATCAGGTCATTCAAACACTTCAAGTATAGGATTATGAAACTCATGTGGAAATGTGTGAATTACTCCTCTACCATTGCCAAAACAACCCTCGGCACTTGGAAAACTTATGGTTCAGTGATGAGTCCATCCCTCACATGTCTGGTCAGGTAAATCGACACAGCTGTTGAATTTAGGGAAATAAAACCCAGCAGAAATTATTGAGCATGAATCAGACCCTTTGAAGGTGGTGGTTTGGTGTGTCATCTCTTGCACTGGGCTACTGTTAGCATAGAATTTACGGTTACAACTAACTAACTCGACTGCAAATTGGTGAGACCGCATTGTCAGTCTAGTGCTGAGATTAAATTCGTAAAGTCTAGGTATCATGGCAATGAGTTAATCTGAACAGTTGCCATGAAAGTATTTATAAAAAGGTACAAGGAAGCAACTGCACAGTGGTGAGAAAGTGACTGAAGCTGAGCTGCCAGATCAGGACCAATAATATTGGTGATCCGAATGAATTTCATCAAGAATCTCTAGATATATAGAAAGAGCACTGGATTATATATGGCAGCAATATTCTAAGCAAGGATGAATGGTAGACATATAGATATGTAAGATAGAAACTGGAGAGAAAAATTGTTTAGCATGACACAGTGAACCAACTCTCTTAGCAGCTGACCTAGCAACGGATTTGATGGCAGTTTTTTAAAGTCACAGTAAACTGTTACAAAAATAATTTGAGTTCTTGAAAACTACAACTCTAGTTTTTAATATAATTACCATCTACATCTGTCGATATTTCTAAGATGAGGTGTTGTAACTATTTAACAATATTTACATTGTTTGGACTGTAGTCCACATCATTATTAATATTTTCAAATGTTTCAGCTTTTGTACATTCCTGCCTTCTTCAAGTAATAAACGTTGGTTTCTGAACTGATCACTTTATTTAGTTCACTGTGGTAGCTCTTGTTCTTGTTCCACATGCCATGCCTTTTCTGGATATCTTGGTTTCAGTTATTTCCCTTTAGTAACTCAACTCTCCAAGTTTTTGTTCATCTCTGCTGTGGTGAGGTTTTGAATTCATAACTCTATGGGTCAAGCCACTTTTTGGATTACTGCAACCAACATTTACAGCCACTCTGTCATCACATTAATTTCAGGCCTAAAGATTACGTTTAAGCAAGAAAAAAGGATGTTGTCACTGGGTGTCAACTTCAATGTCCATTTTTATATTTACATACATTCTACCCTTGATACAGAGCCCTTTAGTCTGTCAGAGTTAGCTCCTCCTTAATTCCCAAATTGTCACTAGGGGTCATTCTCCCTATACTATAAATACTAGGCGACTTCTTGCCTCATTCTGTTTCCTTCAGACCACGTGCCACATCCCACCTCACGTGAAGATGAGGTAAATCCTCTTTTTCATTTCTTCAAGTCAGTGACTGCAATGTAAGCTCTCTTAGAAGATCCACATTTTCCCATTCATGGGAGACACCATGAATATTATACACACATACACACAAACATTCACCAAAGTACAGACACAAACATTCACACACACAAATATTATTGTCTATGTCCATTGTAAAATTGTTTTGTTTAATACATATATATATATATATATATATATATATATATATATATATATATATATATATATATATATATATATAGGTCTTGTTTGTTTTCCTTTCATCTTCAGTTGGACTTAATTCAAGTCCAGCCATTTTCTTAGTAGTTGGACCTCTTAATATTCTACCAGGAGTTACACACGTGTTTTTAATACAACAGCACGCAAACACACACAGTCTTCTACAAGCCCATAAATATATATATATATATATATATATATATATATATATATATACACACACACACACACAAAAACCTTTTGTATAATTACTTTTTATGATTATATATATATATATATATATATATATATACTTCCCAATTTAATAAATTTATGAAAATTTAGATCCACAATACATTCAGAATCTTAAATTCTGTGAAAAAAATACAAACTGCTAAGACATTTTACTCTATTAATTGGATTATACTTTAGTCCATGTCACTTTAACGTGAAAACACATAACAACAAAAAAATTGTGGATTTATCCCATTACTAATACAAACAAATTTCTCACTTAAATCATTTAAACAAGAACTCTAGCGTTATGGCATCACACATTCCAAAATAAAATAACTGTCAATAAATAGCATATTTTTTTAAAAACATCTTTCAGTCTACACATCATTTATTTTGTCTTGGAGTTTACCTGTAAATGGAAATATTATGCCCTGAAGATGACAATTTGAAATTGTCGAAAGTACTCAGGCTTGGATCATTAATCCTATCTGACAACAACTCAAATATATTCAAGGAACTGATAGTAAGTTAATGTCTCTTTAAGTCTTGTTAGTAAAGTGATTTCACCATTAATCACATTAACATTGTTAATTAATTCTTTGTATAAATTACTTCTTTATGAGATTATATATATATATATATATATATATATATATATATATATATACACACACATACATACACATATATACAGACATAGCAGCAATCTTATATATATATGCATTCTTCCAACATTTCACCACTCTTGGTAGATCTTCTGTTATCACAATGCAAGATATTTAATAACAAAGAGGATAAAAAGAATCCAAATTAAACTGACACAAATATATGCCCAAAATACATAATTTTTTTTTTTCTAAATTTAAAATTCCCAGCTTCTTCCATTCATGCACATGTATAGTCTCATCAATGTAAGCAAACCTAGTCTGATGAAGTCTTAAAGGATAAATCACATCACCTGAAAACTTTTTCTACTTTGTCATACATCTTTTCTCCAAATATATCATTATCCTATATATTTATTATTTTTAAAAAATATGATTCCTTCGCTACATAAGAGTTCTCATGTTTCAAAAACAGGAGCTAAAAACTTCAATCTAATTATAAAAATTAAATTGAATTAAAGTATCAAGCTGTGTTTCATCTTCAAGTGAAATTTTTGGAATAACTAATCTTGAAATTTATGCAGCTTTATAAGCATAATCATTTGTAAAATTAATTACTATGGAAATGGCTGAAGCAATTATTCAATAAGGGGTATAAGGGTTAACATATTGTATCAACATATTAGTTACTTTTGGAAAGAGGTCAAGTCAAGGTAGGGTCAGGGTGTCTATTTTAAAACAAATGATGACATTCATTAGACACATATTGTCTATTTCAGTGACAGAGTTATTGGCATTATTGTTACGCCGTTAAATGTCTAAAGATTTTTTTTTTTTCTAAAAGGGTTGTTTGTATATAAACGTGTTGTATTGAACTACAATTCTTTTTTTTTTGATGACTTCATAAAGGGTTTTTTATCTTATGATTGAGTTAAACTTTTAAACCTTTTAATAGACTATGAAATTTAAAAATTCTTTTAAGCTAATTATTTAATGCGAATATTTGTTGATGTCAGCAAAAAACCGTTAACTCATGTCTATGGTTTAATAAATTTTCATTATTTAGAAACTTAATGTGTAGTTTTTCATGTAGGTGTAAAGGGAATGGGTCATCCCAGGTTTTACAAGTTCTTGTTCTATTTATTATTTTCCATTTTACTTTTGGTGTTTTATTCATTTCTTTTAAATGCCAAAAATATTTGGATAGAGATGTCTGATTTCTATTTCTTATATTATTGAAGAAGCTTTTGTGTTGTCTCCATCTAATTTTAAATTCATTTTTCGTGGAACCTATATACATCATTTCAGTGTAAGGATTCTCAATGGATGAGATAGTGCATTGGTATACTTTTGTATTGAGCACTGTTTTTTAAAAATAAAAACAAAAATACTAAAGAACTTTGGATTATTAACCTAATGTATTCTTTCCTATTTTTCTATATATTTGCGCACACACACACACACTATACATATATATATATATATGTTTCATTGAATGGTAGATAAGGAAAAGCTTATAAATTGTTTATTCAGTTTTTCTAATGTTCTTAGTTTTCAGGGGGGGCTAAGAGTGTGTAGAGACTGTTTGTAATTATTGTTCAAAATGCTTTTAGCCAATTTCTTAGCCATTTTCAAGGTGATAATTTTTTCCTGTGTTTATCTTCCAAGTCATGTCAAAATACTAAGCTGTGCTGAAAAATCTGTGGTGGTGATCCCATGTTAGAGTAGGAGTGTCTCTTAAAGGACACCCAACACGTTACTCCCATCGTCAAATATGGTAAGGTTAGCTTAAATTGTTTTAAACTACAAAACACTTTCTTTCTAACCATGTAATCATCCATATTTAGGATTTTCAACATGGCATTTGCTACAATTTACAGAAGTATTATTTTCCTCAACAGCTGACCTGTTAATAGAGAAATCTATGTAAAGCTTTTAAAGTCTAAGCCGATGCTGAAAAATGTATCGACTGCCAAGAATGGTAGTAAATGAATCTGCAGGTATTTGAGATGAAACCAATAAGTAACAATATACTTACAATGGTTATTCTCACCTCCTGGTTTGCTCTTTTCAATATCTGTAAATTTATTTCCCATAGCATATTAGGCTGACAATATGCCATGCTGAGGAATTCCCTTACCCAGCATCTACTCAAGGCAATAAAGTTTACCTGGAAATGCTCATCAGAAAAAAAAAAAAAAAAGGGTTTGAGCAAGTAAAGCTTGAGGGTCATGGCAAGATCATACTTCATAGAACATTGTGGACCAGTGCTACATATTCACAAACAAAGAATTGTACCAAACAACAGAAACCACATCATATAAGGACTACCAACAGCAGCAACAATGAAAATGGATAGCAGATATAGCTCAAAGTGAAAATAATAACATAATCAAGATGTTAACATTCCACACTACTTCAAACAAAATATTAGGAAGGAAACCACCATGAATAGTGGAAAGAGCAATAACAGGTACTGGACTTGAGAAACCTGTTTCCCTAAAAATTGTTTTAAGAGAAAGATTTTATAAATTCCAACTGAAAGCAATAATCGTTTGGAAAAACAAATGCACCTGTTAGGAGAAAATTGTGAAGAGGAGGTGGGGTACAAAGACTTCCAATCATTCCCCATTCTTTTAATTGATAAGACATTTTATTCACATTTATTATATTTGTTTCTATCAATCAACATTGGTATAATTTCCTTTTTTCCTCCCAGGAGATAATCTTGCTTTTACTGTTGCCAAAATTCAACAAAAAAAAAAAAAAAAAAAAAAAAATTATATTTACAACCATGAACAGTCAGTTTGTGGTAAGTAAATCACAAATATTGTCAGTAATTTTTCTACATGACCTATAACATTTGATAATCCAATCAAATGACTTATTTCAACTGGATCTTAAACCATAATGAAGCAACTAAAGGACTTGAACTGGGATCGAGTCTTATTAAATACTAGCAGTAGAGCTCGGCGTTGCCCGGGGATGTAACAGTAAGAGATAGATCAAGTATCGACCATCATAAAGACTGAAAAATAAAATTGACAAAGATTATTGTTTAAGGTTGACGGACATGCATGTCTTAATTAGTTATTTTTTTGTTTTTGTTTTTTTTATGAATTAGTCAAACCCAAACTCAAGCAAAAACATTGTTTTTAATCATTATGAGTCTATCAATTGAATAGAATTTTATTTTATTATAAACAATTGTCTTGTAAATGGAATTTTTAAAGCATTCTGAATGTAAAAATAAAGAAAAAAGTGTGCAAGAGAATAAGAAACACTACCTGCCAAAAAAAAAGTGAAGTTTTGTTGAAATCGGTTGAAAAATGTAGGAAATCCAATCCCATATATAAAGGAACACACACACACAAACAACCTGGGTTTTATAATAAGTATAATTCGATATGAGTTGTCCCCCTTTTATTCTGGCGACAGAATCCTGTTTTATCGTGTTTTCAAATTGATTTCATGCAAAAACAATTGTGTTTTTCCAATTTTTGCCGCTGTCAGAACCACTGCAAGGTAATTTTACGCAGTCCTGTGAAGTTTTGTTGAAATTGGTTGAAAAATGTAGGAAATCCGATCCAATATATAAATGTACAGACACACACACACACAATCTGCGTTTTATAATAAGTAAGATACTTTGAAGTGACCTTTTCCCAAACAGATTCCAAAATAGTTATCAGTAACTTAAACCAAAAGAAATAAAATATGAACTGTACAGAGAAAATAGATATCCTTATTGATTTAAATCTACTGTTACAAATGAAAGTCCATAGTCATTCTTCTCGGTTTTGCCTAAATGATCGATGTCTAGTGTCAATGCAATTAATGGCTGGTCACTCATATCCAAGTATGCCTGTCTGTTGGGACAGTTAACCAATCCTTGTTGCAGATGCCTGCTCAGACACATTTGTTTTCAACGCCCACAGAGCCCACCTGTGGTAAATATTACAACTATGCTGAGTGGGCCTTAGTTGCAGTTTGTGGGAAAGAGCGTATCAGCTGGCATGTTTAACAGTTTGAACAAGACCAGTATACTCAGCGTCTCAGTCACGATGACTTCTCCTAGCACAACTAGTGGAAAACAATTCTGCCTTCCCAATTACACTAACAAGGCTTAAGTCAACCGTTGGTTTGGTTTGATTTGGTTTTCAGACACTTTCCAAAGGTGCCGCTTGCTGGGATCACCTCCCCAAGTCTATAGCATCAAGAAATCTCCTCCCTAATAAATTGACAATGGTGAGATACAATCAATGGTATCATGGTAAAAAAGTGAATGTTCTCACCATTCGGCTATTGATGCAATTACACAAAGTGAGATAGTGTTCAATAATTTTGTTCCTGGATAGGATAGATTAAGGCTTATCCAGTGACTCCACTTAATCCAAAGCATTGATCGGTTTATTCAGATGAATTCAGAACTGAAGCAAAGTGCAATTACCTTGGCAACCTGTTGATTCGGCTTCAAATGAGTCAACTCATCCCAACCCCCCCACCAAAATTTCCTTCTGGCAACAGCCTTTTCCCCAGAAGAAATAGAAGATTGAATGCCAAATAGCAATTTATTAAGATGGAAGAGAAGGATAAAATGAGAGATATTTTTTTAATCAGTTCACCCCAAGCAAGGTGATAATGCCACTAAGATGCAAAGGGCCACTGGGAGTGAAAGAGAATGAAAAGACTTTAGAAGGAACCAGAAACCCAATAATAGTATAAATTTCAGAGTTTAGGTAGAGATGTTAGAAGTGTAGAAGTAGAATTTAGAAAGAACCGCAAATGCAATCCTAAACAGAAAACGAGGGATACAGCACTATACCAGTTCAAAAGACCAATGAGGAGTGTGAACCTATCTACTCCTGCAACAACAGAATAGCTAACAATAGAATGAAATATATGTTTCAATTTAGTCATGATTAAATCTTTGGTTTGGTTTGTTTAATGATATATCAACTCCTTATAGGTCATTTAATGCCAAAACTTGATTTTTATGGTAGCTTCAGTGTTTTTTTTCACCCTATTAAAATCTATTGGTAGAATTTTTTTTTCTATTAACATTTATTGGTAGAATTTTTTTCCCATTAAAATCCAATGGCAGAATTTTTTTTTCCATTAATATTTATTGGTAGAATTTTTTTCCCATTAAAGTCTATTGGCAGAAAAAAAAATTCCCCATTAAAGTCTATTGGTTAAAAAAAAAAATCCTCATTAAAGTCTATTGGTTTAAAAAAAAAAAAAAATTCCCCCATTAAAGTCTATTGGTGGTGGTGGTGGTGTGTGTGTGTGGGGGGGTCCCCATTAAAGTCTATTGGTAGAATCCCCCCTCCCACATTAAAGTCTATTGGTAGAATTTTTTACTATGAAAATCTATTGTTGGAAATTTTTTTCACTATTAAAATCTTTTTTTCTTTTTTTTTTTTTACACTATTAAAATCTATTGTTAGAAATTTTTTCCATTAAAATCTATTTGTAGAATCCCACCATTAAAATCTATTGGTCGAATTTTTTTTTTTTTTTCAAAATTAATATCTATTGGTAGAATTTTTTCACCATTAAAATCTATTGTTAGAATTTTTTTTCCCATTAAAATCTATTGCTGGAATTTTTTTTACTATTAAAATCTATTGCTGGAAATGTTTTTACTGTAAAAGTGTATTTTTAAAGTTTCATAGTTTTCTGATTTGAGTCTAAAGTTTCCCTATTTGTCCATAGTTGGGACCTTAAAAGGTGCTACCAAAAATCCTCAAAATCTCCCAATCAGTGGCCTTCCTGCCAGATATAGTTTATTGTCATACCCAAGAAGAATGATTAAACGTACAGCTAACATAACTGGATTACTGTTAATGACCACAGGTTCCAAAATAAGGATTGTTACCAACATTACACACAGATTACTAGAATGTATTTCTTCCTTGGGTATTAACACAGGCCTTTACTCATGTGTGCGCATGTTCATCCTGGTGATGAATATCATCCTGTAATATATTAACACTTCTTGCACCTGTTGACACAATGCAACAAACAGTGTAGGTGGTTAACTAAAGAATCTGGCATTGTTCCATAATGTCACATATATGTTCAACAGGAACAAGTCTGGTGATCATGCACTCCAGGGAAGTTGTCAAAGAATTTGCACAGTATGTTGAGTAGCACAGGCATCATGTAGGCAGACATTATTCTTCTGTAACAGCATATTTTCTTCATAATGCAAAGAAGGCAGCAGAACAGGTTAAACAATGCTCTGGATATATTTGGCACTGTTCATGTTCCCTCCACAAACACCAAAGATGACCTATAATTCTCACTAATAATGTGAGAGGTTGGGACAGTATTTGGTGGGTGAATACATTATGAAATATCTGGTTCCTCAGATCTATGTTGAACATGCAAATGACCCTATCATTTGCAGGAAAAGAGAACCTGTTACTCACCCCCTAAACACTATAGACCCACATTCAATCCTCAAGGTAAACATCTTACAGCATCTCTGGAGATGACCATGTTGCTGTTGTGGTGGAAGTAGAATTTTGGTTAGTAGATTTTTGTATCCATAGTCAGGCTGTGTATACTCAATTGACCGACCTGCGGATATATTTGTTCTGATCTATGCTTTATGCCTCATGGTGTCAGCCATTGTTGCTCTTACAATGCGTTGATATTAACACATTGACTGCCAGCCACAAGCTGACTTGTGGTTTGCAGCCAACCACAAGGTCTCTTGTTTTGGTGGTCTTGCAATCAAGACAACAACCACATATTTCTTCTTTTTTTTTTATTGTTTTTAACACAAATAACTGGTACCTGACATCTAAGGCATAAATGAAAAATCCTACTGGCAACTAAAACAAACATTTTAGGGGAAAAATGTATTAAAATTATGACACAGAGCATTTAAAAAAAAGTTTGGTTGTCTAAATTGGGCAATTACAAAGTTGGTATTTCAAGTCAGATTTTGCAATTGGCCTCGAACCATAAAGATGTTAACTAGCATTCATACAACATAGTTATCCAGAATCTGGTATAGGAGTGTAGAATATTATTTGGCTAGTGTTGCCAATATCTTAGCAATTCTCTGAAGAAAATCCACCTTGTGCAAGGCCTTCATTCTGTGGCCTTCTCAAATTGAACAAAAGGAGCACATATGCATCACTGTGGCATGACACCATTTTTGCACTGAACACTTTCACAACATCAAAACTGACCACAACATACATCACTCTCTAAAGTTCAGAGATGGTGCATTGATATCAATGTTACTATATCATAAAATGTTCACATATATATTTTATATATGTACTACTATCTAGAATACACATACTGTATCTAAGTCAAAAGCATGTCAAGCTGAAATTTTATTTTATATATATATATATATATATATATATATATATCAAACTTAGTATAAAAATAATGAAAATTGCTGAAACCTCCTGACGAATGGACTGAACAATTACAGAAAAGTTTGTCTACGAAACTCAAGTTACTGAATATGATAAGTGACCAATTTTATTTGTATTAATCCCATTATATATATATATATATATATATATATATATATATATATATATATATATGGCTCAGAATAGGTCCCATATCAATCAGCTGGATGACTTCCATGAAAGTTGTCACCACACAATCAATAGCTTTACTTTTGACAATAGGGTATCCAATGCTGATCTTCTTGCAAAATGTAGAGACATTCGTGATGTAGTCACAACTTTGCTGGGCTGGTCATGTTGCAAGAATGGTTAACAACAGAATAGCTATGTTCTTCATCTATACCCAGCTTAACAAAGGACTGCTGGACACCTGTGGCTCAGATATAAAGACAAGCTAAAGAGTAACCACTCAGCTGTCAATGTGCCTCATATGAACTTTGAGCAAGTTGCCCTGGATAAAAATAACTGGAGATATTTGTGCCAGAGTGGTATCAGAAATTTCAAAATCAACTGTATTGACTGGCTGAGAGATAAAAGACAATGGTGAAAAGCGTCAGCAATTATTAGTGTGACCATGTCCCAAAATCCTTGCTGTTGCACAATATGTGGACTTGTATGCAGGTCACATACAGGACAAACATAAAAACTGAAGAAGGTTGTTGGATCCTCATACACTGAAGTCATTGGGAAGGTCCATCATTATATTATATATATATATATATATATATATATATATATATATATATATATATATTTTTATATATATATAGAGAGAGAGAGAGATATAATAGTTTAGACATAGGAATCAGTACCGTATGGTGTCTTTCAGTTTCATGTTTCAATGCAATCATCATATATATAAGTAATATATATATAATAGATATGATACTGAAATATTGCTACCTTACCATGACAATGTTTCATATGGATACTCAATTTGTAATATGGCAGTCTCACAATCTTCAGACAGTTCAAGGGACAAGATGCTCAATTCTGTATTCTATAAATATGGTATTATCTTGTCTCTGCATCACAGAAAAAGCAGTTTTGAGAAATGTATTTTTTAATGGATTTCTCATATTGTCTATCTATCTATCTATATATATAATTTTACATCAACCATTGTTCTTACAGCATCTTTATTTGTTTTATTATTGTTGTAACCTAGAAAAGGTTACCAAATAAGAATAACCAAAATGAAGGTTGGAAATGGAACGGTAATCTTTATAATATGAACAACATACAAGATTCATCAGTGGTGTGTAGTAAGTAATTCACTGCTAATGGTGAACTAGTGATGAATCCTCCCAGACAGTATATTCCACTGTATTTATGAGGATTGGGACATACCTATACGGTATAACAATAATGCAATATGAAAAAAACGTAATTTTATGGTATGCTAGATTTATGAGTAAAAGTGCTCAATATCAGGGATAGAGCCTGTGAACACTGAGGTCAACACCGAGTGGTGACTATTTCATGCTTGAAGACAATCTTCAGACCATCAGAATATATATATATATATATATATATAGTAGTCCAAAACCACATTTTGATAAAATTTTAACATTTATTGTGTAAAACGCAAAATCATATATTTACCCTTAAATCAAATTTTAATAACCAGCTCATCAAAATGTCTCCATTCACAGCCATGTCTATCACCAACATTCATCAGTGCATACATATAATTCTGAATCATATTCTTATCAGGTTATACTATCATTACACCAAATCAAACAATAGATTCCTTTCAGCAAAAGGCTTCTTTGAGAATCCAATCTGAAACATTCACTCCAGACTGAACATGATCAATATCAGAAAAAAATTCTCTAAGAAGAACTACTTATCTCATGTTAAAATTTACCTCAAAGAGTAGGATTATATTAATGTCAATAATATTCTTGAGTTTAGAGTCCTGATATTAATGACAAAATAAGTAGAAATAAAAAAGAAATTAGAAGGAAGCAGAAACACTTTACAACAGAAGAATGTCTGTCCTTGGATTTTCTCATGACATGGACAATGCCTTGGAGTCAACCAGAATTAGACAAATCCATCTTCACCCTTGTCTCTTCCTGCCACATTTTTCTCTGCTTTTCAAATCTATGCAGTAAAGCAATGTGGCAAGAAATGGTTTGCTTGTATAAATTTGTAATCGATGCAAAATAGAGGAGAGAATTATAAGCAAAACATTAGTGACGACCAAACATTGCTGATAATGCCACCTACAAATTCGAAGAAGACACTTTATTTTTCTGCCAAATTCTATTTAACAAATTTGATTCCTAGCCTCAGCTCATATATTTTTTTTTCTTTGGGCTTTGGACTTGCATGCTAGACAATTATTTTCAGCTAACGTACATGTTCTTTCTTTTTTTTATGCCTTTTTTTTCCCTTTGGTATTGGTTTGATTATTTGCAAACCAAGACACTGAAGGTTTTCCGAGCAAGTATAGTTTCTTATACTTATAAGATTACTACTAATTATATATATATATATATATATATATATATATATATTAGAACTACATAAGACAATTTGAAAACTTCTACTCTGGCATTTCTGCCAATGAACTGGCATCATAAAAAAAAAAAAAAAAAAATTTATTTTGCAAGAAACAGTGTATACGTAATGCAAAACATGATTTCCTATTAAGCAAGTGAATGTGCGATATTTACTTCAACTGTAGAAATTAGATTTTGTAACTCATTTCACGTTTTTATTTTTTTTAATGGGGCATGAAATAAAAATTGCATTGAAGCAAGTTAAAATCTAATTTCTACAATGATACAGTGAAGTCAAAATCTAGCATTCACCCACTTGATATGAACAAATATTTGGCCCTGCTAATATAAATTTGGTTCTTGTAAAATAACATTTTTCTTGTTAATGCTGGATAATCAGCAAGACAATAAAATCTGTCCAGTTTGTCTTATATATTTAATATTCTTTCAGACTCTCATCCAACTTAATACATATATACAATCAGTTTATCCGACAAAGAACTCGGGCAGCCTAGTTGAAAAACTAAGAGAAATGAACATGAATTTTATAACAGAAATTGAAATAAAATCTTTTACAGGATGTATAAGATAACAAAAATAAAAATTCTATAATGTAAGATTTTTTTTTAAATATATAGTTTTGCAACTAAAAAAATAACCACAAAAAATAAAATGACTTTAAAAAAGAAGTTGAGATGAATTTCTTTAAATGAAATAGTTAATATACACTAGAAGAAATAACAATAAGAAATTCTATAATGTAAGACGTTTTACATAAATTTCAACTCGAGTCAGAGTCGGTATATTATAATATATATATTTATTAAGACATGTCTAAATAAATACCTTAGGAAGAAAGAAAATTACCAGGCTGATGCATATTCATTTTATTCCAAGTACTTACAACATTAGCACAATTACCTCCTTTGGTGTTTATAAGCATGTCTAGATGATAAAATTTAAAAATTGTACAGTACATAAAGTTTTTCACTTCATATGTAAAAATTTAATTTTCAGATGAACACAATTTTGTCTTAGAAAAATGAACAACAAATCAATTATTTGTTGTAAAAAAAATTTTTTTTCTTCCTTTAATAAGGATACTAAGAAATTTGTCCATAATTATGAGGGGATCCTAATAAAAATAAGTAGACAAAACTTGTCTAAATTATTTAATGAGAAATATCTTAATGAAAACATGCTGCAAAATATATGATATTATATATATATATATATATATATATATATATATATATATATATATATATATATATACATAATCCTGTTATCTGTACTAAGTGCAGCTAGCTGTGTAAATCAGCAGCTGGACTGAAATGACATTTAAGGTATAAGCATAAAAAAAAAATGAACTGAAGAGAGTGTTGAATTGACAAGAGAGTCCTATATATATATATATATATATATATATATATATATATATATATATATATATATATAGAGAGAGAGAGAGAGATATGATAAAATATAGTTTGAAGGTATACTATATTTATGGGTTACATGCACAATATCAAGGATAGAGCATATGTAAATATAAATATATGTTGAACCAATGGGAGAGTCTATCAGATACAGGAAGACTAAGTGTTAAGAAAATGGTTCATCTATGTCATGCAACATCAAAATACTGTATATATATCTAAACAAGAGCACGTTTTAAAAATAATATACAATTTTGACACACATACACACATTACATATATATATATATATATATATATATATATATATATATATATATATATATATATATATATATATATATAAAAATAAAAGTATAAAATTTAATATTACAAGACATATTAAAAAAAAATAAAATAAAATAAAAAATAAAAATACAACAACAAGGGGGAAGCAACCGGTTTTGCACCTGCTCTTCAGGCTTCAATGTACAATAAAAGGAATTGGAGAAAAAAAAAAAAAAATTGTACATTTTTCTGTATTAATTTTAAATCTCCCGTTGAAGCCTGAAAAGCGGGAGCGAAACTGGTTCCTTCACTCATTTTTTTTTTTTTTAATATGTCTCGTAATATTAAATTTTATACTTTTATTTCAATCATTAAATTTTGTACCTACAAAATATATATATATATATATATATATATATATATATATATATATGATAATAATAATAGCTAGCCAGTTATATTTGAAGATACCCATCTACAAGGGCAGCAAGCCAATCCCTATTGCAGACGCTTACTCAGTCGCATTTGTGTTTATTCAACACCCACGGAGCCCACCTGTGGTTTGTACTGCAACTGTGCTGAGCAGACATTAGTTACAGTTACTGGGAGAGAGTGGGTTATCTAGCATGATCAACAATTTGAACAAGGTCAGCACACTCAAGCCATTGGCCATGATGACTTGTGGCTTCGTGCTATCGACGAACCCCAAGAATTCCGTCTACCCAATTTTACTTACAAGGCTTGGGTCAACCCGTGGTCTCATTTTCAGGCACTTTCCAAAGGTGCCACATGCTGGGATCAACCTCAGTCCAGTCCGATAACATCAGGAAGTCTCCTTCCTGACAAACCGACCATGATAAGATTTGAACCGGGGTCTCATGGTCAGAAAGCAAACATTCTAAACATGCCCATATATATATATATATATATATACACACACACACACACAGAGAAGAGAATTGAAAAATGACAGCAGTTTAACTGTTCCAGTGAGTGGCTATACCTATAGCCATGAAACTCAGAAGTAAACTTGAATTAAGTGAAAAAAAAAAATTACATATTAATTTATATATATATATATATATATATATATATTATTCCTACATACATACATGCATATAGTTGCTGGTTCATGTAATGTAGGCAGACCACTACTCAGATCTAAAAACAAACAAGTCTGTCAACGTCCCCCTTATTTCTTTCGAAGTCCAGGCTGCTGACCATGGAAAATGGATGACAGTCTGCCATGAAGGTATAAAGCACTTTGAAAAATCTTGTCTCAGCTTAAACCTTTGAACCTGATCTATTCAGAATCCTGTCATCTGTATTAAATGCAGCTGGACTGAAGTGCCATTTAAGGCATAAACATAAAACAAGGAACTGAAAAGACTGCTATGCCTTCATACATCAAATTGAAAGGAGAGTCCATCAGAAAAAAAATATATATGAAGCCAAGCTTTGTTTGGCACAAGTAACAATTTGTTATTAATAAAAGCTTGATTTGGGATTTTAAATTTAACCTTTCCTGTTTCCATATCAACATAAGCTAGTAGTTTATTTAATTTGGAAAACATTTCTCTCTCTTCTTTCATCAAGTACTTTCAACCAGTCACATTTTCAAAGCCCTTTAAGCCACTTGCATTTTCCAAACACTTTCAGCCATTCACATTATGAAGATTGAAGACGAAAACAGCAATATTACATTAAATTTAAATTTAATTTCTTTTTAAATTAAATTTTTTAATGTCTACATTATGGCACTAATGCATTATTAGTATGTCATGTGTTGCAAAGTGTAAGTGATATCCTCTGACCGGAATGCAGATGTCAAAGATGCTCTCAAATATTCATTCACTGAACTACTTTCAGCCACTCACATTTACCAAATTACGCATTATGAAGAACAGAGACAAAAACTGCAATATCATGCATAATTTTTTTTTTTTAAATTCAATTCTTTAATTTGAATTAAATCTTTTTAATGCCTGCATGATTGCACTAGTGCCTTATTAATATGTCATATGTGTTGCAAAGTGCAAGTGATATCCTCTGACTGATATGCATTGATCAGTATTCCAGTACAACAAATAAAGAATTTTTTCTCTTTTTTTTTTTTTTTTTTTGTGAGCGCTTCACCCTTTGAGTGTTGTCCAAAACACTAGTAACCTAATTAAAGAAGCCTTTTTTTATGCTCTGGGTTTTGTATGTTAAAGATAAATGTTTCTCTCAAGCAATGTCCTGGTCTAAGCAGACTGCACCAATCATTTGTCAAATGCATCCAGCATTCGAGACCATTGATTGAAGCTCTCAGATTTATTTTCATAATGGCATCAAGAATCAGAAGCTTCTATCTTTTTTCTTTGCAGTTAATACCACATGAAATAATGGAAACAATTCTTACGAGAAAAATGTTTTGTTTCTTCAAAACTAAATTCTCATTCTATAAATAACTACTGCTTGGGTCAAAACTTATTGGAGATTAAAAGAGTTCAAGCAAGAAATTATTGCAGGAAAATTTCTTTGTGTTCCAGTAAGTGGAAGATTAGCCAATTCAATTGTTTGCAGATGTTAAGCCATTAAAAATACATTTGCTTTGTGTGTTTAATCAAGACCTGTTGTTTGCAGGTCAGTTTGTTTATGTAGTGAAGATATTTAAATAGAAAACCCAAATATGATTGAAACTTTAAAGAGGATTAAGGGAAAAGAATGAAAAGAGATCAGAGAGTGAGAGAGAAATACTATAAGAGATCAAGAGAAAGAACAAAAGAGATCGAGAAAGAGGAAATGAAAAAAGATATGGAGTATAATAGAAAGACAAAAAAAAACTGATAAAATATAAACAAAAAAAACTGATAAAATATAAACAAAACTGATAAAATATAAACAAAAAAACTGATAAAATATAAACAAAAAAACTGATAAAATATAAACAAAAAAACTGATAAAATATAAACAAAAAAAATATATATAAAAAAAAAAAAAAAAGAAAATAATTCCCCCCAACTACCCACAAATATTTCTGTCCTAAAATAAATATATATATATACGAGGGTCATTCAATAAATAAGGTGAATTTTTCGGTATAAGGACTTCTAATACAGATAGAAGCTTTTTCACATGGATTTAATTTCTTTTGCAGATTAAAAAAAAAACTTTGAGAGTTTTGGCAATTAACACAGATGGCCGACCAAGAAGCATGCTCCAGGATTGAACAGCGGTCAGTTATCAAGTTTTTGGTTGCTGAAGGGTGCAAACCAGTTGAAATTCATAGGAGAATGCCAACTGTGTATGGTGCCACATGTTTTAGCCAAAAAAAATGTCTACAAGTGGGCTAAATTGTTTAAAGAAGGATGGAGCAGTATTGAGGATGAAGACAGGCCTGGGAGGCTTACAGAAGTGAGGTCTCCTGAGGTGATCGAATCAGTCAATGACCTCATTCAGTCTGACAGAAGAATTACTGTGAACTGCTGAGGCAGGTCAAGAAAGACATAAAGAACAAACACAGGGGTCATCAGTCAGAAAGAGTCATCTTGCATCATGACAATGCAAGGCCTCACACAGCAGCCTAAACGGTGCAGACCATCAACGAGCTGGGCTGGGAACTGCTCCCTCATCCTCCTTACAGCCCAGACCTTGCCCCTTCAGACTTTCACCTGTTAGGTCCCTTGAAAGCATTCACGAGAGGCACGAAGTTTAAAAGTGACGACTAAGTCAAAAGTGTTGTGAGCGACTGGCCGAGACATCAGTCCAAAGATTTTTACACTGAGGGAATATGGAAGCTTGTGCACAGATGGGAAAAGTGTGTGACAGTGCTGGGGGACTATGTTGAAAAAAAAAAAAGAAAAAGTAAGCTTCTATCTGTATTAGAAGTCCTTATACCGAAAAATTCACCTTATTTATTGAATGACCCTCGTGTGTATATATATATATATATATATAAAAAATTCTTTCTTGCATACATCAAGTACAGGATAAATTCTACCCAGAAATCAACCAATTCCAGTTGATGTTACAAAAATATTTCTAAATATTATCTTAAAAAAACTACCATGGCTTCACTCCTTGGGTCAGTTACAGAAGATCCAAGGGATGAAACTATGACAGAAATATTACAGCAACAAATCCAAGCTTTAAAAATTAAATGTAGACGCAGATGCACACAAGATGCTGCTCAGAAGTTTTAGGTATTTGGACATCATGTGTGAATTGAATGCCTGAGGAACTTTTACTGCTATCATTTGGGAAATTGCTATACATATGGCCAAGGGAATTACTTCCAAGCGCATCTCATTTTTTTCCGGGTCAAATTTTCCAGATTTGGGTGTGAGACTCATTTAATTCTGCTAATCATATTTTAAAAGTCACATTATTGGGGCACCTAGTGAGGATCAAACTCACCTCACAAGCAAACAGATCTGCAAAACCTACAATGCCAAGCCAAAATCAAATTCATGTTGAAGCATTTTGCATTCACTTTGGACTTGGGAAAGGCACAAATCCAATTCTTTTCCACCTAACTTTGGTTGGTCAATAAGTCTTGGATAAGGAAAGAATGCAGTTCAAAACCAACCTGAAACGATTTTAATGTAACCATGTTCTTTCAGAAATGCACAATCATGTCTCTCCACAACTTCCTGTCTTTTGTTGCTCTCAGTAATTTTTCACTTTACTATTCCTTTTTGTCCTTACTTTACCATTCATTAATACAAATTCATTAGTTCTCGCTGTTTACCTGTTTCTCTTGCCTTCAATGCCCTGTGAGTGTTAAATTCCTTAAGTCCTGTTTCCTCATGATGTGTCCAAGAAATTTCAACTCTTTCTGATTGTAAGTATAAGTTTTCTTATGGTACTTATTTAAGATCTCCACCTTGCCCTACCCATGGTATTCTGAACATTAGCCAATAGAACCACATCTGTCATTTCAAGTTTTTCTTCATCCATAAGGAAATTACCCAGCATTCACAGCTAGATAAGAGATTAGATATTACATAGCTAGTCAGTACATTTTACGTTGTTCTTAACAATATTTTCTAATCTCTATACAGTATAGGCCAAGTTCGGAGCTACTGTCTGGATTTAATAATTATTGATTAATTTGGGTTTTTTATGGTTTATAAACCTTTTGTAGGTTATTTAAAGCCAGAAAATTCTAAGAATTTTGAATAATGATTTACTGATACAAGCCATACTAATTAAGCCATACTAATTAACCCATAGCTGGGGGAGAGAGGAGGTGGATTCATACCTTTTTCCAAGGGTATTTGTGTGTAAGTGAATATAATGAACCCGACTGGAATTTAGCTCTCTAATTTGCAATTCTGAACCATTATCCATTACACCATCCACACATTCAAGATTACAGCAGCAAGTATTCCTAAGCAGTCACCCATCAAGGTACAGACCAGGCTTGATGTTGCTTAACTTCAATGATCATACAAGAACCAGCATTTCAATGTGATATGCCTTTAATAATTAAGTTCTTTGGTTTAATACATGGCATCCAATTTTTTTTTTTTTTTTAGAGATGAGGTACCTAAAATTTAAAATCCATCAATCAGCCCTAAGATTATCATTAACCAGTAATGCAGATTATATATATATATATATATATATATATATAGTCATCCACAGACACACTGTTTTGCTGTATCACAGCTCATCAGTGTGGCTTGACATCAGATTGCCTCAAGCTGGGATGGAAACCCAACTGATCAGTTGGAGATTTTACCACTGAGCTATCAGTGCCCAGTAGAGAGGAAGGCAAATTTTTGTGTATTGATTCTTTAAATAAACACACCAGTGACTGAGGGGGTTCAATTCATAGAACAGCTTTGCATTACCAGCAGTAGTCAATGTTTACAAATTCGTGCTTTCTCTTTTTATATATATATATATATATATATATATATATATATATATAGAGAGAGAGAGAGAGATAAATATAAAAGTGAACTTTGAAGTCAACACCCAGAGGTGACAGGCTGTTTCATGCTAGATGCAAACGTCTGACGATTATGTTTACCATGAAATGGCCTGTTGCCTCTGAGTGTTGACTTCAAAGTTTATTTTTATATTTATAATTCACTCTATCTCTGATCTTGAGCACTTTATCCCATAAATATAGCACACCTTAAAACTATATTTTTTCATATATAGATAGAGAGAGAGAGAAAAAAATAATAATAAAATTTGGAAAAACATCTGTTTTTATATATAATATTTATAATACATGCATTTTTCCAGAGAATTACTAAAATTGTTTTACTTACATGTGGGTTTTCAGAAAAAAATCAGTTTACTTTAACTGGTTTTGCTTTTAGCTTTTCAAAAAAGTTGGTAAATCTTTATCAGATTCCAATGTGCTGACACTTAAATCCAGAATAACAGAAAAAAAATCATAGGGCGTAACAGGTTTTATCTATCACTTCTGGTAATGAAAATATGATATAATCTATTTTGAGGGATGTACCTCTGGGTCTTATATATATATATATATATATATATATATATAACAGCAGTTTATATATATATATATATATATATCTCAGCAGTTAATATACCACATAACACCCTTGAGCACTTAGCTTTGAAGTGGGTAGAATGGAGATCAACGTATTTTAGTGGTCTCAGCAATTTTCAATCTGCTTGTCTGAATCATCTTCAAGATCCAAGAGCAAGATCTAAAAGGTCAATCAATCTAACAGAGATCTCATCTCACAATCATCACACTTGCTCCACATGTGGTCTCCTTTGTAAATCACTAGCGGGTCTTAAATGCCACTTAAGATTAGCGCATAAACTTTCATAACTGAATCAATAAGATAGCAGATCCTCATACGTCGAAACCGACCGGAGAGTCCATTATTATTATTATATATAGCTTCATTGATTTGTTTCATGTGGCTTATCAACAATTTTCAGGTTATTTAAAACGAGAAAATATTTTTAGATTCTAAGAATCTGGGGGGGGGGAGATAATAATGGTTTAATGATACAAGTTTTTCTAATTAACCTACAGACAAGGTGGATCCATACCTTTCGCAAGGATATTTACATGTAAGTGAATAAAACAAACTCAACCAGAATTGGAACTCAGCTCACTGATTAACAATTCCAAGCCATTATATAATACACCATACAGACATTCAAGCTTACAGCACCTGATATTCCTAAACAGTCACTCATCTTGGTACTGACCAGACTCAATGTTGCTTAACTTCAGTGATCATACGGGAACCAATGTTTTAACATGATCTGGCCATAAGCCTTCAGTATATGCATATATACATGTCTGTTCATTTGTCAATGCAAGTCAAAAAGATATGATATAAAGAGAAATTTGTTGTCTTGCTTAGTAGCAGAGGTAGTTGCATATTTCCATTGACATCATCATCATCAGTAACAGTCAAGAGAAGACAAAAGCCAGAGATATGAAATGCTGATTTTCAAGGCAAATAGATTGCCAAAGCAATCTACCCATTTTCATTTATCCCTTGTGCCATACTTAAACTATACAGAGTAAATATCAATCGTCTAATCATTGAGAGAAAAAAAACAAAACTGACAACGAAGGGAAATTGATTTCATATAATCAATAAAATCAATATAATTTGTACTGTCTTCAAATTCTATATAAAATCATTATCCCAGAAAGCATTAATGAAATTAACAATGAATGGAACATATAACCAATTAGCATTGCTAATATGTTGATATCTGTTGCTTAGCAACAGGTAATATCATTTCACAACAGGTTATATAAACCCAATATTAAAATTTATGGCAACATAATTAACAATTCAAGAAATGAAATATTGAAAATTCCTGAAATCTATTTTTACCAGACTGAAATTCAAATTTATTTACTTTATTATGGCTGTAAAAAAAAAAAAGTGTAAAATGTTTAACCTTCCAGGCACATACAAAAACTAAAGTGCACATTGAAGTGCATACAAGTGCACACTGAAGTAGCAACAAGCAATGCCAGTTTTAGATTTGGTGAATCCTGAAGCTATATTAGCCAGAAGGTCCTTAAAGACCTGAAAACAAATTTTTTGAAGGTTCCCTTTAAAGGCTGACCCACCATACCATCAAAGTTGAAGCTTGTTTAATTTATATCTAAATCTGGCCCTGGGGACAAATAAAGAATTTGCATGTAAGTTGATTTTTCCCCAGGTCTATCATGTCTTTTAGAAAATTCTGTTTCCCAAAGATGTGTTTTGTCACATAGGTACTTGCAACAAAATACCCATCTCCCTGACCCTGGCTAATTTATATGTAATCTAACTAAAAAGAAAGAGTAAAATGTAAATTGTATTTTTCACTCAACCATTTAAGGTTGTTTTGAATATTTGATGAAGCCAGGTTATCAAGTCTGCCTAAGTTTAAGATAGTTCCAGAAAAGAAAGATTCTAAGCTTTCTTGGAAAATCTGAGGATGGTCTAAAGAAGGGAAAATCCTAAGCTTTCTGGAAAATTTGGGGATGGTTTAAGAAAAGGATGATTCCAAGTTCTCTGGAAAATTTGTGGATTGTTCCAGGAAGGGAAGATCCCAAGTTCTCCAAAAAATTTAAGGATGTCCCAGAAAGGGAAGGTCCTAAGCTTTCAGGAAAATTTGAGTATGGTTTGAGAAAGGGAAAATTCTAAACTTTCTGAAAAATATTTGGATTGATCCAGGAACAGAAGATCCTAAGCTGTCCAGAAAATTTGAGGATGGTTTGAAGAAGGGAAGATCCGAAGCTTTCTGGAAATGCATCATCTTTTGTTGTTTTTGAAAACATTTTGGGGAGCTTATTAACCTAAAATGACTAAGTATTATGATAAGCAAGTAGTTGTGTCAAACAGGGGATTATCTTCCTTGGTTCTTCTTTAGACATTTTGAGTTGGTACTCCATGGTGATTTCCAGGGTTGAATTCAAGTAATGACATAAAATGGAAGATCCTAAGCTTTCTGAAAATTTTGAGTATGGTTCAGCTTTGAATTTTATGTCCCCAATTTTAGAGAGAGCAAAAAATTAATAAATGATTTTGGGATGTGACAGTTGCTTACAGAGGTAGAGAAAAAGAAAGAAGGCCCAGCAGTTCATCTTATCCCTACCAAATGTCTTAGAGATTTCACATCGGAGGTTATTCCACATGAAAATGCTACCACAAATATTAGCAAGAAAATAGGCACATCATTTTTGAAATATCAAAACACACATATCATCCATCAGGTTTTGAATATAACAGAGTTTGGGATAAAATTCAAATATTTATCATATTGTTATAGCCTAAAAAAGGTTACTGAATGAGGAATAACCAAAACAGCGGTTGGAAATGAAATGGTAATTTTTATAAGATCAACAAAATACAATACTCGCCAGTGACGTGAAGTGGGCAAACCACTGCCAGAATATTACCCCCACTTACAACAGAGTCCGACATATTTATGAGGATTGAGACATACCCTTTAGTGTTCATAGGTATGGTATATCTTACTTATTATAAAATGCAGATTGTGTGTGTGTGTGTGTCTGTAACGTTTATATATTGGATCGGATTTCCTACATTTTTCAACCGATTTCAACAAAACTTCACAGGACTACATAAAATTACCTTGTGGTGGTTCTAACAGTGCCAAAAATGGGAAAAATACAATTGTTTTTGCACAAAATGAATTTGAAAACACAATTAAGAGACATCATGAGAATGAAAGAGGGATAACTCACATCGGGTTGATTGTGTGTGTGTGTTCCTTTATATATAGGATCGGGTTTCCTACATTTTTCAGCCGATAAAACAAAAATTCACTTTTTTTTTCTTTTTTTTGGCAGGTAGTGTTTCTTATTCTCTTGCACACTTTTTTCTTTATTTTTAATATTCAGAATGCTTTAAAAATTCCATTTACAAGACAATTGTTTATAATAAAATTCTATTCAATCGGTAGACTCATAACGATTGAAAACAATGTTTTTGTTTGAGTTTGGGTTTGAGCAATTCGTAAAAAAAAAAACAAAAAAAAAAAAACCAAAACAAATTAAGACATGCGTGTCCGTCAACCTTAAACAATCTTTGTCAATTTTATTTTTCAGTCTTTATGATGGTGGATACTTGATCTATCTCTTACTGTTATATCCCCGGGCAACGCTGGGCTCTCCTGCTAGTAACACATATAAACTTAGAGTTTTTAATGTTCAACGGTAGTGCTACCATTTTTTTTTTTTAAATAAATGTAAATGTTTCTGACAAAAATGAAAGGTTGCCTAGTACAGATTGCATGACAATGACATACAAGATGAAATTGACAATAAAAAAGATTTTTAGCAACCCTGCTGTACTATCATATATGGCAGGGGTGTCCAAACTTTCTCCAAAGAAGGCTACATTTGATGAGGTGAATATGCATGAGAGCCAACCGTTCTGCTTGGCATTCTTTGAGCCATTAAAATTAAATGTAAATGTAATATCTCATGAAAATTTTATTGCACAGGGCATATTTTCATTTCTTCTCATGGATGACAAATTAATTTAAACAGGTCTTACCAAAATCACTCAACCTGTTATATCTGAAGCCCATATAAGAAGATGAAATAAAATATGTCTGAGAAAAAAGTACTTCCAGGAAGCTATATCTCAGGTTAATCTTAAACATTACATATTATTGGTAATTAAAGTTGTCTGTTAGCTTTTAACATATAAATAGAAACATAACACCAACATTAATCTTAAAAAGTAGAAAACAAAGTGATACAAGTCCAAGTGTCCAAATATATTTATAACTGATTTTTGACCAACACAAAACAAATTTAATTCACTAACATTTTAGAATTTATTCTTCTCAGATGAACAAAACAAATAACCTGCCTTCACTCATGTGAAGGGTGATACTGAGATCTGGACTGCAGTATGCAGGCCAAGTCTGTTTCAAAGGCAGTGGTCTGTTTCAAAGGCAGTGATTTTAAAAATTGGCTGAAAAGAGTCATGGTCAGGGTCACACTGTCAGAGGGTGGCTACGCAATGTTGCCACCATCTTTTTGATAAAACATGAAATTGAATTTCTTAGGCGTGTACTTTACATACTTTGATTGACAATACTGGTGGTTTGTAAGTGATACATTCTATGACAGATGATTGGCGAGGGGTGGGGGGGCATATGAAATTTGACCATGGACCATAACTGGCACTCAGACTGGACTTTGGACATGCCTGATATATAGTAACTAAAATACTCACAGCACCAGAAAAGAAATATAAAACTTGTTTGTTAACAGCATCTGTAGAGCTTACCTGATAGTTATTTAAACACGTTCACAAGAAAGAATAAGTGTTAAAATAAACAATGAATCGGTAATCTGTTATTGTGATATGATGCACATCCACAGAGAAAAGGAAGATTAGTTATATCTTGATCTTAAGTGTTTCTCTTTTATAGCCGCCTGGTGGTTCTTCTGAAGTCTAGTTTTCTCAGTGGCATCCACTTTGATACCAAAGGGGAGCAGGGAAGTAAAAGAGTGGATGAGGGGGTTTTAGGAAATCAAGTGACAACAAACCACTCATTGATTATTTGCAAGTGCAGGTCTACATCAGCATTCATACTTAGGACTGGAAGGTCAGCTCTGGTCTGCCCTTGGTGGGAGACTGACTAGTTCGTCATGTGGTTCTGATGCCATCTGTTGGTATTGCCAGCCACACAACAGTATGTATAGATGGGTCAGGAGTTGGTAAGGGGAAGAGCTGATCTATGAGATCAACATAGAAGTTGTCCAAACTGACAGCGAGCAGGCAAAGTCTTGAATAGAACATCTACATATAACCTGAGAAACAGGGTTCATATTCTTATTTCTCAATGTGGCATTTGTCTTTCATGTTGTTACCTTGTGAGCATGCAGCAGGCCCTTTCCCAGCTTTTAATGTATACCTATGAGATTGAGAATCAAAATTCAATGTAGAGCAATCATTGGTCAGTTGATAGAAAGCTTGTGTGAGGGTTGCATTGTTTGTTTACATAACCATTATGCAATAATTCTATTGTATTCTCTACACCATTTCATAATAAGGCTTGCTCTGACATTTAAATAAGCATTTAATACTTTTTCATACTCAAACATGAGAGTGGTGTAGTGGATAGTGGCTTAGAATGAGAAATCGGAGAGTTGAGTTTGAATTCTGATCAGGTTCCTTACATTCATTGATGTGCAAGTATCCTTGGGAAAGGTATGAATTGTCCTCCTCCTCCTCACAGATTATTGGTTAAATAGCAGGACTTGTATCTTAAAAAAAAAAATCATTGTTCTTCCCAAAATTATGAATGCAAAATAACAAAAAAAAAAAAAAGTTTCATTATTACAATGCATAAATATGTTTCTTACAGAGGGTCGATAAGCCATAAAAAGAATCACTCAATATACAATCATGGAATGTCAATGTATTCAGTCAGTTATATGCCATACATGATACATGCTTAGGTGATCATGTATCTTTTGATACATGTCTGACAAATTGACTGGAATTCGAACTTCACTTTCCGATTTTTCAGTCAGAGCTGCTATCCATTACTCCCATGTGCCTCCACAATGTATTCAGTTATCATAAGAACAAATGTTTTCTTTAACTTTGACAAGAGTCATTAACATACCAGATTTTGTTAAATCAGTCACACACCTCCATGCTCTAGATATTGTTATCACATTTCAAATAATCCATTTTTTCAGTAATTGTCAGTTATACAATAAAAAATATTTAAAAGAAAGAAAAAAAGAAACAATTACATAAATATTTAAGGTACACAATTTACATATACTAGGCCACAAAAATCTCCTGAGCCAACCAAGTATAGAAATAAATACAATATGGGAACCAGTAATAAGGAGTGCCAGAGAAAAGTGATAACAACAAAAATTGCAATCTGAGCTCTGGTAAAAATATGTAATGATAACAGCAAAAATTGCAATATGACCACTGGTAAAAAATGATTGCTGAAGACATAATACCCAGAAATTCATACACTATATCCACTGTGCCATGTGTCCTCAAGGACACATGGCACAGTGGAAAAAGGCATTGGTTAGATCCAGTGACAGGACCCAAACAGTGCGAGTTCAAAACCTGGTTAAGGCAGTGGAGAACTTGGACAGAGGAATTAACAGGAGATAATTGATAACTGACATCCATTAAACATGGCACGTGGAACTAGAACAGTCTAGTAAAATAAAGGGTTCAGTTCGACATTCCAACCACCTGAAGAAGGCCAGAGCGTACAACAGCTGAAACGTAATAAATATGGCGGAAAAGATGAAGAAAATAGTCCGAATAATGTAAATAGTGTACATAATACCTCATCTCAGAAATATAGACAGATACTGAAATATTTAAGGCTTTTCTTTCTATGCCTGTCAATCGAATGGCAATCTATAAACGCATGACCAAGTGGATAAAAATGTTGGTTAGGCATTTTTTTAACAGGAGATAATTGATAACTGACATCCATTATGTTGGTTCTACCACTTAAGTTATCTACTCATAACTTAAGTGGTAGAAACAGGTGACATCACAAAGACAAATTTCAAACCTAATTGGAGATATCCTTTGGCATGGACAATGGAAGGACAACAATCTCCACCAGTACAGCCACAATTCATTACATTTCGTCAAGCTCCGTCATACAAACATGGCTGTCTTTAAATGTATGTAGGCTGTTACTTTTATGCCATCTTTTTTTTGTTTTAATTTATTAATGTTTTTTTGATTCTTTCTAGTATTTTCTTACCTTTGCTTCAACATGTGTCTGTGTGTGTGTGTATATATATATATATATATATGTAAATCAAATAACTAGATATTAGCAACTGTATATACATGCATTAGCGTGCATACACAGGTAAGCAAATAAATATTTACTCAATTTAATTAAAGGTGTAAACAAAGCCGTGTTCAATGTGGTTAGCGCTAAGAAATATATATTAATAAATATACATATACCTACATTCGAAGTGTAAGTTTCATTGTTCCACCAACTCATCAGACACAAATTATTACTTAAAACTTTTTTTTTTTTTTTAAATTAAAAAAATATATATCGGGTCTCATGAGAGGAACGCTAAATTGCATGCAGATTCACAGCTCAAATTTGAAATAAGTTAAATATATTATTGGGGTGTAAATACAGAAAATAGGGTGTCGATATGGGGGGGGGCAATTGTAAAAAAAGAAAAAAAAAAGAAAAAAATCATGGCTAAAGTTTAAAATGGGAAAATAAAAAGTAAGAACAGTAAGATATATAATCCTGTGTTCTTATAGATATTTTTTATTTTTACCAAATAGTGCTCAATGTAAATTTACAGAGCATTAATATTATAAATTAATTGGTTTAAAATATGTTTTTTTTCGCTACACAGTTTGAAACATGGTTAGAACTGTGTAGCAAAAAAAAAAAAAAAATAAAACCAATTAATTTATATAAATATATATATATATATATATATATATATATATATATATATATATATTTTCTCATTAAGTCATATTGATTAGGGTCTTGAATACTTTGCCAAAAAGAGGTAAGAGACTAATAGGGCGATAATTCAAGGTATCAGTGGGTTTCCCATAGTTCTTAAAAACAGGAACTATGGAAGAGGACTTCCAACAAGCTGGTAAGCAGTAAGGCATTTGTTGTAAAGACGAGAGAGAACAGGAGTCAGCTCAGGAGCCTATTTCTTTAAGATGATGACAGGGATCCTGTCACATATGCTTGCCTTGTGGAGGTATAATTTTGAGATGATGCCAGAAACCAGTGATGGGGTTATGTGTATGTCACTCAGAAAGCCTCTGTTCTAGGGGAAAATCTAGCAAAGGTACTTTAGATGAATCAAGAGTGGGGTTGGAAGAGAACTTCCAGGCAAAGCACTCTACCTTATAAATAGTAAATACTTCAAATTGATTGAAAAGGAAAGGAACTGAAGAATTGTTATTCTACAACACATTCTTGCAGAGCCACCATTAATCCCTAGAACCAAACTTGTGAGAGGTTACACAGTGTCTCATTCTAGCAGCAAATTAGTAACATTGCTTCCTTGAGGACATGCTTACACTCATTACAGTGACAAAGACATGTCTGTTGCAATCAGATATATACCCATATATATCTCATATACCCAGAATAAGTACATCCTGTGGGCTATAGCAGCTGAGCAGGTAGGTGAGAAGCAGGAATTTTAATGTCAATTTTCTTTTAGAGGGAACCCAGTGAAGATGGAATTCACTACTCAGTAGTAATGGTCAACCAGGTTAGGCTCGCTAACCATTACATCATGCTGAGGTGGCTCAAAAGGTATCTGTGGCACGAGAAAACTGAACAGCAATAAGCAAGACCAGACAGACATTTTTTTTTTAAATCTTTGTTGTATTCTTCTTGTAATCATCAAAAGTTTTAAAAAGAACTGCATTCCATGTTAATGGTGGAAGGGGGTAAGCAGGTAGGTAAAGGAATTTGCACTTGATGGCCTTAAAAATCTTCAATCAATATACAAAAGCTCAAAGATTTTCAGTTATTTTTAAGGGGTATGCATGTCCCCCTACCAAAAAAAAGAAATGAGAAACAATCTCCATAAATAGAATTCTGTCTTGTTTTGGCCTTGTATTAAATAAAGCTGGGTTATTAGCTATAAACAGATAAAACATATTGAATTTTTTCAATTTTCATTTCAATTGCTTCATTTCCACTAATAGTAGTAGTAGTAATATTATGTGGCCTCTCAATCTAATAAAGGCCTAACATGTCCCAAATAAACTTTTTCCATTTTGTCTCACAGTTTCCTCAATACTGTTCTTGATATATAAAAAATATATATCATTAAAAACGACTGACAAGATACTACAGTTAAGTACATATATAAAAAAATCCATATACTTATTTAAAAGTAAAAATAAAATTATCCTTGATAATGGCTAAAAGAATGGGGGCACCTCAAGGTGGTGTAATGGTTAGCAAGCTTGGCTCGCTAGAACAATTACGACTGAGTAGTGAGTTCGATCCTCACTGGGTACCCCCTAATTTCAGCCTTGTGCCACATCTAAGCTATGCTTGGACAACCACTAATGGCTAAAAGAATAGCCGAAATTGTACGGACATACAGAACACTTTGACAATTTATTACTTTATGCCCAGAAAAGAAAAAAATTATAAGTACACAAGAAGAATTAAATAAAAAACTTAACCACTACTTTGTCAGTTGTTTTTAACTAGACTTGTATAAAAGAAGGATTGTTGCCTAAATACACAAATATGTGTGTTTCATTGAATAATAGAGACATATTATGTCTATTTTTATAATGATCCTTCCCAGTTCTCTAATCACTTTCTTGATGTTAAGATGAAATTCATCAAGGAAGGCACCATAATATTTTGCTACCCAAGTACTTTCGATCCCCTCCAAAATCATCCTCTATATCAAAAGCAACCAACACTCAACAAAATTTATTACAAGTGTAGTAGCAATGTTTTGAAATGCATATAACAAACATTTAATGCCATTTTTTATGCTGCCAATTTCTGGGCAGCTCCATTTTATTGGGGCGCTTGTTTTGCAAAAGCTTTCATAGCTACAACAGATAGATTTAAAATTTTAAAATAATTGTAACAGACGTTTTTTAAAAATCACCACCACTATGATCAAAGTTACAATAAGTTTCTCTTTGTAATTCACCCCTGAGGATGAACTTGGAGGAGACTGAAAGAATTTTGGTAGGAAAAGTCTACAGCACCTTTCTTGATGAATGTCATCTTATCATTAAGAAACTGATTAGAGAAAAAAAAAATCAGTATAAAAATAAAATCGACATAATATGTCTATATTATACAATGGAATATGTCTGAATGAAGACATGAAGGTGTGGGAGCATCTACCACATCAGTGTGCCCCCAGGTAACTGGCTAGCTGCACGCATGGCAGTTCTCACTTCAGATCTCCAAATGCATCTGTCATAACGGTTGACTGCAAAAAGCTTCCACTCTCTGCAATCACATTCTGTCAGATCCCTACATGACATCTTGGGCCTTCCAGGTATTTGCTTTCTTTTAACCTGAACGTCATGGGCACACTTTGATAGCACCAGCGGAACGCTCCACATGTCCATATCAGCAAAGCCTACTCTCTCTCAGAATGAGGTAGAGATCTTCAAGACCAAGCCACACCAACAACTCATTTGATTGTATAGTGGCCACATCCTATATATATATATATATATATATATATATATATATATATATATAATAAAGAGAAAGAACAGTAAGATATATAATCCGATGTTCTTATTAATTATTTTTAGTTTTACAAAACAGTGCTCAATGCAAATCTACAGAGCAGAAATATAATAAATTCTCTAATTTAAAAATATGATTCCATCGCTACACAGGAATTACCATGTTTCAAAAACAGAAACTAAAAACTTCAAAATCAATGATAGAATTAAATTAAAGTCCATATATATTCAGTCTACAATTCACTCTCGTGTAGTCATGTGTGACGTCATGAGATGCGGTGCGATTTTCGCTTCTAGCGTCTTATATGCACGTGTTTATCGTTGCTTAGTGATCCACTATGTAAACAATGACAGACTATCATCACTGTCGTGTCCGTATATTGTTTAATATGTTTGTGATTTATATCTTTGATAATGGCTTAAGTAAGCCGAAAGCTTAGATTATATTAAAAATAATGGATAAATATTGTGAATTTCTTTCTTCATTTAATGATAATGTTATCAAACTTATCAGAAGATACGAAAAATTTTACATAAAATAAATAGACAACACTTGTCTATATTATTTAATGAAACGTGTATAAATATATATATATATATATATATATGCACCCCTGAAAAAATAAAATTCAGTTGATCCCCACCAAAAAATAAAATTCAGTCAAGCACTTTAGAGAGAAAGTGAAAATTTTTTAAGCAGTGACTGCTACTGCTGATAATACAAAGCTCTTCTATGAATTGAGCACTCTGAGTCACTGGCATCTTTATTCAAAAATAAATATGTAAAAATTCACCTTCCTCTCTGTCAGGAGCTGACAGCTTAGGAGAAAAATCTCCAACTGATGCCAAATCACTCGGGTTTTGATCCTGCTGGCTTGAGGTAATCGGATGCCTAGCCATACTGATGAGCTGTGATACAGTGAAACAGTTTGTCTGTGGATGACAATTTTATATATATATATATATATATATATATATATATATATATATATATATAGTGTGTGTATATGAGGGAAAGCTTTGGTTAAAGGGCCAGATAAAAATGATAGAATGCTGAAAAGTTCTTAGCCTGATTGATTTCTCAAAATCAATCTTAAAATACAAATTTTGGGAAATGGGCTGGTGCAATAACTTTTCAGCACCCTCTAATTCTTGTTCTTTTATTGTTCTCTCTCTCCCTCTTTCCTTTAATAGTATTTTTTCACATATTCTCTAACACTCGGTAACTCCTTGCATCTTAGTGGCTTTAATGCCTTGCTTGGGGTGAAATGATTAACAAATGAAAAGAAATAGCTTTTCATCAGCATCATTAGTCAGGGTTCAAGCTGAAGCAAAAGTTAGAATTTTGAATGCTGATCTTTTAAGTTAAAAAGATCAGTTCAACTTAACCCACTTACAATCTGTTTCTCTTTATTTCGACTTGTGCTGGATTAAGTTAAGCTCGGCAAATCCGTCATATATGAGAATCATTCTAAAAGCAACACCACCTATTTTATGTTGGCCACAACAGAAGCAGATGTTAGTGATATGGCAGAGGAGGATAAACCTTCCCACCAGTAACCCATATTTTGTTTTTTTCAGAGAAGGAAAGGACTTGTTACTAACAGTAATTTGCTAAAATATCATTTCACATGAAGTAGTTGAAGAGTTACTGCATTTTTTCATGACAAAAAAAAAAAAAAAAAAAATGTATTTGAGCAGGGTTAGGCAACGGGTAATGCACTTCAGCAGCAGTGACAGAAACACATATGCCATAATCAATGGTGGGGAAAAATAATGTTTTCTAGTTAAAAACATGATCTATCCAATGGTTTTATTGTATTCACTGTATAAGTTTTAGTTTCCATGGAAATAAATAATAAGCAATACTTTCAACATGTCTATCATGTACATATTGGAAAAAAAAATATGTCAGAATATATGAGCCTTTATATTCGGGAGGAGAGTCAAGTTATTTTATTGAGAATAGTTTCTCAATTATTATTGAAATAAAATCAACTGTAATTGTGAACATCTTATGCTAACTGTGGAGACTCCACTTTTTGAGCATATGGCCACAGTCTCACCACACTAGAGCCACAGCCTCATCACATTTTTGCTGCAGTGGTTTCTCTAACAAGTAGGTTTACGGCAAGATGGAGTTCCTATCCACATGCTCAACGAGTTTTGAATTCAAGACAGTCCAGTCTATTAGCCCTAGCTGGAGGAGAGAAGAGATGGATTCATGCCTTCCCCAAGGTTATTTGTACAAAAACCAACAAAAATTGCCTCAACTGGAATTTGAACACAACATCTGAATTTCAGTATCTGTCTATATTTCTGAGATGAGGTATTATGTACATTATTTACATTATTTGGACTATTGGCCTAATCTGTCGCCATATTTATTACAAAGTTTCGGCCTTTCAGTATCTTACTTATTATAAAACCCAGGTTGTGTGTGTGTGTGTGTGTGTCTGTATGTTTATATATTGGATCGGATTTCCTACATTTTTCAACCGATTTCAACAATCTTCACAGGACTGCGTAAAATTACCTTGCAGTGGTTCTGACAGTGCGAAAAATTGGAAAAACAATTGTTTTTGCACAAAATCAATTTGAAAACACGATTAAGAGGCATTGCTGTCGAGAATGAAAGGGGGACAACTCATATCGAGTTATACTTATTATAAAACCCAGGTTGTTTGTGTGTGTGTTCATTTATATATGGGATCGGATTTCCTACATTTTTCAACTGATTTCAACAAAACTTCATTTTTTTTTTTTGGTAGGTAGTGTTTCTTATTGTCTTGCACACTTTTTTCTTTATTTTTACATTCAGAATGCTTTAAAAATTCCATTTACAAGACAATTGTTTATAATAAAATTCTATTCAATCGGTAGACTCATAATTATTGAAAACAATGTTTTTGTTTGGGTTTGACCAATTCGTAAAAAAAAACAAAAAAAAAAAACAAAAAAAAACTAATTAAGACATGCGTGTCCATCAACCTTAAACAATAATCTTTGTCAACTTTATTTTTCAGTCTTTATGATGGTCGATACTTGATCTATCTCTTACTGTTACATCCTCGGGCAACGCCAGGCTCTACTGCTAGTCTGTCTATATTTCTGAGATGAGGTATCATGTACACTATTTACATTATTCGGACTATTGTCCTCATCTTTGTCGCCATATTTATTACAACAGCCAAAACGTTGTAATAAATATGGTGACAAAGATGAGGACAATAGTCTGAATAATGTAAATAATCCGAATCTCAATTTTTATAGTGATAATCACAATGCTGCACGTATCCAATTGTGAACATATTCAACATCAATTAAAATTTAAGATCACACACACACATATTTATATCCAAACTATTGCTAAAGATGCTGATAAATTGATCCGATCATTTGTACTACTCCAGTAAGTATCTGACTCTCCCTGCAGGATGCTAACTTTACAAGAGCCAGATTAGCCCCAAAATGGAGTATTGCAGCAATATCTGGGCTACAGCTGCCCAGTCCTCACTTGCCTGTTTTGATAGAGATCAAAAGCAGCTGCACAGCTTTGTGGATGATGAATTATTTTCCAGCCTACAACCCCTTTCCTACAGATGAAACATCGCAAACCTTTCACTACTCTATTGCTATTTCTCAGGAAATATTCCTTGATTCCATCAACCCTGACCATTTTTTTGTGATGTCAACAAATACTTGCTGTCACTTTCATAATGCTCATTGTAGTAGAGACTTTGTAATTGCAGACACAAACTCTAGTAACGCCATTGAGCAGTACTTTTTTTTTTTTTTTGGGAACTTTAAAGTAATAAATATGACATGTTAATCTACTTTCTCAGCTTCTGTGCATATACATGTTTGTGTATACATAGAGGTGGTGATGTGCATTATGTTGTAGTTATATTTTGGAATACAGTTTGATTTCTTTAAGAAATTTCAGGATATTATATGGGTTAATGTCATGAAAGAGTGTTTTCATATTGGTTGTTTGGTTGATTTTGTTTAGCGGCATATCAACACCTCTATGGGTTATTTAATGCCAAAATCTAAATATTTTGATTGGATTGGTTTGGTTGATTTTCTTTAGCAGCATTCAAACTCTATGGGTTATTTAATGCCGCTATCTACATATTTTGAATGAATTTGTATACCTTCAACTATGATAAAATGTATTTATGGTCATTTTGCTATAAAATTGTATTGCTGGTAATTTTACTATCAATAGGTGTTATTGATAATTTTTTTTTTATATAAAAATGTATTACTGGTATTCCTATACTTTCATAGAGTTTTGTTTTTGTTTGGTTGTTCACTATTGGCCCATAGCTGGGACCCTAACAGGTGCTATCGCCCCAGGTCAGGGTGGACCTGGGAACAACTGCAATTAAAGTTTTAATAATGAGATACAATGAAGCAAAAGTCTTGAAACAAGGCATGAAGTGGAAATAAAGAATTCACAACTAAAATGGAGGCCAACAAACCATTTAATTAATCCATTCCCATTATAATATTTAGACTTTCAAGGGTATAAATCATTGATTACTTCTGGTATTATATAAATTAGTTTTGGTTCAATATCTTTTCATGATAAAAATTTTATGTATTTGATACAACAGATATCTCCTGGAAGAAAAAGATTAGTAATAGAACAATAAAATGGTGATGACAAAGTTTATTTCAAGACCAAGTTGAAACAAGATGATTACTTAATAGACAGAAGTATCTGAGTGCCTCACATGAAAGGCTTGAACAAATAAGACTGCAGTCTAAGAAATTTAGGAGTAAAGGAACTGATTAATTAAACAGTTAATTTTTCTCAAGATGCAATTTTGCCTAAATGCAGATATCACTCATGAATTTACTAATTTAAGTTAATTTACCTACATTCGAACTACAGATGGGACAGAAAATAAATACACATTGATAATTATGATATGGTTTGATTGATTGCTTACTTATTCAAATAAAGCCATTTTCTGCCCTGTATTTGGTAATGACCTTAGCATTTAGATCACAACTTGGGATAATGTTGACATTTTTAAATAACATTTTTGAAAATCTGACAAATCTCAATTTTTATTTTTCAAATATTTATCCAAGTTTTGTACATAACAAAATTATAATTAGTCAATTCATTTGGTTTAATAGGTTATCTTCAATAAATTTATTTAAAGCAAGAAATCAAATACTTTAGCATTCAAATAAAAGAGACATTTTGTGTGTAACAAAACTAAATGAAAAATGATTTTTTTATTCTTTATTTAATACAAGAAACACTGTAAATTCTCCATCTCGTTTATGTTCCAGGATGCTAGTATGTTCAGGTAAATATTAGTCACTGTTATGCTGCAGGAATCGACATTTTGGATAGTAAATATTTACGGGATCCTGCAACATCTATCCTGTAAACTATATTGTCGAACTCGATGTGATCCCAGGTAAAATAGTTGACATAAAATAAATATAAAACAAATGACAAACCATGTTTTAAGAAAAGGAATTACACGGGTAGACAATTGTAAAGCAAGGAAAAACATTAAAACAAGTTAAAAGAAGTGTTCGAGAGAGAGAGAGAGTGAATCAAAAGGAGGACTAATGAAGTGAACGCGACAGTAGCGTTCATATCTACATAGACTACAACTAAAATCCAAAGCTATAAAAAAAAAAAACAAACAAAAAAACAAACAAAAAACAAAACAAAAAACAAAAAAATAAAAAACCAAAAGAGAAAATGTGATTGCCTATTTATAGGCTTAAAGAGTGCCCCCTAGCAATATGTTTTGGCAAAACCAAGTGGGATAACCCATAAATACTTCACTAAAGCCTTCGATTCCTATGCTATCATATTCAACCTTGTTCTATGATGCTAACATATCATCTATTGAACAAATGAGTACCAGAATGCTTAACCCTAACTGCTTTAATTACAACTACATTGCTGATATCTAAAAGAAATTACTTTGTCATTCAAAAAAGAAAAGTGCTTGGCTCATGCAATGCTGGATATTTTGCTAGTATGTAACTTACAATGACTAATCGAAAATTGTTTCATAAAGAAGCAACTGAATAAAAAAATATTTACAGTGCCATGCAAAAGTTTACACTACGTTACAAAAAATGTTTTGTTTTAGGTATTTCTAATACAGTTAGCACTTCGAGCCTTGACCACCTCTTTACCAGCCACTGGTTGAACAGTGAGTAAATACTTGTAACTATTTTTATATTTACCATGAAACATTATATACCAATTATTTGCGAATCTTGACTCAGAAGTTCAGGCAGAAGGGTTAAAATTTTTCATGGCACAAAGGGTGAATTAAACATTTACTGCTCGTAAAACATATATTTAGGTATTCAGTCAAACAATCGGATTTTTTTTTTTTGTTCATTTCAAAAAAGTATCCTGCAAAGAAAAAAACAATCTGTAGTAACTCAAAAGTTTGCAACACTTTTTTTTTTTTTTTTTTTATTTACAGCAGCATTTTTTATAAAATTGTTCAAATTTTACTAGAATGTTCCAAATTAGGATGAGGTTGTTTTTTAGAACATTCCAGATTAATTTTATGATTACCTTTAGAAATGATTAAAAGTATTGCGTCATTCTTTTTCTGTCAACTGTCCTTTAAACATTAATAAAATGGGGAAAAGCAAAATAATTGATCAAGATCTCCATAAGCATATTGTTGACCTTCATATAAATGGACTTGGTTATAGGAAGATATCTAGTCAGTTAAATGTGCCATTGACGTGTCATTCCATTTGTCCCCAAAAAATCTCTGGTCGTCCTAGAAAGGTAAAGGAATGTATGGCAAGATTATTTTGTGTGGCACTGTATCTACAATATTTTTTTTTTTTTTTTGAGACAAGAGTTAAAATACTCTACTTTAAAAAAAAAAAATAGGAAGAAAAAAAGAGAGAGGGAAAGGGAAAATCCAAGTTTAAACACATACAAACACACACCTGCCTGCATTTATCATATATACATATATATTTTGGCAAACTTGGACCTTTCTTGGCCCTAAAAAAAAAAAAAAAAAATGAAGTGTCAAAAGGACAGTTTTTCCCTTGACACCACTATTAATTTAACTACCTCCACCCCTCAGCAATGTTTATTATCTTAAAAAGCAATGATTGGAATTTTAATAAAACCTAAACATATGAAAGTGAATTTATACATTTTTTTTGTTGTTGAGAATTGACAACAAAAATAATAAACACAATTTATTAGATTGTTTATTATTTATTTATTAGATTGTTTATTGAAATGGTTGGCAAAACATAAACATAGACAAATTGCCAATTGATTTGAACTTTATAAAATGGTAATTAATAAGGATTTCTTTATAGTTGCTCCACATATTTTCATAATTTAGTAAATGTTTATAAATTAAAAATTGTTTTCATACTTATTTCTTTATAAATTGATAAATGAAAAATATTGCATTGTATTAGTTTTTACAATGTTGTAAATATAAAATTATTCCTGTAAATAAACAATCTAATAGTGTTTAATATTTTTGCTATCAATTCTCAAGAACAAAGAAAATGTATAAAATCACGTTCACCATATGTTTAGGTTTTATTACAATTCTAATCATCACTTTTTATACAATGAACATTGTCAAGGAGTGAAAGTAGTGTATTTTATTGGAGGCACAACAGTTAAAGATTGCATATGTGTGTATATATATATATATATATATATATATATATATATATATATATATAAGTTATGAAAAACTTGGTAATCTGTATGGGTAATCCCAAGGAGGATGAAATCCTGAGAGCTCAGTGTAAATCCAGAGCTAATATTTTAAAGAAAAACAGACCACTAAGGTTCCCTTATAATAATTTATTTCACCAGATTATATATATATAATATATATATATAAATAACCCCCCCCATCTATATTGGAAAGTGCAATAACAGCTAACAGACTTAAGAAACCTATTTTCCTGAAAAAGTTGCTTTAAAATAAAGATGTTTTAAATTTCAATTGAAAGCAGTACTGGCTGCTCGGTCAATAAATGCCAAATGTTTCTTTGTAAGGAAACAACTAAAATATTACCAATTACCATTACCATATGTATAAGGAATTGTACTCAAATTTGACTAAATCTTAAGCAACTGCATTATTGACGTCAGTGCATATATGAAAAAAAATAACAAAAAACTGTTAAATTAAATAAAGAGAATTATCAAATACATTATTCTATACTGTATTCAAGAATTCTACCAGTTCTAGTCATTTAGTTACTATAAAAAAATTTTATTTCCTATTTATGAGACCCAATTATTAAAAGATTTAAGCAACTTGAGTACCAATTACGTACTGAAGTTGCTTACTTTTTTATTAATTGGATAGGTCAGTTGGGTTTTATTAAAAAATTACTTGCCTATTTCTATTCAGAAATCAAAGAATCTAACAAGCACTTTTATAGTTATATAAAAGAATGATAAATAGTGAATTTAAAAAAAGCTGCCTAAATTATCTGATAAAATAATTTTGAAATGCATGTGTATGATAATTATGGTGTGTGTGTGGGTGTACTGCATATGGTGATGATTGTGGGGTGGAGTACTGCAAAGTTCTTAGTCCCATCCATTTATTGAAAAAAAAGAACAAAAAGTTATATATTTAATTTTTAGGGTTTTTTTTGTGAAGCTGATAATTATTCCACACACTCTTGTATATTTAAAAGGGTGCTGAAAAATAAAACACTGATTTTTTTTTTTAACTGGTTTTTCTTTCATTTTCCCCTCCCCCAGCTATCTGCAATGCGAAATCAGTTCAAACACTCCAAATATCAGCATGACCCACAGGAGGCTACAATAGTGTTCTGCTTGCTGTGCTTGTGCGTAGGAGTTGAGTGGGTGGGATGGATGATTGTTTAACTTACAATCAAGTGCTGGGACAATTTTTCTCAAAACAATCAGGAGGAAAATCATAAGACAACAACGACAAACCTATACATTTATCTACATTTTCATTTACATAAAATCTGTAAGAATATGGTCATATTTGCAGATATAAATAAAAAAAGCATGCACAGCTATATATCAATATCATTTGTTAATATGATAAATGTAATTTTAGTGGGTACACATGATCGACTCGCTATCCCTATATTTTGTTTAATATTTATATTATTAAGAAATAACAGATTTAAAAAGTCATTTCAAAAATTACTGTTGTTTACATTTCAGGTACAAAAATGAAGCTAACAGCTATAGATGTGTAGAAGTCCCAATGAGATATGTGTGTTCCTTAAATAGGTAATTTGAACCTTACTTTATCAAGATGGTCTCTCATGGCCAAATTGATAATGGTATATTTCAGTTATAGGAGGGGTTTCCCCTGATTGAAAAAGGGATACATGTTCAATTCTTGTTGGGAGACAATTTTTCTTTGTAGTATTTTTTTCAGTCTTCAATAAAATAAAGTAAAATAATAAAAAAAACCAAAAAAAACAGGGATAGCAACTCAAACATGTACCAACTAAATGGTAACATTCATAATAAGAAATGTCAGATTAAAAAAAATTGTGTGTGTGTGTAATCCGGCTTGACACATTGTCTAGTCACACTGAGGAGCTGTGATACAGCAAAACAGTACTGTCTGTGAATTATATATATATATATATATATATTGGCAGCATGTTTTCCTTGAAACATATTTCAATGAATAATTTAGACAAGTTTTGTCTACTTATTTTCAATTGGATCCTTTCATATTCACAGACAAGCTTTTTGGTGTCATTATTAAAGGAAGAGAGAAAATTACTGTGTTGATACAGTTTAATAATTAGGTTTTGGGTTCAAAGCATGTAGAATAATCTTAAAAAAAAAAAGAAAAGAAAAAATGATTTACTCTATTTATAAGTCAAATAGTATTATATATTTTAAGTTGGTGGGGGAATGAGAATTCTAAATTTTTTATGAGGGGGATGTTGGCTTTTTTTGATGAATGAAGATACAAGTATATTTTTATGTGGCAAAGTGAAAATCAGTTAAGGTTAGGTGGGGTTTTGAAATTTCTGCCTGTTGATACTGACTTCCTTTTATGCAAACATGTCATCACAGTCTGTATTTTTTGGGGGGGGGGTTACACTACAATTGGCATTTTTTTATATTTATTTTATTTTTTAAACTACATCGAGATTTTCTTAAAATATTTCAAATATGATAAAGTCATTATTTATATTTTATTTATAAAGATCTAAAATAATATATTTATTATATTTACTAATAAATTATATATTGTATTGTAAAATTAAAATATTACAATTTAATTATGCATTAATAAGCTACTTTTTATGATCAAATAACAAATTATGCAAATTTTTTTATAATTATTTTTAAGGGAAACATGAGATGTCTTCAAAAAACTGCTATTTCTTTTCTTTGATTTAATAAATTTTTATGTTTCAGAAAATTAATATATAACTTTTCATGTAGGCACAAAGGACATGGGTCATTTAAATCTCAACATGTTCAATATTTTTTTTATTAGTTTCCATTTTACTGAGGGTGTTTTATTTGTTTCTTTTATATGACAAAAATATTTGGATAGCAATGTTTGGTTGCGATACTTATTATTATTGAAGGAAATCAGATGTTGGCTCCATCTTAATTTAAATTTATTTTTAGTAGATCCAATATAAAATTTTACAATATTAGGATTCTCAATAAATGAGATAGTGCATTGGTATCCTAATATTGTAAAATTTTCTATTGGATCTACTAAAAATGAATTTAAATTAAATCCAGGGCATAATTTTTGCCATTACAGGTAAACTCCAAGATGAAATAAATGCAGTGTAAACCAAAAAATGTTTTTTAAAAAACTCTGGTGTTGCGACAACACATGTTCGAAAATTATAAACTGTCAATAAATAATATATTTTAAAAAAAAAAAACACTTTTTGGTTTATGCTACATTTATTTCGTCTTGGAGTTTAACTAATGGAAAAATTATGCCCAAGGATGAAAATGTGAAATTTTCAAAAATATTCCGCCTAGCAACATCAAATCTATCTGACAATAATTTAAACATAAGGATCATGTTATTCAATGAATTGTTATTAAGTTAATGCCTTATTAAGTCTTGTTAGTGAAGAGATTTTGCCATTAATTACATTAAGATTGCAAATTAATTCTTTGTATAATCACTTCTCTCTCTCTCTATGTGTGTATATATAATTATGTTTTTAAAAATATGATTCCTTTGCTACATGAGTTCTCATGTTTCAAAAATGAGAGCTGAAAACCTCAATTAATTATTAAAATTAAATTGAATTAAAGTGTTTCATCCCCAAGCAAAAATCTTTGCTTGAAAATGAAACAGGACTTGATACTTTAATTCAATTTAATTTTAATAATTATATTGAGGTTTTCGGCTCTCATTTTTGAAACATGAGAACTCTTATGTAGCGAAGGAATCATTTTTTTTTTTTTAAATAATTATAATTTAAGCTCTACTTCTGTATGGAGCACTGTTTTTTAAAAATAAAAACACAAAATACTAAAGAACTCCAGATTATTTACCTAACGTGTTCTTTCCTATTTTTCTACATATCTGCACACACACATTATATATATATATATATATATATATATATATATATATATATATATATATACATACAAAAATAGGAGCTGCATTCGCTGGTTCCCAGACGTCATGAGTTCCAGCGCCTTACGAGGCTGGCATCCCGCTCTCACCCCCTCACTGTCAAAACTCCTAAATGTAGCCGTTTCTTCTACTCTAATAGCTTCATGTCTCGTATCTCTCGCCTGTGGAACTCCCTTCCCTTCTCCTGTTTCCCTGTGAGCTATAATCTCCAGCTATTCAAGTGTAATGTCAATCAACATCTCCAGTTGCCTTAATCTATCCACTACCCTCATCCTTTCTTCTATCACTCCTATCTGATCTTGCTATTTTCTGTAACCCCTTGCATCCTAGTGGCTTCCCGCCTTGCTTGGGGTGAAATGCTTAAAAAAGATAGATAGACAGAGGGGGTGCTAAAAAGTTTCTCAGCCTGACACAAAAGAAATTTTGAATATTTACTATTTAGTCATATCATCAGATTTTGAGAAGTGGGTCAGGCAGATAACTTTTCATCATCTCTCGTATATTTGTCTTTGAAGGTTTTCTTTATACAATAACAGAAATTTGTTAGTAATGCTTGCATTCATCACTGACAATCCCTTCTGACTTTCAATGTACAGCATACAGATCGAATGCTGAAACTTGCTAAATTCTAGGTAAAGAAAAATGCAAAAGTCAGTTTTTCTTCTTACCAAATCTACTGAGCTTGTTCAAACCTAAAGAGAAATTGGATAGGGGAGCAGCAAGCAGGCAGTGTCAAAGACTTGCTTATGAATATCAGGCTCAAATGTTATCAGTGAACAAGTACGTTACTGATCAGTATTTCATTTAGTTCCCTCACTTTAAGCCAGAAATTTGCTGTGTCACCAACGTGTAATCATAAAAGTGAATGAAAGTTTGTTTTTTTGTGTTTCTTTAATAAATCCTACCTGCAGTCACATTAAATAAACAACTTTATTAAAATCATCTGCCCACCAACTAAAATACTTTCCAAAATTTCTATGTATACTTTTACTAAATATTTTGTAGTCAGAGTGAATGGTGTTTTTAATGTATTTGTTTAATAAATCCTACCTGTGATAGCAGTTTAAATAAACAGGTTTTCTGTCTATAAAATTAGCAGCCAATAATGTAGTGTCAAGGACACATTATGACAACATAACATATATATATATATATATATATATATATATATATATATATATATTTAAATAAAAACAGAAAAACAGACCACTTTAAGGTTCCATGTAATAAATTATTTCACCACAGCCCTTTTAAAGGGTTTACCCATACGGATTACCTAGTTTTTCATAAACTATATATATTTATATATATATATATAAAATAGTGGCTGGCCACTCATATCTGAGTATGCCTGTCTACTAGGGTGGCTAACCAATCCCTGTTGCAGATGCCTCCTCAGGCACAGTTGTGTTTGTTTAACACCCACAGAGCCCACCTGTGCTGAGCGGACTTTTGTTAGTTTTTGAGAGAGAGCATATCATCTGGCATGATCAACAACCTGAACAAAGTCAGCACACTCAAACACTCAGTCATGATGACTTGTGACTTTGTGCTAGCACAACCATCGATGGCTCCAAAATAGTTCCGTCTCCCCAATTTCACTCAGAAGACTTAGGTCAACCCATGGTATGGTTTTCAGGCATATGTGTGTGTTTGCATATATATATATATATATATATATATATATATATATATACACACACAAACATATACACATCTATGTTATAAATGATATTGACACTAAACATGTAAGACAGAATTAAGTGAAAACAGTCAGATGTTTCCGTTTATTTTTATTTCCTTGTTGACGGTTCACTTCCAATGAGCATTATTTAAAAGAATAGAAAAAATATTGTTACTATGACAACCCTGCTACTTAAAATAGTGTGGTTAATTTGAAAAACTTTAACAATTAATAAACTCTAAATATAAATATCTTTGAAAAAAACACTGAGATTTGTACATAGGAGAAATATTAATATAGAATGTAAATATTAAAATATATCATATATTAAATATTATTAATTTTAAATATTACACTTTAAATTTTAAATATTAAATATTATATTAGTAAATATTAAAATATATCATATATTAAATATAGGATGTAAATATTAAAATTGAATGTAAATATAAAGATTTGATATAGAGTTATGGTGAGCAAAATGAAACATGTATAACCAAAGAGAATAGAGAATATTTATAATTAAAATCATAATTTACAATTATGTATCATTTAGGTATTAAGGAAAGTACAGAATTTAATGAAAATTTTATCAAGCCACTGGACCAGTATCAACTTTAATGCTCCTTTAAGTATTATTTTAAATGTCTGTATGTAATGGGTAATTGTAGGTGCTCCATATTTAATGGGTAAAGTAATGGGAAATTGTATGTGTTCCATATTTAATGGGTAAAGTAATGGGGAAATTGTATGTGTTCCATATTTAATGGGTAAAGTAATGGGGAAATTGTATGTGTTCCATATTTAATGGGTAAAGTAATGGGGAAATTGTATGTGTTCCATATTTAATGGGTAAAGTAATGGGGAAATTGTATGTGTTCCATATTTAATGGGTAAAGTAATGGGAAATTGTATGTGCTCCATATTTAACATAAACAAGTCTACAATGCATCAAGCCAAAATGTTACAGTTTGAATCAACAGAAAATTTTTTTTTACATTCCCACCTAAGTCAGGATTCTAAGCATTAGTTTTAAAGTCATATTGCAACCACTCCCGTATTGCCTGAACTGCTTTCATTTGGAAAATTTATGCAATACAATCTTCTCCAATCCCACCAACATTTGGCACTGTTCCAGAATAGGTTAGGCTTATATATTTATGCAGACCATACACACAATAATAACTTAAGTGATGGTGAAGGAGCACATTCCCCAGAGAGAGATTTACTGTTCTCATAATTTTTTAGAAGTACTTCTTTCATATTATCTATGTTGCTTTTTATTTAAAAAAAATTTTTTAAGCTTTCTCTCTGGCTACAAATCTTAGACATTAATAGCAGAATTACAGCAAAGAACCAAAAACATTAGAAAATGAGATGCTGCCTCAGCATCCGAGGTGTCTCCTACATAGACTGCCTAATAAATGATGCAGCGAAAAATACCATAAGAAGAGGAACAGACCAATTGGAAGACCTTGTAACCTTCATGAAGAAGAGAAAGTTGAAATGGTCTCGACACATGACAAGATCCAACAATCATTCCACTGGCTTTCTACAAGGGGCAGACAAAAGAAAGAATGGATTGACAATGTAAGTGAATGTGCTAGAAGATCATTCACAAAGACCGAGATATTGGCATGCAATTGAGACATTTCGAGAGAACAGGTCAGGTGTTCAGCAAACCTAAAAATCATGAGATTGATTGCCGTTCATTCCATAAAGCTCAGGTGGTTGTGTTTACAGTTTGGAACACGTTTACCCAGCAGCATGGATTAGAAAATAAAAATAAATTTGCACATCCATTATCTTTGGAAATTTCTCAGATTAATGAGGACATGAAAGTTAATTAACAAGCATGGTTCTAATTTAGTCAACATGCCAAAAATTAACAACAATGCTTTGAAGAAATTCAAAAACTTCAAAACTACTATATCTTATTACTATTAGGTGTAAACAAGCAAGAAAAATATGATTGGAGTAAAACTGGTAATAATGTGCATTTCAGTTAAGTTTAGACAAAAAAAACTTTTATACAAGTACTTTTTTTGCAACATCCACAAAAGTGAAGTAATTGCCAAAGTCATTATCAACCTTTTTATTGGATTTTGTTTCTAGCATATTCAATTTTGCAATTAAAAGGAAAATGAGAAAAAACTTCAAAAGGATGCTGAAAAAAAAAAAAAAAAAAAAGCAATCACACTGTAACAAAAAAGAAAATATTTTAGAAAAGTAAGTAAGTAAGGAAAAGAAAATAAAAGATTGTAGAAAAAGAAAAACCAAAGATTGTAGAAAAAAGCAAAAACCATTGACAGATTGTAGAAAAAAGCAAAAACCATTGACAGATTGTAGAAAAAGAGAAAAACATTGAGAGATTGTAGAAAAAGGGGAAAAAATGCTAGATTGTAGAAAAAGCAAAAAGCTATAGAAGATAAAAAAAAAGAAATCATTGTAGAAAAACAAAAGGCTTTAGAAAAAAAAATCAAAACAGTAGAAAAAATGAAAAGGCAGGAAACAAGCAGTTCTTTTTCTGTATTTTCTACAATGCAGCACAAAATCCCTAAATTCAACCTCTTGTCTGTGACTAATAAAAAAGGTTTCTTCTTTTTAAATAGAAGTACAGGAATTTCTCAATTAATGTGCTGAAATTTTGTATACCCAAATTCTATTAGTGAATGTATAATACTTGATTAGTACAGTAAAACATTCTCCAGTTTAACCATAGTAATTGAAAATTAATTTTTTTTATATTTACCAATTAATTAAAATTTTCTAAAATTTAAAAATGGAAAATGGGTATCTATTTTGTTTGTCAATTTTGTTTATATTTGATTAATGCATTTTTGATTGTTTTTTAAATCATTAAAAGTGTAAAACATTCAAAGTAAGCTAACACAAAATAAGAAATAAAAAAGCAATATATAAGCAACCTGATCTCTGCTACTTAGTAATATTCTATTACTCTGCTAAACATGATGTGTTGGCTTACAGAGGTTAAGTAATCCTTCCTATTACCATAACAGTGTAATAACTCAGTGAGTAGAGGAGATCAGACTGTGTGACCAATAAATATCACATTACACTTCATGGAATTGTGTCATGGTACTCTTTTTCTCACAAACGGTGCCCAACTGACCCTACTATACTGTGCAGTCAAAATAAAATGAAAAAAAACAATGTGAATGCACAAAATTGAAAATATAAAATGGCGACAATTTACCCATCGCACCGAGTACATGAACGGACACTGAGGCCAACACTAGGTGGCAACACTGTTTATAGCTTAACTGAAATTTTAAAAACACTAATTGAGTTTTCATATCATTCACTGGAAATCAAGTGACATCAATCTCCCCAATACTCCAGCATTGGCATCAATGTTGTTGTTGTAATGGAATGTCCCACACTCCATATCGCCTATGTGGACTGACTATATCAGTAGCTATATATAGTGAGCACAGGATATAGCTGGGGGCTTTGCTTCAGGAATTACTAGCCTGCCACCCAATTCCCTGTCTTTCAGTAGTGTATTCTCTTTTACAATAAACCTCTTTTCTTTTATCTACGTGAGTGTTGCTGTTCCTTCACTCGAGTACCACCTTTCATTGTAACCTCTTTAGAGATACAACAGTTATTCCTGATTAATTTGTATTTCGCAGAATTTTTGCACCTCTTTTAATTTTATTATCATCATGGTGTAATTAACTGTTTCCTTATAAGCAAATGGTTAACTATTGCTTATTGTAACTGGTATAACTAGTTATCTCCTCCTCCCCAACTTACTGGATTGCTCCTATCAGCAGTGGCAGCAGCAGGAGCATAGACTTGTCCCCCCCCTTCTGCACATGTTGGATTGCGCCATTAGATACTATTTAAACGGCTGTAATTTAACTTTACCTGCCTAAATAAATTTTGTTTACCATTGTAAATATTCATTGGAGTTTATAAATTTTTAAAAGTTGTTTTTATATCCCCCCAACAGACAAAATTGTACATATGGGTACTAGTTAGGACTTCAGAGAGACTCTGAGGTATTATGGTGGTTGTAGTAAGAATATGGCATTTTGGTGCAAGGGTTATTGTAGCATGTCTTGGTTAGTGGTTGTGGCTAGCTAATTTTTAGTATAAGACAGATGAAAACCATCCCTTTCCCCATTATTCGTCTTGTGCCATATTTGTACACATTGCAATAAATATAAATATATTTAATTTTACTTGCCTAAAGGAATAACTGACATTTTAAACCAAACCTGAACTTTTACCAGAAACATTTAGCATTATTGTCATTTGAAATTAATTAAATCTTTATGTTAAAATAGTTTTTTCAGAACAACAGACTTTGCAAGTCCAGGCTTACAGCCATATCACATTGAAGCACCAGTTCTTGTACGATAACCAAAGTTAAGCAATGCTGAACATGGTCAGTAATTAGATAGGTGACCGCTTGGGAATAGCAGGTTCTGTAAGAGAGGAAGGTGTAATGAATAATGGCTCGGAATTGGAAAACGGAAAGCTGAGTTCCAATTCCATTCAAGTTTGTTATATTCAGTTACACATAAATATCCTTGGGGAAAGGTATGAATCCACTTCCCCGCCAACTATGGGTTAATTAATGGGACTTGTATCAGTAAATTATTATTATCTTTGATAAATTTGTACATTCTAATAATATTTTTTGTTTTTAAATAACCTGTTGATAAGCTGTAAAAAAACAAAAAAAAACAATCATTTTTCAAGTTCACTGTTATAGCTCTTTCTAGTATTGATGGAACTTTCCTTCCTAACCTTTTGTTTTTGATAGTGTAGAAAAATCATTATCTTGATTGTATCCTCATTTTGCCTTAGTTATATGTGCTATCTATTTTAATAGTTGCTTTTGTTGGAAGTCTTCAAGTGATTTTATCTGTATAAAATTATAGAATATATTACATATTATTAAATCTTATAATAATATTTATTGCTCTTATATTAAGTTTACCTGTCATCTCATTTACATTCATTCCAGGTCTTTTGAACAGGAGTAGAGGTTTATCTCTTGTTCCCTGTTTAAGATTGGATTTCCAGTTCCCTATAAAGTCTTTTTCTATTCTTTCACTTCGGTGGCATTATCACCTTGCTTGGGGTGGTGTGTCTTACTCTGTAACCCTCTACCATGAGTGGCTCTTGGGCCCTGTACAGGGTTAGCAACATTGTAAAACAAGAAATTATAATTCGTTCTCTTCAATTTTATTCAAATAATTTTTTTTCACCTCCTTGAAGACTTAAGTTCATTTTTACAAAATATGTACATCATATAAGAGAAATCTATAACCAAATTTTGTTTTCTTTTCTAAAAAAGTCTTCTATTAAAAGAATATTAAATTCCATATCAAATAATCAGTTGTTTGCAGGTGATTTCATTCTAAAATGGGTTAGAACAGAAAGTTGTCAGCCTATAAACTGACTAAAGTATTTGCATTCACATGTCCAGGCACTTACCTAGCCACAAATACTTAAGCAGATAGTTTTGACTGACATAAGGCCATATTAACTGAGCACCCAGTACAAACTGATCTTGCTACCAATAATTATTAAGAT